>VFFE01007601.1:2453877-2614308 GCA_008921705.1 Burhinus oedicnemus
TCTTATCTTCTCTTCTCTTATCTTCTCTTTTCTTTTCTTTTCTTTTCTTTTCTTTTCTTTTCTTTTCTTTTCTTTTCTTTTCTTTTCTTTTCTTTTCTTTTCTTTTCTTTTCTTTTCTTTTCTTTTCTTTTCTTTTCTTTTTTTCTTTTCTCTCCTTTTCTCTCCTTTTCTCTCCTTTTCTCTCCTTTTCTCTCCTTTTCTCTCCTTTTCTTTTCCTTCCTTTTCTTTCCTTTTCCTTCCTTTTCTTTCCTTTTCCTTTTCTTTTCCTGTTTTGCCAAACTTCTGGAGAGCAGGAAAGGATCCTTGAGATTGCTCAGGGAACACAAAAGGAGAGACAGGGAAGTCGCCTGTAACATCCCCTGAGTTATCCCCTGGTACAAAGAAAGCAGAGCTGGTACGTGGCTGCCCCCAACACCCATGGCTCCTGGAGTGGAGTGGAGAGGCTGAGCGTGGTGTGAGGAGCAGCACTCAGGTGACTCCCAGCAGGTGCCTGCTCCCTTGCAGCGACAGCCACCCAGGGGTATTATACAGTATAATGGTGGTGGGTGGCTTTTCCAGGGGAGATTTAGTGCCACGTTGCAACCAGGGCAATGACAAATCCAGACCCCTCCCCACTAAGTGCATGAAGGCAGATGCCCAGGGCCAGCTCTGGCTCCTAAGGCACCTGCTTCTGCCGCTGCCATAGCGGCAAATCTGGCCCTGAGCAAAGGGAGGGACTTGCCCTATTACAGCTCCATCCTAGACACGGCAAAGGGAGCTGAGGAGCTCCAGACCCAAAGCCGTGAGCGGTTACAGCTTGCAGCAGGCTCTGCAGCAATTCGTCGCTGCTCCTGTGGCTGCTGAGCTGACGTGGAAGTGCAGTACCTGTTACACGGGATGCTGCGGCCAGGAAGGCAGCCTTCTGCAGTCAGAAAGCGCAAGAAGAAAAAGCAAGTGATGGAGGTGGAGAGGCTGAAAGTAAAACTAAAAGATCTCCATCCTTACCGCAGCAGACCCGTGCTCCTCCCAACCCTGCAAGAACAACGGTAGGTGCGAAAACACAGGAAGCAGCTTCAGCTGTCTCTGCCCCGAGCCGTACGCTGGGACTACGTGCGAGAAAGGTAATCGCTCTGTTGTTAACTTACACTCCTTATTTTGGCAACTAATGTTACCGTTACAGCTCTGTCGATGGAAGCAAACACAGGGCTTTAGAAACCCACCGTTTGCTGAGGTGAGGCTTTTGACAGCCCACCACAGTCATGTCCATAGGTCTCACATTTAGCTCTCATCCAGACCAAAGTCTGTCTGAAGCGGTACCCAGTAAAATAAACTCGAGGTGTGCAGAAAGCGCTCCTCTGTCCCCTGCCAGGTGGGCAGCGGTGAGCTGCTCGTTGGTTCTGCAGATTTGTTGCCACAAATACTGTGAACAAGAAGGGAAATCACAGGTCCACGCCAGCCAGATGAAAGCCTCCTCGGGGTGTTGGGAGAAAGCACGTCTTCCCATGATCCCTGCGAGGGCACAGCTCTCGTGCACACACAGACACCGAAGAAGCACCTCGTGTCTCTGTTTTCCACAGTGAAGGACACGTGTCTGACGAGGAGCTGCCGCAGGGGAGACTGCCTGATTACATTAACCCCACCTTATTTTCAGTGCAGCTGCAATCACCCCTACAAACTACCTGACTGCCAACGAGGTGAGCACAGCCCCATCAGAAAAGGCTCCCGCTTAGCCGGGCGCTCCGTGAATTGCGGTGGGAATGGCACGGCAAGGTCACCTCACCGCAGGTGGTCAGCAGTGGGAGATCACATGCGACCCACCGCAGAGGGTGGTCCTGCCCTGGTCATCCAGCCTGAGCCTGCTGTGGCTCCCACCTGTGGGGCCGGTCAGTGAAGAGTCATGCTTGATTTACAAGGGGGTGGTTCACTCCCTGGTGAGACCCCCAGCGTTTTTCAAGAGTTCATACGAACTTGAAACCAGCAGGCGAAGTGGCAGCTCTCCCCAGTTTCCATCAGGCATGCGAGTGGCTGTATAACGTTCAGCAGAGTAACAAGGCTGTTCTGTGTTTTCCATGTTCACAGCATCTTCACCTTGCAGACCAAACCCATGCGAAAATGGAGGTATCTGCATACGGCACAGAATCAGATCAAAATTCACCTGCAAGTGCCCTGAACCTTTCAGAGGGAGATTCTGTGAGATCGGTACGTCACAGCTCCAGGGGAGAGGGTAGAGGCGAAGCCTCCAGACAGCCAAGGGCGGGCTTCATCCTCAGTCAGACTGATTGATCGCACCAAGTACCTGGCTGTATCCAGGGCACAGGCCTCCTCAGGGAGAGTGTCGGAGGAAGAGGCTGACTTCTGCAGCCACCATCAGCAAAGGGGCTCAAAACAGTTCCCATACTGATGTTTTCTGAGTGTGCTTCAGCAAGGTCCCACTGGTATATAATGAGTGAGCATGTTTCCCAGATGTTGCGTGAGTCCTACGGAGAAGGAACACCAGGCTTTCCTTAAACACCCAAAAGCTGATGTAGTGAAGATTCATGTCCAGTTGCCTGTGACTCCCCAGGCTGGGGGGACAGCCACTGACACACAAATGGGTGGCCAAGGGCGTGGAATTACCCCAGCCTGCATGGAGAGCCTTCTGTCTCTGCAGCACCACCAAGGGCACCACCCCCCACCTGTGTTTCCATGGAGGAGGATTTGTTTCTTTCTCTTTTAAAAGTTGACTGAACTTCAAACTCCATGTACCACTACGTGCTCCACATTGCAGGTGACTTTTCCTCTCTCTTGCCTACAGGTTAGGTTCACAACTCCGCAACCCTTGGCACATCCCTTGCCCTAGCATGACAGCAGCTCTGTGCCCACTTCTGTCTAATCCTGCCAATAACATTTCTTGCCCAGGCCACTGATAGGAGAGGTTCTACTTTGGCATTAAGACACCTCTTGACTGCTAAGTCTTCACCATGCAAAGAGGTTTCAGCATTTGAAGTCAATCAAGCTTCAAACTGGACAGACGTTGGGACATTACTCTTATTTGTGGCCCACGTAGGATAAGGGATATCATTATATGAACCTGTAGGTCCTTCTGATCCTCCATAAAATGAATGTAGGGCAAGGAAGGGAAGGAAGAGAAACCAATTTGGGCAAGGAACAACACAAAAGCCATTTTCATATCAGCATTGTCTTCCTACAGGACTGGATGATTGTTATGAAAAGGACTCCTCTAAGTACAGAGGAAGAGTGAACCAAGCAGCGAATGGCAAGACCTGCCTGCACTGGAATTCCCACATTCTCTTGAACTACCCTATTAATGCCTTTATGGAGGATGCTGACTCTTACGGCATTGGTGAACACAACTTCTGCAGGTAATATTTTGAAGAAGCATCTGTAGAGGTCTATATCAAAGAGAGTACTAGGACAAACTGCCCATGAATTTGGCAAACTGATGGTGTTAAGATCTCATATCTTTCTACACGTGGCCTGTCTATAAAATACCAGGATGTTAGAGGTGCATTCCCTAAGTCACTGTACCGATGTGAGGCTTCCAAAAGCAGCCCTCATTTCCCTGAATCAGTTCCTCATTTTTCTTAGGGTTAAGATAGGTAGGAAGATAATAAAATGGCATAAGCCCCACTCCCTTATCGCAGGCATCTTCTTTGTCAAATCCTATGAAAGAGTATCTTTGGAAGCTTGGCTCTCATATGGGAACATGAGCCTGCTCCCCTAAGCATCCTCAGCTCCTTCAGTGGTTTCGTGGAGATTTCCCCATTCCTGTTGGCTGATGCTTTCAACCGTTCCCTTCAGGAATCCCGATGAGGATGAAAAACCCTGGTGCTACATAAGGAAAAATCACAAAGTGGAATGGGACTTCTGTGACATTTCACCCTGCTCAGGAACAGGTAAAGAATTAGAAGTGAGCTGTTTGGCAGCGTGTAGGGGGTCCAGAGCAGCAGGTGACCCCCTGTTACTTAACTCCTCCAGTCTGATATTATCTCTGCGTTATACATCTGCTGTCTCTTCCAATGCAGCTGAAGAGAGCCCATGGCCAACAGACAGCCCAACAGACCTACCTGGATCAAATGAAATGTTCAAAACATGTGGACAACCAGAAATTCAAAGAACACTCAAGAGAATCTATGGTGGAGCTAAGACTACAGCTGGCAAACATCCCTGGATGGCATCTCTGCAGATAAAGACTTCAAAAAGAAGCAGTCATTTCTGTGGCGGAGTGCTAATTAAAGCATGCTGGGTTCTTACTGCTGCGCACTGCATTGAGTGGGTGCATGTCCTATGCCTAGGGTAGATAAACATATAAAAATCAGGATGGTTATTCAAGATAGCTTGAAATCCAAATTATTTGCAGTCCAAACAATTGCTGGGAATCACATTGAAAGGAAAACATCTATGTGAAAAAATGAACATGTACAAGAAAATATACATATACTTAAAATTGGTGCTTGCTGGAATAACAAATTAAACTTACCCCCCACTCACCTAAAATGAGCTAAAATAGTTGTTTGAGAGGAAAAGAGGAGGAAGTTTTGCAATGTATGAAAAAAAGACTCCATGAAAACCTCAGGTGATATTGGGATACCATAAGGAACATCACATATTGCATCACAATTAAGATCTCCAGAACAGCCAAAATATGCCTTTCACTTTCAATTGTTTATGTGCCAGCTAGCTTAGAATACAACACTTCCTTCAACACTTTTGTTGAACAGGCTGGAAACCACTATCTTTGGAAATCAATAAATTACGCACTGGAGATTATTCCAGCATGGATATGATTTTAAGTATACCCAGACAAGCCATTGTACTCCCATGCCTCCGCGACGCACCACCCATTGTCACAGCCACAGTAATAGGCTGTGTGCACACTGCTACTCTATCCCAAAATGCAAAGAAAAGGGTATTCATGCAGCTTTAAATCATTTTATTTCATGACTGCAACAGGTTAAGAGCACATATATTGTCCAACACCACCGCTTCCCTGATTAAGCCCTCCTATAATGATCTTAGGAAATCTTCTGGCAATGCTCTACAAGAGGAAGCAATGTCTTGACTTCCAGATACTAAAGATGCAGGTTTTCACCGCCACTGATAGACAATGTCTGAATGTAATTTACTTTTTGCTTTGCAGACAACCAGCAGAAAATCTCCAAGTAGCCCTTGGAAAGCAAGACCTCAAGAAGAGAGAGCATCAAGAGCAAATATTTGATGTGGAGAAGATCATTGTACATTACAAATACAGAGAGAAGGACAGTGTCCCACACAATGATATTGGTAAATCCCTGTTATTGAATATTCATGTGGCTCATCCAACCCCAGTTGTTTGAAGTGCCTCTCTCCAGCTAAAGTCAGTGTATAATTCCCATTGAGAATATATCCTGGAAATAATTAGGCAAAATGGTGGTTTAGACCCATTTGAATCTTTGGGATGTGAATTGTGATGGGCAGGCAGAAGTCCCTGGGGAGGGAGGGGCACAGGAAAATAGGGACAGGTCCAGCATGTAGAGCAAATAGCACGTCAGGTATATGCAGCTTTGCAGAGGGTTGCGTCACAGACTGGTGATAATGGTTAGGGATTAAAATCAGCTACAAATGCTTTATTTTGTTGTTTATCTTCTCTCCAGCACTACTTAAGTTGAAGCCAGTTGATGGTCACTGTGCAGTGGAAACAAAGTATGTGAAAACAGTGTGTCTGCCTAACTTCTTCTTTCCCAGTGGGACTGACTGCTTCATTTCTGGATGGGGCATGACAGCGACAGGTATTTATGTGCTAGCTGGATTTTGGTGGGTACTTCCGTGGCAAGGTGGGCTGGTACTTTCAGTAGCAATTTCCAGACCCAAATCTGGACCTAGACACTTAGTGAAACCAAGACATGGAGTTCAAAGCTAAGTACAGGTAAACCCTGCCATGGAAATAACTCATTAGCAGAAATGTCCAACTGTTAGACGAACCAAACCTTTCAGAGTTCTGAAAAAATCCCAACGCATTTTTTTTTGCTTGCCATCTGACACACCATGTCATGGTTTCATCTGAAGCCAGCAATAGAAGCAAGACGGTATCAAGAGAGAGGCTATTGTATAGTTTGTGTGTTTCAAGACAGGACCAAGAAAGTCGGGAACTTTCACATGGTTTTCCAGCCCATTGGGTGAGATAAAGCTTTTCAGAAGCAGCATCTGGATCTTCAGATGCACTGAAAAATAAAAAAAATCCAAAGCTTTTCAAGTTCAACCAGCTCTATCCAAAACCTTTCTTGCCCGCGGTAAATCCTAAGGGGAGAAATTACTATGCTTAAAAAAAAGATAATGGCAATTTTCTGAAAAATGCATTGTCTCATGTTCTGATTGATGTGTTGCTGTAAAGCAGCAGAAGGAAAATGTGTCACGGAGGCTGCAGTAGGTGTCCTAGTGCTTTGTGACTGATACAGCCTGATACGATACATAGGACCAAATTCTCCCTTCTGATGTAACTCTCATTGAAGTCCACAAGAGACAAGCGTGTTCATTTGATCAGAATGCACCAACAGAATTTAATGGACATTTTTTAAAAGTTCCAAATAAAAAGTCTCTCTTAAAAAGGGTATGGGGAAAATTTTTTTTCCCCAACAAAGAATATCAAGTACCCTGTACGTGTTCAAACTAGATGGCTCCTTCTTTGAGCAGAGCTATTATTAGCATTTCAGGAAATCACTGCAGAAATGGAATATTTCCTGAAACTCAAGCAGAACCAAACTTATAAACCACCTTTAATTATCTACAGATGTAGTGCTTTGAAATTCTGGCTATTGCCTTTAGATGTCAAGTTATGTCTTTAGATTCACTATAATTAATCATTGCCCTTAAATATTGTATGATTTTCAGTTTTCAGCTGTTTCATTAGCCTGCGTGTTAAAACATCTAATGGCACCAGTCTGAGAAGTGCTGAGCAGCTCTAAGTCCCATCGGGACCCGTGGGAGCTCCAGCCAGCACCTTTGAAAAGCAGGATCACACGAGAAATGCTGATCGGAACCAAACTCTTGACTTTGTTTTTGTTCAGGCAACAACTCGGTGTCCTGAGTGAAGCTTCCACACTCCAACTCTAACCTTTATCATTTCAGACAGACACTTCTTTTCTTCCCAGGCTAGCCCATGCATCCCCCCTGCTCTTCCCCTTCCCATCCAAATGGCAAGCAAGCTCCTATTTTGAACAGACACAACATGTAACAGGACTGGGAGGAAGGTGACTCCATTTTTTTGGTGCACATCCCGTAGATGAAGTATCCCGTCAGCTGTTAGATGCCAATGTCAAGCTGATTTCACGAACGAAATGCAACGCACCCAGAGCATACGATGACATACTGGATGAAAGCATGTTTTGTGCAGGAAATCTTCAGAGACCCAGAGCTGATTCTTGTCAGGTCTGTTGCTTTTTCTGCATTTGAAGACTAATTTTTTGTGTAAATAGTCAGGCTGTGCAGAGTAATAGCTTTGGCAGGGTGCTGCACATGTATCTGTTTCTCCCATCAGTGTGTTTCAACAGCCATCATCTTTCTTCAGTACAGTTTGAGATGTAGATCCCTAGAGCTAATGTCATCACTGTCAGCCACAGGCAGACCTATGGAAGCTAGAGACTAGCCTGGAAAGTTTAGCTTCTGAGGCAGTTTGTCATAACAACCTGAAAACTTGCCTTTTTTCTCAATTTTATTTTGGCCTCTGCCACGAGTACCAATTCTAATCTGATTTTCACTGTCAGAGCTAAGACTTGCAGGGAAAGTCAGGATTGATATTTCTTTTCATTATAGCTTAGTGCAAATGTGAAGCAAGTTCATATTTACACCATTGTAAGACAGGGAAGAGTTTGAACAATGCTTCCTGAGGGGCAAACTACCACTGCAAGCATACTTCACAATAGACATCACCAATAAAACAAAAAATGAGACCAACCAGCTCAGAATAAAGTTACTTTGAGGGGTGTTATTTTCAAGCGTTTTCATTTATGCCAAGGATCACATCTTTATCTTTCTGAGCTCAGGCTACAAATGCCTGGTACTTTCATGCCTGGGAAATTTCATGTGACCTTGTCAGATATATTGTCACAGACTTGAACAAACAAAAACGTACACCCAAAAAGTTTGGTATCGTTTGACCCGGTTCCAGAACTGCAAGCCTACTCAGGAACTGAGCAGCATCTGATGGTACATCCAATAGGAAAAGAACATCATTACAGCTTCAAAGATTTATGATGGGAGAGGAGCATTCTTATTTTGGTTAACATTCTGCATCATGTTTTGAACATGTGTGCTTTTTCTCATCAGGGAGACTCCGGAGGCCCGCTAACTTGTGTAGAAAACGGCTCCTACTATGTATATGGCCTTGTGAGCTGGGGTGAAGGGTGCGGGTTAAAAAACAAGCCAGGAGTTTATACCCAGGTGACAACATTTCTCAGTTGGATTAAATCCAAAATTCGATCTGAATCAAGGTCACTTCTTTAGGAGACAGCTTTGGAATGACAAATGGTAAGCTTGACATATTTACTTATTTTTATCATTTCTCCAAATGCCTCATTTTTGACCAAAAACATTATTGGTATTTCCTCGTGGCCTGCATGGTGCATCCTTCATCACCATCCTGAAAATAGCCTTAGAGCATTTGCTAGAACGTCAATGACAGTTTTTCTGTTGGGGGCTTTGAAATAAGCCCACATTTTGTAGGCAAAACCCATCAGAAAGTAAAGCAACTCCAGTTTTTCCCCAAATCAATCAGAGCCACAGTTGCCAATTTTTCCAGTTTTGCTTTTCAAGCCCTGAAAATTCTGCAGGTTCGGCTGCTTGCCACCCTTTCCCTCTTCCCCTCACACCCCTGGCTAAGGTGTGTTTTTTCTGCACTCATCAGACCCTGACACCTCAAAGCTATTGGTGTGTGCTCCTAAAGCCAGTGCCGTTTTTCACATATGTAAAAATCATCATGTGCCTATGTTTGCAAGGCTGTAGCCACCGGAATTAGCTGAAGAGCAAGGATCAGACAGGAGAATTCTTTTTAAAAGCAGTTCTGTGGGGCAAATAACCACAAATTCCATCAGTGATGCATTCCAGATTGAAAAAGCAAAAAAAATTTCACGATCAGAATTATCCACTTTATTCCTGATTAGAAGATAATTACTTACTATGCTCCAGATCTACAATGGTACATACGGGCTTTTAACTTCAATTCGTGCCAGTGAGACGTAGGGGGTATTAAATGCCATTAAAAAAATGTGTCCTAAGCTGTTGGATAACTCTTGGGTTTTCACAAGTTTTGCAAGTTGAATTGTATAAGTTTTTGCCCTATGATTCTGCAACCCTATACAGAAATTTGAAAAACAGGGGATTGTTTTAATATCAGGATATAAAGAATAGACATGTTTGCAAAGAGTCAATTTGTTAAAATAATAATGTCCCTTTCATCGGAATTCCACGGTTTACAACCTTCTCTAAGCAACTACATAATCTATCAATAGCTACCCCTATTGCCGTAATTTCTAACAAACTAATTCTGATTTTTTGCTTGGGAAGATTTGAAAAAGACTGAAGAACCAATTGTGATCTGAATACATCCTGTTAATCAAGAACAATTTCTCTGATGTCCACTCAATGGTGTGCCCTTGATTTGTCAATGGCAACATTGCTTCCACTGGCCTTTGTCTTGTTCATCTGTTAAGACAGATGCCAATAATCCAGGAACACAAAAATCTCCAAAGATTACAAGTATGAAATAAGATTAATCTGATTTATTCATTACAAATTATTATATATTCTACCAATCAGGTTCATTTGTCTATATTATAAAGCTGAGCCTGCCAGTCACCTAGTACTAATTTCATTTACAGCTTTAAATAAATATCAGATTCTGTAATACATACAGAGATAAAATATCCACACAAAACCAGAAAGATGTTACAAATTGCAATGTTCAGGTTGCTTTTTAAAACAAAAAGTTCTTAGATGCCATCTATTGTGCTTCCCAGAAAACTGGAAAAGCTATAGGATTTGCAGGACAATATGAAAATCTATTTGTGTTATGTCATGTTTCTGGTTACTTCTGATACAGTTGCATTTTCCTTCTCTTGACTTGCAGAATTTCTGAAGCATCAGGGTTGACTGTGACCTGCTGAGATCCTTCCGTCTCCAATTGGTCCTGTTAAATCAAACCCAACTAAATTGTGAGGACAGCCAGTGGACAGAAGAAGGTTTTAACAATTATTCTATAAAAATATTTGTGTATTAAAAATTACCTCAACTGGCAAACAAATGAGCAAAATCTTAATCACTGTTCTGCACTGAGCAAATATCTACAATGGGAAAGTGCAAGAAATGGAGCCATTCATGTAAGTTAGATACTACACATATCAAAGGACTGAATGTGCTCATGTCCTAACTTCTAATTTGAGCCCTAAATAAAGAGCAAACCAGCAAACACCTGAGTTCCAGGTGGATTGCACACCTGTAGATTTCCCTGGGACCATCAGATCATTATCATATGTAGGACTTAAGAAGATACCGCCTGCAGTTCCCACTGCCTGCATTCCTCAACCACAGTTATAACTTATTTCCTAAGTAACTTTTCAGATGGGAATATAAATCATGGATAGGTCCTGTTTCTCTTGGGCTGGCTTATTGTTTGACTTGTTGCCAAAGTTAAAACTGAAATGAAACAAGTATTTAAAGTGCAGAACTTCTCTTTTATTGTAACTTAATGCTTCCTAACTGTAGGGTCCACAACATCGCTGTATGGACTTTTGTTCTCTTATGCTGGGACACTGCAGACTGGAGTGTCCTGTGGAGGCTGGCAGAAGGAAAACCTGGAAGACCCCAGCTTGTAATTTCTTGCATCTTGGGCTGGACAGAGATGGAGGAGGCTGGAGCATTCCTCCTTTGCAAAAAGTATCCCACAGTATTGGGGAGCCTCCCACAGCACACATTATGCTGTTAGGAGTCTACACTGAACCTGTCAATACAGTTGCCTGTAAAGATTACACAGCAACACAGATGCCTCTTGCTGAGATTAGGAAATGAGAAGGGGAGTTGTACAGGGAATCCATTCCACATCTACTTCTGGTTTCCATGGAGGTATCAGGACACTTGGAGATTTGACAACATCCACAAGTTAAGGGAAACACGTCCCATAGTATAGGTAAATCCTATCCCGTAGCATTTCCTAGTTCCTATAGGAATTTCTTAGCCATGACAGTGCTGAATTCTCTTGAGAGGTTCTTTCCAATTAAGGTGTACACAAAGCCACAAAGCTTCGTAAGGGAAGTATATATATTCTGTTCAAATAATGGGGAGAACTGTAGACTCCAGGGAGCATTCAAAAGCATTAAACAGGATGTGTGCATGTCTGCCTTCTAGAGAGCAGAGCTGTTGGGATTTGTGAGAAGAACGGTTTACTCTACTTACGACTCCAGGTCCGTACTGAGCAGATGCACCCTGCAATCCCATTTCCCGAATGTATGCCAACTCAGCAGCTCTTCTTGCCATTTCGACTTTGTGAGAACCTGGGGGAGTCCAGCCAATGCCTCTGAGCCAGTTCAAGTCAGACTTGTATTTTACCTGAGAGAATGAAACATACACCAGTGTGTATTATTTTGTTTGGCTCTAATCACACCACATGCCCTGGGTATTCAAGAGAGAGCATATAAAGAGCAACAGAGTTCATAATAAACAAATTATTCATTTTCAGCAATCAGACTGTAGTTCTTTCCAGAATGTAATTTTGTTGACAGGTAAGCTCTGCGAAGCGCATTGGCACAGACAGCTCCTAGCACTTGGAAGGACAGTGTCTCTCAGCTGTACTTACATCACTCTGCAGCTTGTAGGCCTGCTTTGCGTGCTTCACATTCAGCTGCTCAGGATCACAAGTGTATTGGTGCAAAGGCTGCCTGTAGTTAACATTGCTTGCAAGCTGCTGGCTTCTCTTAGCATGGAGGAATCCTGGCTGGTTGAGGTGACTCTGGAACTGTGCCATGTTTTGGGCATAACCACTCCTGTATTGGTTGTCACTCTGGAGTTTCCCCACTCTGAGGACATGCCTGATTTTGGGATCATCATTTGCACTGAGGAATCCAACCTGCTGGCCTCTGTCTCTCAGGAAGGCTTCTCTGTATTTGTACTGCAGTAAGTGCAGAGGAAAATCTCATTTTCACATTCAGATTACCACCAAATTATGTTATGAAATAACTTGCCCTCCCCTTGCTATCAATAATGCTTCCTGTAGTGCAAAAAGATCAAGGGTTTGTTTGATATCAAACTACATCTCCCAATCTAACAAGACACTTTAGAAGAAAGCCCTTTGTGCTAATTTTAAAAGGAGCAGAAAGACTTAGGGAGCCCAAAATACTCATCTCTCAAAAGCCATCAGAGGTCCTGTTATTGTTGCATTCTTGGGTGCACCCAATACACAGCTCAAGCAATAAAGCTCCTCCATCTTCAGCTTTCTTGCCAACTGTGGTCTTCTGTGTTAAAAGGTGACCCATTTTATTCTAGACTACGCTTTAACTATTCATAGCCTAGTACCTATTTTATTTAACATCATAATATGCTTCCTTCTCAAGAATAACTCACTGAAGTGAAACAGAGCATCCTGGTACTGGATATTGTTAATGGGAGCCTTTAGTTGGAGATCTTTGCACTTAACTGGCATTTGGTTTCACTGGGTCACCAATTTTCCAAACCAGAACAAGGTTCACTTATGTCAGAATTCACCCATTTCTACACGGTGGGGGCGACATGGGAAGAGGGTTGGGGAGAGTTTGAAACAGAATAATTCTTACATCACTAGCGATCTCTCTTGAAGCCTTTGCTGTCTGGAATGGGATGGCGTCAATCCTAAAATCATAGCCAGATGCCCTTGTCTGTTCCCAAGATGTTTTATACAATTTCTGTGTTGAAAAGAAAAGAACAAAACAGTCATTTCCCCCTGCAGTTTCTTAAACGCAGTCCCATAACTGCAATAATAGATGTTTTATCCTACTGGGTTTATTTGTATCAAGAGTCATCAGTACCATCTTCAAGGTTTTGATCCAGTTCTACAGCACTTCAACTTCTTTTCTAGTCACCATAATGATAAAATGCCTCATCTGAAAAGTGCCACCAGGGTTTCCTTTTGTACTTGAATGTGGTTGTTTTTGATGTGATTTAATTTCTATTAGAAACTGTGATGCATCAGTCACATCAATATTGCATTGATATTGCCCTTATTCTCTCTTTTGATGCATCCACTTCCAGTGTCTTGGGTTTTGTGGCATCATAATTTCAATACCAGTTATTTCAAGCTTTTCAAATGATCCCTGTCTCTGTCCCCAGCCACATGTGGCTTCATTAACTCATATGGAATAACAGCCGGTTCTAACATATTTAATGTGACTTTGAGGATGTGAAATACATTTACATCCTGAAGAGAAATTGCTCTAGATTTGGTTCTTCTTCCATTAGTAGCTTACTTAAAATAGCTTCCAGTCTGCAGGTCCTGCTACACAGCCATGGTATCTTAGCTCACATTTTTGGCTGTCCCTTTCTGATTTTACCAATTTGATTTCTGTAAGACTTTGATTCACCCTTTCTGGGGTTTGTGACCATATAAAAACAAGCACAAAATCCACTTCACATTTCAAAAGATACTCTTCTGTTTCACTGATGAATTTAGTGCTGGGTGGTGCTTAATTTGAAGGTAAACTGAGATGCCAGAAATCCTGCAAGACAGCCTGGGTAGAAGCAATGCAAGCCAGGTCTGACCTTGCATTTGTGTAAAATCACACCTTTGCCTTTTTACCTTTTCCTCTATTGCTTCAAAGAATATAAATCCTATTTGTTTCTTTCACCTACACAGTGCCTATCACCAAACACAGAATTCAAAGCTTCTTATAAAGAAACTTATAAACTCTGACCCTATAGTTAAGGACAACAGCTATTTAATCAGGGAACAGTAGATTAGGAATAGACTGACTGCCTCTGTCTGGGACAATGTGGAAACAAAATCACTTTAAACCAGTTCCACTCACTGATTCAGTTGCATCCAGGCTGATGACAACTGTGCCTAAGGGATCAGTTCAACACAGTGTTCCAGATTCATGAAGATAGATTATATAGCCAAGGAAAGAGGATTCTCCCTCCCCCCAACCCAAACGTAGATTTAAATATGTAACTAACCATACCTAGGCTGAAGGACTGAAATCCTTAATAATAGCTTCCTGCCCTAGAAAGCAGAACCAATTCTCAAAAGAAAAATCAACAGACTTTTCTTGATGCCTCCAGCCCAAACCTAGCAACATGTTGGCTGTCCACAGCCTCTGGCTTTTTCACTTTTCGTCAGGCTCAGAGAACCTGGCTTCTACATATACATGAAAGTTTTTCATTCCCAAGCAACTTTGTTTTCCTTGATGACAGTTACCAAGTCAACTTCCCAAAGTAAAAGGCTCACTTACGTCACTGATATGAAGTGCATTCTGGCGGGCTCGGATAAAATCTGGATGATCAGGAGGCAGGGTGTACTTGTGCCTGGCTTCAGGGTCTCCAGCCTTGTATAGTCTCTGTGGAGTCAAAAGTCATTGAATGCAACTGATACTGCAAGCAATGTTGAGATCAATTCTTTTATGCATTATAGTACAACAAAAGTTAAGATCACTTATAGTAAAATGAAACCTACATCACTGCACTGGAGGTAGCTGGTTTTAGCATGAATCAAATCTGGAGAGTCAACCACGGCAGTGAACTTCAAACTTTCTGGCTTCTGACGGTACTTTATCTGAGAGGGGGAGGAGGCAACAAAAACAAACATAGGAAAAAAAACCACAGGATGTTTCTGTTAACGATATATCACAATTCCAACTGTGTGATAACTGGAATAAAACATAAAAGCTACATTCCTGAAGCCATGGTACTAAAAACATACTTTTCTCCTTTAGTCTCAGTTACTCTTTCAACTAGAGAATAGGGATGCTGCTGTATCATTGCTGTGGTGCCCAGGCACCAAGCTTCTTGTTTTGTGTGTGTGCAAGAAGGACTTCCCACTGAAAATTCACATGCGAAAAGCTTTCGAACACTACACTTTTGACAGCTGATAATTTTTCTCCATTAATGCATGATACTGAGCAGGCAAATGCCCCTTCAGTGTGGTTGTCAATGCTGTATCCTTCTATACCACTTCCATAACCACCTGCTTAGAATTTCATAATGGAGTTTACTGCATTTATTTATTGCTACATGTTTTGTTTATACTCTTGTGTTTCATTCGGAATGGAAAATATTCAGCAGGTGTCACACAGTGGACTTGCATCTCCCGTACTGCTTCCTGGTAACTTACACCTTGTATAAACAGGCTCCCACATCAAAAGGAAATGATAAGCTACATTCGTAAGTGTCATGTAACGAGGAGCCTTGATGGTAAACAATTCCTACAGACGTGCTATCCCATGAAAGATTTATCAGTTACCTCGCTGATGAGCTCTCCAGCCTTCTTTACACTTTCTATCTGCGGAGATCTCAGAGCCATCCAACCAACTCCTTTCATGAAGTTCAGGTCTGATTTATAGCGATGCTGTTAAAAATGAAAATCGTTAGCTATCAGTTTTGTATCCACAGCTATTAAGGTTTTTTAAAAAGACTCCCTGATTCATATTAACATTTTGAGGTTTTTCATTTGCCATGCACATATCACATCGTAAAGCCAAACTGTTTGCATTTGTTCATTCCACTAGGAATTAAATAATGTATCATATGCAAGTTACAAGAGAAGGCCCCACGAGTGAATTAGTATGACTCAAAGCAGTAAGTAATAACCTGTTTGTACTGGGCGTAAAAGAACCCCTTTTGAAATAATTTTCTGAGGTGAGTTCAAGTCAGGAATACTAATTATTTTGTCTGGTGCATGCTTCCTCATTAACCCCATTTCTAGGAGGACCCGTTACTCTTTCTTTACCCACATTAAAGGCTTGCTCTACCTCCTAATCCACTAAAGAAAACAAGGCAGACCCAATAAAAAGTTAAAAAAAGCTGGCAAACTACCCCCAATCCCAACAATTCTGACTTCTCCTTCAGAGTGACAGTGGCTCACTGTGTGACTAATCCAATCATCCATTTTTTCAGTTTTTTTTTTTTTTTCTCCTATATGCAAAAGGACATAACAGCCAGCTAGCTCAAGCATGCTGTACATTACTCTTACTAGATGGTGAGGGTATCGGACAAAACCACCTTCATCCTTTCTCTGGATTCCTAACCTGTGAGGTCTAAAGGCAAAAAGCCAAGTGCTGAGCTTCTTACTCACCTCCTATCCTGTCCCTTTGTAGGCAAGCTCTGAAGTACGTGCTATTTGGGTCCAAGGACTAAGTCCCTGGAAATGCCACTTTGTGAGCCACCATCACACATCAGTAAATAGTAAAAAATCCTGCCTGTCTGGATCTAACTACCTGTATGCCATCTGTTAGCCATTACAGGAGAAGGCAGGAATCGGAGTTGGAAAGGCGAAGAACTGCATCTAGCAACAGCTTCTATACCACCCCAAGAATATCCAAAAAAAGTTCTGGCAATGAAGAGTACATTTGGGATACCAGATAGCAAGTAGACTGTGTAAGAAAGGATACAAGCTCTCTGGTGCTTTGATTCCCACTCTGACTTTCATAGCTGGAATATCTGTTAATATCTGCTCATCAAATCTGACTAAACCCAACAAATACCCCATCACTTTGTCTTGCAATAAAATCCAGCTCTCTAAAGACCTATAAAGAGTTAACATAACTTTCTGAACAATGTTTTTCACTTCCTTGCTGAATCATTCAGTCTCTTTTCTTACAAAACAAAAACTACCTGAACAGAGTTTCCTGCTACAGAGCAGCTAATGACACTGGACCCTAAATTGTCAAAATACAGCTACTTGCATCCATGCAGCTTTATACATGCACTCAATATCTACATCTGTTTGAAAGCACATACAGACAATGGCTTGTCCCTGAACAAAGATACATGCTAACGTGAAGTGAGCATGGATGCGGCCCATGCTGAGATTCCATCATTTCTGTCACCAAAGTTTGCCTGAACTTACATTTGCATAAGCAATTTCTGCGAACACATCTAGGGAACCGGTTATTTGATATGACCATTTCTGTTTGCAAAATGACCTTCTAACATATCCCAAATCAACCTCTGAGCATTTAACTTTCTGCTCAAAGAATTTTGCATGAAGAGCCCTGGCTGGCTGTGATCCAAAGAGCTGAGAGATGATTGTGTATATCCATCAGCTCTAGAATAAGTAGCATGGACCACAGTGATTTTCCATCAGGTTCATAGCATGAGAACCTCTAATTCACATGTTCCATATGTGAGGAGCAATCAGATATCTTGCTGCTACACATTCAGAAGTTTACAAATGGTCTTTCTAAAAACACTGTGCAATGTCAACATACAATTTGTGCCAGTCACTCAAAGCTTTGTTATTGCTAAATTCAATTTGGTGTTAACAGCAGGAAAGTCTTTACCTCACTCTGTAGCATGTGGGCTCTTTTGGCCCATTTCATCTTCATGTCTTCTGGGAGTGCTGTAAATTCATGAAGTCTCTTTCTGTAATCTTGATCACTCGCTAAGGCCTGGGCTTTCCTGGCATGGACAAGATTCACCATGTCCATGGGCAGATGGTACTGAGACCACACTTCTTGGGATCCCTTCTTATACTCCTGTTCACTCTGTAATTTGGCAGCATGCAAGCAATGCAGCAACCTGGTGTCATCCAGAACACTTCTGGCACCGATGTGCTTCCCTCTCTCCTTCACAAAGTTGTGTTTATATTGGTACTAAAAATAAAAAAGGGTAAAAGTGAAAAAGTGCCAAACTTAGACTGGCTGCTTTAGCTAACTAACTTAGGATAAGTCACTGAAACATCTATGCTGTCTGTAAAAACAGCCAAGGTATGCAGCACTCAAAAGTAATTGTTTGAATCTCTCATCTCTCTCAAATTTTAACACCACAGTAGCTGCAGCATTAAAGTTAAGTGCATCTCAATATATTCTCTGAATATGCCCAAAGCATTGATCATGTTTAACCTCAGATCATGTACTTTTATTATCTCTCATAGAATTTTATTCCCATTGCTAAGAATGAGAACATAAGAGAAACAAACAAAAGACAGAAGAAAAAAAATCTATACAAAAGAGAAACACCATGCACTCTGTAGCCTTCAGATTTGCAAATGCCACCCAGCTATTTTAAAGAGTAAATTCAGTTTTCTTGGATCAATAACTATGTTGAGAAGCCTAAGATGGTGGTCTGAGCACAAGAATAAGCACCAGCAACCCCTCATTCTCATCTTAGCTGGGACTATGACTCTCCCTATGATCTTGCATTTATCCTCTCTGTGAAATAGTGATGATGATGATAATGATTATTTATACAGCATCAACAGGGTGCTTGGAACTTTAAAGGGAAGGCCTGGGCCCTAAAGAGTTCATAATGTAGTTGAAATGGGATAATAACACTTATCTACCACACAAGAGAGTTGTGGGGATTAAATTACACTAGCTAATGTTTATAAAGTGCTTCCAAGATGAAGGGCCAAATTCAGATCTGTTGTAAGTGGATGTAATTCTATTATGGACTTGTACCCTTTAGAGCAGATCTGAAGCTGTAACCAAAAGCACTCTGCAAAATACGGTTAAGTATACATTATAAATTACAGCTAGAAATAGTTGCTTCATAAAACAAATACACATGAAATATATTCATATTTTATCATATTAGAGATAAAATATACAACAAAATACTACAGAAACTGAAGACTTTTTGTACTAAATTTAGCTTAATTGTCAGTTTTTCCCAGAATTTATTGAATTACTTGTGAGGAAGGGATGAACTTAGGCTTTCTGAGAAATGGATACCGCCATGTCTTAGTGTTTTGCAAACAACAACACAAATGAGAGGATATTTTTTAAGGGTGAGAAGATTTGTATCCTCTATTTCAGAAATTAAAGGGACACATAATTACAGGAGCATCACTGCTTTTCACTTTCTAACCAGACAGACAGCTCCTGATTTTCAGAGATTCAAAGGATGCTCAGCTTCTTCTGGCTTCATTTCAATTCAGGAGCATGAACTACTTCCAAAAGTCAGCTCATAGCAGGGTGGACAGAATTAGTGGGCACTTTATCATATGAGGAGCTGAAAGCCTGGAAAGGAGCAGAATCCCCCTGATTTGTCTGTCTGCAAATACTTTAATTCACTAGCTATTTCCCACTGGAAGATGTTTAACCGAGCTTGGTTCCCGATTAGGAGCGATTCTTCTTCTTCTTTTTTTTTTTTTTTTTTAAATTCACACAAAGAATCTCATTCATAAGTAATATATTCTGTCTCACACTTGTCTCACATGGTTATGGAGTCACTTTAATTCAGTAAAATCTGCTTTAGACATTGTTTTACATGAAGTTAACAGAAATTAGGCAAGAAGGAAGGTTGAATCATTCAACTCACATCACTGGCAATTTCTCTGGAGGCCCTGGCAGTCTGGAACGGGAGTGCTTCCATTGTCAGCTTGTAGCCTTGAGCACATAGATTATGCCAAGATTCCCTGTATTTTGCCTAAAGTAGGAAAGGCACATGTAGATTGCTGTTTCACTTTTAAATGCACAAAGGAACAAACAAAGGAACCCTCTTTCATTTGTTATTCTGCATTACAGTCTCATTCTTCATAATCAAAGGATTTTTTTCAAATTATCTTTGGGAAATCCTACTAACTCAGACAAAACATGTCTTGTTCTTTATGTAGATTTAATTTACTCACAACTGTATATATGCTAATGAAGATAAATATCATTATAATCAAATCAGGGAAAGCATAAATACAATAGATCTAAAAAGCCCTCTACTTATCCATCTCTTCTCTGCCACTGCACAATTCATCCTCCATCCCAAATATGTATAAGAAATACAGAACAAATACTTACATCACTGAGGTTGGCTGCATTTATTCTTGCCCGTGTAAACTCAGGCAGACCCAGTGTTGGTGTATAGTGATGCTGACTGTCCTCTCCTGCCGCTTTATACAGGCGCTAGGAAAAAGATCAAAAAAGACAATTGCAATTTTTTTCTCCATTGTTTCAATAATATAACAGCAGTACTTAAGTTGTTTATGATTATGACAACTATAGTCAGCCAGCACAAAAACCAGCTAAGAATATACCATTGCAATTGCAATTACATGGGGTTTTTTTCTGGGAATAAAAAACTTGTACATTAATTTTTATACATATATCATGATGCCAATCCACTACATTCTTAGCCTTGCATTGATATGTTTCCAGCAGGTCTAAAGTGGACCTAAGAACCTTCAGGGCACCATGAATGTATGTTAAAAAAAAGGCCAGGCATTTCTGGTAGACTAGCCTTATTTTCCTGCTTGGATTTTTTCCTCATATTATTATAGATGATTTTGATAATTTGTCTACAGGTTTTGTCTTGTTTTTCAAAAATTAGGAAAGGGATTCTTGTTTTAGGAGCCCTCTAAAGTGGACCCTACTATGCAAATGAGCTGCCTCAAGAACACCCTGCAGATCTGATCTTTTGAGGCTCTGTTTCATGTGAAAAAAAATGATAATGGGACTCTATCATACGGGTACTATTTAAGCTTTTTAAAAGAGATTGAATTGAAAATGGTATTAAATGTTTGGAAATAATAAAATGTGATCTAACTGTGAAAAAGCATAGATCAGTGATGCTTGCTTTCTTTTTGATGCATTTTGCTTTCAGAACAGGGTTGTCTCTTTCCCATTCCTCCATCCCTAGCTCACTGCATTTTGAAAAGCATATTTTCTGATTCACTTTAGGAGAGCCTACCTCATTAGCAATCATATTGCTGAATTTTGCATGAAGGAGGCCAGGAGAGTCTGTCACCGATGTGTACTTGAAGGAATGTGGCTGCTGACGATATTTACTCTGAGTTCACACACAAAGAAAAATGAACAGAATTACTAAATTGTCTTGTCAGATAAGGGGCTTTTTCCAATACCAGTGGTCTAGTATTGCTTCTTGCGCTTAAAACTCTACTCTGCAAAGGGTATGTGTCCATTAACCATTAGACTAATTTACCTTTTGCTCTTCTGAATTTGATGCATTCAAGTCTCACAGGGGAAATGAAAAGTAAATAAGGAATAAGGTGTAAAAAAAAAAGTACTGCTATGCTGAATACAGTAATAAGGTTATTTCACTCCTTGGTGTCATTAACCCTGACTAGTGGAACTACAGGAAAGGCAATCCGACCCAGAGAGAAGGTGCTGCACAAGCCTGCTGAACTTTTCTGTGGGAAAAAATTAGGTTCCACCTGGCCTGTGGTCCTATGCCAGAACTGTGAACAAAAAAACTGCAAGATCACTGCAAGCAGGGATTGATTTACTAGAATACAACCAGGAAGAGCATTCTTATTTTTCTTAATTTCACATCTATGTAAATATGGGCAATAGATGCAAGATTTGAAGCTAGCAGAGACTGTAAGAAGAGAACAAAACAGAGGAACTAAAATAAAAATCCAGTTACAGAGGGGGAAAACCAACAGGACAAGAAGGCAGCAAGTAAAAAACAGACTAAGACTGTAAAGCAGGAGCAGAACTGAGAACAGTGTAATGTATTGGGCGCTCTGCATGTCAGTCTAATTTTGGACAAACCGTACAAGGTACAGCCTTATTTTTAGTTGAAAAAGCCCATTTTAAATCTAAAATAAACAACATAAAAAAACAACCTCCTGGGTCTGAAGCACAGGAGAAAAGATTTGCGAAAACAGTTAGCAAAGTCTGCAAAACCTTGAACTCCATCAGGTTCACCCATCTGCAGTTAGGACACGAATGGAATGATCAAACGCAAGGGGAGGGAGCCTAGCATTATCCAGTGAGTCACTTTGCCAGCCCAGTTTAATAGAAAGACATCTGGCAAACTCTTGTTTGCAGTGGAGAAATCAAACCCCTCTTTTGTTACCTCGCTGATGAGTTCAGAAGCTTTCTTCTTTCCTTCAATCTCTAGGGCCCCTGGAGTAATACATCCAACTCCTCGCATAAAGTTCAAGTCAGACCGGTATAAAGCCTAAGGAAAACCAAGCAGAAGTAATTACAAGTTTGCATTTGAGGTGCCCTATATTTATTCATCCAAAAATACACAGTAATAGTACTTAAATAAATCCATTAAAATTAGTATCTACCACAGAGAGTTCATATACATTACCCTATATTCTTGTGGTTTTGTACATGTCTGTGTGCATACAGCCCTGACAGATCTACAGTACAGAGGCAAGATTCTGAGGAGTACTAAGTCTCATGAACACTGAGTGATACCTGGGCTCCTAACTTCCATTTGTAACCTTGAAAAAACTTTTCCTAGATCCATGAATTTCATTCATATATAATACCTAAATCACAGCTATATATTATTTATTTATAAACATATATAAAATAAGACCAGTTTAGAAAAGTGTAGGAAAGTATTTTTAAATAAAAGCTGGTACCTTTTAACAAGCAGAATTGCAGACAAAATACCCTTGCTTTTAAACAGTTCTGAATGGTTGTAATGTAAGTAGGGAACACTAAGGAAAAATAGCACTGAGGCACTGTACAGATTTTGTTTAAATATTTTCTAGACCACCAAACCCTACAGTAAATATTACTTTTTTCAAAAGTTACCAATAGGTTACAGGTAGATACATTCCAACAAATATTATTTCATTTGATGATGAGAATAGTGAGGAGGAGGAGGATGATCATCTTATTTTCTACTTCGAAAGAATTACAAATACCAAACTCGTAAAGAACAGATATTCCTACTCAATGGATATGTGGAAACTGCTACTGCTTACTGAGGCAAGAACTAGCTTTAGTTAATGAGGCATTTTGGTTCAGCCAACCACTTATAATGGAAATGGACTATGCCTTCATTTTATTCAGCCACATAGGAGAACAGAAACAGCTCCTCTTCTATTCAATGTCTGTCCAGTGCTAATCTCTAGTCTCAAAGGCATCACGGTATTATATATAGGAAATATTCTTTGTGAGTTGGAAGGTAAGAGAGGACAACGCTAGAGTCTGGTCCTCACCCCTTGCCAGCTATTAGCACCAGCTGGTAAGAGAGTTAAATTCTGCACTCTGAGACGTGTTACTGGCAACCAGCATTTCACTTCCAATTCAGAAGAGAGGCATGGATGGAAACCTGCCTCAGAATCTCTGATTACATGTGTTTTCACCCAAGTTAGGGCAGCACAACTGGCGTATGATGTTTACACTTGTTTGAACACAGTCTGCCATCTTCAAGACTGTTGGCTGCAAGTGTTAAACTGATATACAGTAGCATTTTGGGGCCGGATTTGTTTTTAAGATACAGCCCCTCCTGAGGCTACAGACACAGCCTGCCCTTGAATTTGTAAGGCATTATCCAGTTAATTTTACTCACGGTTACATAGAGAACTAAACTTACCCTTCTTAGAATTTCAGTGGTCATGTCTTGGGCCAGAGTTTATAAGTGTCCTACATAACAATAGGCATCTTTCTTGTGGAAGTACACATGAATTTCACTCAGATGCAAACCAACTCAAATACCAGTTGGTAAACACTTCGCATGGTTAGCAAGATCTTAAAAAGAGTATTTCACCAACAGTGCAATCATTCTCACTTGCAAACACCTCTCTGCCTGATCATCAAAGACTACTATAGTTTATCTCTCAGTATAGTGTGATCACACACATACAATTGCCCAATAAGATAAATGTCTTGTTCCTGAATGTAATCAAGAGGGAATGGTGATCGTTTATCCCTCAGCTGCTGCTCAAATACATACTGTCAGCTGTCATGATTTGGAACAGAACTATCTTGCATCAGAACCAACAGGGAAATATCGCTGGGATGTTTTGCAATTACCTCACTCTGTAGTTTGTATGCGTTCTTGGCACACCGCATTCTCACATCATCAGTCAAAGAAGTGTACTGGTGTAGCAGCTGTCTGTATTCTTGTTCACTGACCAAAGACTGGGCTTTTCTGGCATGTACCAAGTTTATCATATCCAGTGGCAGGTGGAAGTGAGTCTTTGTATCCTCAAAACCTTGCTTATATTTCACCTATCAAATTAAAAACAGATCACATAGATATCACAACATGGTAATTAAAATTCAGGTCTTGATCAGAAGAGATATTCTCTATATTTCTTCCATTTTCCAGTATAAATTATTCTTTTCAAAAGTAGGTTCCCTAACTTGTTTAACTATACTGTGAATGATCAATAGTTGTCATTAGAATATGTGGCAGTCTATTCTTCATCAAAATGGTAGCCATCTACATTATATTCAATTAAGATGAGATATTATTTACAATTTATTTTGTTAAAACTGGATACATTGAATCTATAAAATTACCAAACTGATAGATGAACTCTTAATTCACTGCATTTCTAGAAAGCACAACAAAAAGGTGAAGCTATTGCCTGAGGATAAAATGCAAACAGCCATATTTACATTAGAATTAGTACAAATCCTCACTCAAAATAATTGTTAGTCTCTATTGATTTTGTCCATTTCATTTCATAGTTTTCAATGTTACTTTTAGTGCTGGGGTTTTTTTTATTTCTTGTCTCCATCCAGGAAAGAAAGGCATAGAACTCTTCAAAGAACTTTTTTTACATGACACTTCCCTATCAGATTATGTAAATTTGAGGTGTTCAGGCTGTTCATCCAGATAATGAACATCCAGAGTTATTGATGATCATCAAACTGACTTAGACTAACCTGACAGATGGATGAATTCTTCAGACACTTATTGTTACCTGTATCAGTCTAAGCATACCATCACGTAAGAAAGAATCCCAGTACAAGCCCAGCACTCCCTGAAATCCATAAATTCTCCCATCTATATCCACAGTCAGGCACCTTATGGACAGTTTTGGTAAGAAGATATATAGCTCTTAGATTATTTATGTGCTTAAAGTCAGGCAAATATCTCACTGCTTTCAGGATCAAGCCACAATGTTCAAAATGCACTGAACAGTTACAATTCTTATAGACAATGAACAAATGATGTGATTCTTAGCATATTCCAAAACCAAGAGGGAACCATTCCCCAAAGAAAAAAGTCCAACTTGAAATTCCATAAACTCATTCATCCTTTAGCCTTTCAGGAAAAGAGTAAATTGAATATAATCACTGAATAACTTTGTATCTCCACCAAATTTAATTTACTTCTGTACAAAAACCACTACTAATTCTCAATTAGACCTGCCTCTGAGCGATACTCTTGCAGAGTAAAATATTCTATGCTGGGCAACAGTGGTATGCAGTAGGGGATTGTGCAAGACTGTAGTCTTCTTTTATTGTCAAATTAATTTATTGTAAATAATGTAAAAGAATGGTAAGAATATCATGATTATATCAAAATATCTGGAAAGTGGGAGAGAAAGCCCTAAGTTTTAAATAGTATGCTATGCCACAGCTATTCCATAGCTAAAGGCAGCTTCCATGAGGAAATGCTCACTGGTAGGAAACCAATTACAAAACGCCCACATCTTCTTGGGATGGGAAACCTGGGGGGATGAATCCATCCCATGACTGGAGTGCAGCTCTCAATGGCCACAGGCTGTTCAGAAGGGACAGACAAGGAAGGATGGGCGGAGGTGTTGCCCTCTACATCAAGAAACGGATAGGGTGTGAAGAGCTGTCTCCGAAGAATAGCCACAAGCAGGTTGAAAGCTTATGGGTAAGAATTAGAGACCCAGGCAATGAAGGAAACCTTGTGGTTGGTGTCTACTACAGGCCGCCCGAGCAAGGGGAGTCCATTGACAAAGCCTTCTTACTCCAGCTACGGGACACATCGTGCTCACAGGCTCTCATTCCTGCTGGGGGACTTCAACCACAACTGCTGGCAAAGTAGCACAGCGAGGTGTAATCCAGGAGACTCCTGCAGTGCATCCAGGATAACTTCTTCAGCCAGGTAATAGCCCTACCAGAGGGGATGCAATACCAGACCTGTTGGTCACCAACACAAGGGAGCTCATCACTGATGTCAAGTTTGGAGGCAGCCTGGGCTGCAGTGATCATGCACTGGTGGAGCTTGCAGTCCTGAGGGATGTGGGTCAGGGGAAGAGTAAAGTCAAGACCCCGGAAAGCAAAATTCCAGCTCTTCAAGGAGTTAGTCAATAGGCCCCCCTGGGAAACTGCCCGTGGGGACAAGGGAGCAGAAAAGAGCTGGCAGATCTTTAAGGATACTTTCCATACAGGACAAGAGCTCTCAATCTCCAGGTGTAAGAAATTGGAAAACGAAGGCAAGAGACAGGCATGGCTGAGTCGAGACCTGCTGGTCAAACTAAAGGGCAAGAAGGAAATGCACAGGCAAGGGAAGCAGGGACAGGTGTCCTGGGAAGAGTATAGGGACGCTTCCCAGTTGTGTAGGGATGGGGTCAGGAAGGGGGGTCAGGAAGGTCATGGTGCAGCAGGAGCTGAACTTTGTGAGGGACACAAAGATTAATAAGAAGGGCTTCTACAGGTATGTCAGCCAGAAAAGGAAAGTCAAAGAAAGTGTACCCCCCGTGATGGGTAAGACTGGCAAAATGGCACTCAATTTTTTTGCCTCAGTCTTCACTGGTAACCTCTCCCCTGACACCTCTCAAGTGGATGGACCGCAAGGCAGGGACTGGGGGAGCAAAGTCCCTCCCACTGTAAGAGAAGACCAGCTGAGGAAAATAAACATACATAAGCCTATGGGACCTGATGAGATGCACCCCAGAGTCCTGAGGGAATTGGCTAATATAGTTGCCAAGCCACTCTCCATGATATTTGAAAAGTCATGGCAGATGGGTGAAGTCCCTGGTGACTGGGAAAAGGGAAACATTGCACCCATTTTTAAAAAGGGTAGAAAGTAGAACGCTGGGAACTACCAACCTGTCAGCCTCACCTCTGTGCCTGGGAAGATCATGGAACAGATCATTCCAGAAACTATGCTAAGGCACATGGAGGACAGAGAGGTGATTTGAGAGAGCAAGCACAGCTTCACCAAGGGCAAGTCCAGCCTGACCTACCTAGTGGCCTTCTATGATGGAGTGACTACATCAGTGGACAAGGGAAGAGCTACAGATGTCATCTATCTGGACCTCTGTATACCCTTTGACACGGTCCCCCACAACATCCTTCTCTCTAAATTGGAGAGATATGGATTTGATGGGTGGACTGTTTGGTGGATGAGGAATTGGTTGAATGGTCGCATCCAGAGGGTAGTGGTCAATGGCTCAATGTCCAGATGGAGATTGGTGACAAGTGGTGTCCCTCAGGGGTCCATATTGGGACCAGTTGTTCAGTATCTTCATCAGTGACACAGACAGTGGGATTAAGGGCACCCTCGACAAGTTTGCAGATGACAGCAAGATGAATAGTGCAGTTGACACGCCTGAGGGACAGGATGCCATCCACTACTCCGCTCTTGTGAGACCCCACCTGGAGTACTGCGTCCAGCTCTGGAGCCCTCATCACAGGGAAGACATGAACCTCTTGGAGCAGGTCCAGAGGAGGGCCACAAACATGATAAGAGGGATGGAACACCTCTCCTGAGAAAGTTGGGGTTATTCAGCCTGGAGAAGAGAAGGCTCCGGGGAGACCTTACTGTGGCCTTTCAGTACTTAAAGGGAGCTTATAAGAAAGATGGGGACAAATTTTTTAACTTGGCCTGTTGTGATAGGACAAGGGGTAATGGTTTTAACCTAAAAGAGGGTAGACTTAGACTAGATATAAGGAAGAATTTTTTTACAGTGTGGGTGGTGAAACACTGGAACAGGTTGCCCAGAGAGGTGGTAGATGCCTCATCCCTGGAAATGTTCACGGTCAGGCTAGACAGGGCTCTGAGCAACCTGATCTGGTTGAAGATGCCCCTGCTCATTGCAGGAGGTTGGACTAGATGACCTTTAAAGGTCCCTTCCAACCCAAATTGTTCTATGATTCTACGATTCCTTCTTGTACTTACATCACTCTGCAGCGATGCTGCATGGACTGAATGAGCAATATGAATATCACCGTCCAGGCCACATGAGCCAACCATCTGTCCTTTCATTTTCTGAAATGCCTCCTTATACTTGTGCTAAAAAGGAAATAAGAATAAAAATCTTAATAGGACTAAAGAGAAACAAGTATTAGTCAGATTGTTAAAACCTGAATAGAAGGGTTTTCATATTACAGAAAGCTATGGACAATAAATTCTGCCTATACTCAATATATTAATAAATCTGAACAAACCTTCAGTGGATGCTAGGAAGACCTCACTTGTGCAAAAATTTTAATATTTTATCTTATTTAGAGAAAAACACAAAAAAATACACCAATGAACACTTACAAATAGTTTGGGTTAGTTACCTGCTATTACACAGGTGGTGGAAGACAAGAATCTGGTGCAGGTGCTCAGAATCAACCTCTGAGAAGCCTCTCTCCATCAGCTCTCTAGCAAAGTCAGAACAACTGGTCTCCTATGCTTGAAATTAATCTGCATATCTCTACAACCTTTAAAGGACACCCAAGACAAACCCTGAAGGGTAGAACTTCCTGAATAAGCTCTCTTTTCTAAAGCTTGCCTAGCTAACAGTGCCTGGCAGCTCCTGAACAATGCCTGTGATTGTCCACTCGCTATGGCAGGTAAGTTGGTCAACTTTGTTAATGGATGTTTGCTTTCACAAACCTTCCTTTGCTTAGTTACCAATAACACTTCATTGTGGCTGCACCTCCAAAAGCACAGCTAACTAGACTGAGGCCAGATGTCTCCCAGATGTAGAGCTGGCTGGACATGCTGTTTCCATCTTTCCATCAAGAGTCACTCATCAGAGCAGAAACAGCCTGGAGTGACTGACATATCCTACTGGACAATATCAGCAGTAAGTTCACATACATCACTTATGATTTCACCCGAAGCCTTTGCTGCCTGGAAGGGAATGGCATCTAGTTTCAGTTGATAGCCACCGTCTTTCATCTTTCCCCAGGACTCCTTATAGCGAATCTAGGAAATATGGAACAGGATTAAAGCAGAGTTGCTGTTCGGAGGGTTGACACTGCAGCATTATTGCTATCCAAGCAATGTTACCACATCAGTTTCATTCCATTCTAATGCAGAGGGCTAACATAAATTAAACTATCAATACACAACAGGAAAAATCACATGACAAATGTCCATTATAAAAATGTATTTGTTTGTTCATTCTTCATCTTTCTAACTTAGGAGAAGTTTGATAAGAAGTTGGATTTCTCATATTACTTCAGAAACATTTAGACCACAGAATGATCATATACTGGGAAAGGAAAAAAATTTAGTATGATTTCCTGTGTAGGACAAATAGCAAAGTACTATTAACTTTTTAACTTTCCTTTAAAACATTAATGGTCACTGATACCTCGCTGATATTCATAGCATTTAACTTGGCCTGAAGGATTTCAGGAAGATCTGTTGTTGGTGTATACTGATGCTTTACAGTCTCTCCATGCTCCTTGTACAGCCTCTGCAAATAGAGATGAATTTCACTACACATTCAAACACTAGTTCAGACAAAACCATTAACAAATAGGTTTATGGAAAGCAAAGACTACAGAAAAGTGACAGTTGCATTAATAAATACAGGCAATTGTATCAGTCAAAAAGTATTCAAAAAGAACTGGGAATCTGATACACCTATCAGCTAGAGTATGCTAGAGAGGAACTCCTTGAAGTTTTGAGTGTATAAATCAATGTATATGAAAACTCAGATATTTGAATATTAATTTGATAAGACTTCCAACACATGTGAATAGGGAGAGGGAGAATAAATAGCATTTATTAAGGATGTGCAGCCACGAGTGGCCCACCAACACTTTGAAATTCCACAGAAATCTGGGGATTTGAAGTTTCCCAAACACATCTCTCTGAAGTTGTTCATTTTTAGCAGATAAATATGACAGTAATTATCTGTGCAATTACCCCAAGTTCATTTCCAGAGCTAGTTGCAAGGGGGTGCTCAACAGTCAATGGCAAGAGATTAAAAAAACCTCAGAAGGTGACTGATCCCATTGTAAAATATGTGTCTATGTGGGCTACTCATATCAATCCTTGGAGGAATAATATAGGGTTTGCCCAGGACTAGCTAACTTTTGGATGTCTGCAGACAGGTAAGAGGAGTTCTATGCAGTTAACTGGAACTTCCCCTACAATGGCTATGCAGAGTTCACCTCTTTCACACTATTTTCTTTCCTAGCTTAGCTTCTTCTTACATTGACACCATAATTTTCAGATGAGTAGAGATAGTCACCATTTTTTTGGGGCTTAGATATGACCCGTGTCTTGACCCAACCTGCCTTTCCCAGGCTGTACTTTCAGTGTGAGGGTCTGAGACCCTCTAGATTAGAATGAACCTCTCCATTTCACCCTGCTGCCACTTTCTTTAGCCAGTAGGCCCACTTGCATTGCAGGTCCATAAGAGGAAAATTAGTGACAACTCCATGTGTGAAGAAGTAGAGCAGCAGACTGATTTTGACTGTGGCTCAGTGAAACAAAATGACTTATATTTATCCTGCCTGAGATGTAAGCCTTTTGGATCTTATTAATTAAACCAAAGGCACAGACACTATAAGTATTACAATAGCATGTGTTTTACACAAAGTCTTTCATCTTCTTCTTCACTTTAAAAATATCTATTTTCACAATAAAACATCCTCTCATGTTTGAAACTTGTCTTTTTTGAGTGACTTTTGCTTATTATTCTCTTCTGTATTATCCCAGTTAAGTCTACAATATTTTTAAATCGCTCTTCTATTAAAAATAAACATGTTTAAACACCAAACAGCCTCAATTTTTCCCTTTAAGGTTTCCCCTCCTGGATTTCTCTCTCAGCAGGATGACAGCTTGAAATAATTTATTTTTTCTTCCTTGTCATGCTGCCTTACATTTTGTTTCCAAAGAATATGAAGAAACTGAAATTTGAAAGATCTGTTTGAAAAGGGGAAAGAACCCCAAATGTGTTCTTCCTCAATGAACCTCAAAAGGTTAAAAGCCTCTAAAGATCAAAGGTCAGTCTTACTCCTAAATTTTACTTCTGAAAAAAAATTTGGACAGAAAGCCTTTTTTACGTGAAACTCCCATTCACTTCAGTGGGATCTCTATGACTTCCCATTCCAAGTTAGAAACATGCTCTTTGTGAGATGTACCACACCAGAACACAGAAGTCTCATGGTTCCCAAGGATAATCTCAGAGAGAGAGAAAGCCAGTGCTTCAATCAGGTCGTTCAAAGAGGATACCACTCTTATAATCATAATGTATATACATTATAACTTACATCCACAGCCTGGTTATAACTAATTCTAGCCTGGATCATCTCAGGAGTGTCTTTAATACTGGTAAACTTCAAAGCATATGGATGCTGACGGTACTTCTTCTGTTGAGCAGAAAAAGATCAAAGCTGTGAATTTTGTGCTGCTCTTTCATGCTATTTGAAAGAGAAAAATCATAGGTTGCTGGAGATTAGAGTGAATTTGTGAACATAATTATTATTCCTCTTTCCCCATCTTTATGTCCTAGGTACTTTCAGATTAATATTTGTTTCAATTTAACAATAACTTTTTTCCGATTAATATTGAAGTATTTCTCCCTAAATATAAGGAAAACATTTCAAAATCAGATTCTGCTTACCTAAATACTCCAGGACTCAGGATTTGAAAATCTTTTTCAGATTACTTCAAAACCAGTATGACTGATCATATTTTTTATTTATAGTTTCTTTAAGCAAGAAATGATATACAATTGTAGTGTGTTAATAATGGAAACCATTAAACTTATTGTTTCAGGGCTTAGCTTTCCTTCTAACACCTATAGCGAATCTGTGCAGCCATTAACAGCGTCTCACTGTTATGGTATATCTTCTAGACAACGATATTAATTCTGCTTGCTTGAAAGAAACCCATAGTAGCTTCTGAGAGATATTATACATACATAATTAAGATGAAGGCTGTGTGATGGCAAAAATGACACTTTTTCCATATGGCCAGGTCACTAAAAGCTTCCCTTCCTGCATGAGTTGTCCTATACCCATCAATAGTCTTATCTCTTCTCCAGATAGTGCATACTAAATTTTCCCAATGCCTGTGATGAACTCCCAAGTCAATAAGCATGTTCATGGCTCTTCTGGAAATTGTTTGTATCTCAGTGTTCAAGTCTAAAGGCATGTCATTCTCCTTTAAATTGAGCTGTGATCCACAGAATTTTATCTGAGGAGACATCTTGATTCTTTGGGGACTCAAAACACCGATGTAAAACATGTTAACTTCTTTAAGGTATCACTTCTGAGCGATGTTTTGGTTTCAGAAAGAAATCCCTTAAAAATGAGCAATCCTACTGAGTTTAACTGGGGACAAAAGTTATTTATGCTTTGTTCTGATAGTTGAAAAGACAAATAAGAGTTGACCAGAACATCTCTACAAAAAATTCCTAGAAATTATATTCTGGCAATTGCTTTTTAGCAGTATTACACGGCCTAGTCACTGTGCGTATGTAAGAATGGAGGAGGCTCATAGGCACCTAAAATGATTTAGTACCCACAAAAAGGTTGAGATGAACAACCTAGCAGGTCAAATTTCTACTTGGCAGTTTTCACTACTTAAACATCAAAATGATATACCTATACAGTTTCACAGCTCCTATTCCAGTCGGCATTGCTGTACTAGCTTTTATGAAGCTACCTTGCTGTACACTAGCTGAGGATCTAGTTTATTGTGTCTAAAAAGATCATCCTTCTTCATTGTAGATGATTGCCTTGGAAAAAAAATAGTGTTAGCAATCAGGCCCATGTGAAAGGACCACCATATTTTTGTAGGGACCACACCAGTGGTTATGCTGTTATTCTCATTGAATGAATGGATAGGTGCTTCCTGCACCACCAGCAGTTATCTAAGAAATCACAGTATTCAGTCTCCTACTGCAGCAGATTTGGCCCGTAGGACTCCCTCCAAAAATAACAGAAACAGAATACTATGAACCTTTTAACCATTTCCACCAGAACCTCCTTTGAAGGCTTCATGGGACTGGCACAAAGGATTCTAGAGTTCACCTTTTCATGTAAGTGATATTGGTTATAGGGAGAAATAAGGATGAAAACTACTTAGGCCAATAGATAGCTACAGACAGAGAGATCTACATGAATTTCAATAGCTAATGTGAATATATATGAAAAAGGAGCAAGGAGGAATGTGTATCTGTTACAAAAGAAGGTTCTGGGTCCAATGACTGTATCTTTTCATCATCTCTCCTGTTTTGCTTCATTAAAAAGGTAGGCTAGTAGGTAGCAATTGAGCACTGTTTGATTGTCGTTATTATTCATAATATCATTTGTCACCTACTTTGTTTTTGCAAAGGCTATATGGACTCCTACTGGTGTGTGTTTGGTATCTGGTTTCCCTCTAATTACCAGTCCTATCCCTGGTTTTGAGGGCTTTCATGTGGTATGCCTTTTTCTTTCCCCTTTGAGTGGAAATTATTTTAATTTTATACAGACATTTTACACGCATTATGCAGCAAATTCTGTTACATGCTGTCATGAAATCTCACCTCACTAATGAGTTCTCCTGCCTTCTTAGCCTGCTCCACATTTAATGACCCAGTGGCTATCCATCCAGCTCCTTTCATCCAGTTCAAATCTGCTCTGTATCGGTTCTGATGAAGAAAAAAAAAAGTCCTATTGTTGGTGTTCATACACTTAAAATACCATTAAAGGATTTAGACATCTCAGGAACAACAACCAAGTCAAATTAGTGCCTGCTTTTGTTTTATTCGCTATTGTGCAGTTGCAGGGAAAGCAAAAAAATTACAGAATGAAATAGAAGTACCAGGACTCAACAGCACCTGTGCAATATGCTTTGCAAGGTAATTTTTAGAAGTGGTCTACACCTTACTGTCAGTTGTAATTTTTACTCTAACATGGCAAAACTTCAGTTTTATTGTACATAGTGTACTGTTTAAAAGGTCATTAATGATTTGTAATAAGAAAATGATAGTTAACATTTCCCAACCACTTTCCTTCTGTTATACTGGAGGGAAAGCACTTTATGTTGTTTTTTCCATGTGTCTTTAAGGAGGAAGAGTACAGGATTACTTCTCACTTTCCTCATGAAATCTCTACCAAGTCTACTGAATTCCAAAAGCTTATACAAGCATCACAGCTGGGTTTCTGAAAGAAGTCAGAAGGGTTTCAGCACCTATACCTCAACAAGACCTGTACACATATCTATCTTAGTCTCCTTGAAAAGTTCTGACTTAAAAACCTCAGAATGGAAATTCTGACTTATAGTAACCATTTACAGTATCAGACAGTTCATCTGATGGTTACAGCTGACCATGTGGTCTCCATATGGAATTTTATCACCATAAATTATTTAACCTCCCTGCACATTAGGTAAAAAAAATAATTGTACATCATATATGAATCCTAGCATTTTATTAACGTCTGAAGTAGGCTTTGAAGAAGCCATGCTCAAAAACAGGATTATAACTCCCCTCAAAGACACTACTAACTGTAAATATATCTCTTGAGCAAATAAGTGGCTAATATTTACTGTTTTAATATCAGCTGTTCAACAGTTGAAAAATTAGGTGTATAAACATGTCATGGCATTAAAAGCATAAACATCTGAAGAAACTCAGCCCTAAGTGTCTGAAGGGGTTGAATGAAAGGGTGTTGAATACATTAAGCTCTGGACTTACATCACTTTGTAATCCATAGGCCCACTTGGCCCACGCCACTTTCCTGTCAGTAGGCAGGGCCGTGTAGTGATGGAGAGCTGTCTTGTATCCTCTATCTGTGGCCAAATTCTGAGCTTTTTTGGCATGGACAAGGTTAACCATATCCATGGAGACCTGGAACTGATTCTTTACGTCCTCAAATGCCTTCTTGTACTCCAGATCACTTTGCAGCTTTGACATTTGAAGGGAATGAGCCATCTGCGAATCTTCCTCCACAGCTTTTACTCCGATCAGCTTACCCTTCATCTTCTCATAACCTTCCTTATATTTAATCTGTGAAGAAAAAAATAGACTATGAGTAAATGATCTAAGCTGCCAAACTGACAGCTCTGCTCGTAGTAGAGCAATGGTCTATCAGTGTTGTGACATGCTTGGTCCTCGATACAAGCAAGAAAGAAGTCTATTTGCAAAACAGAACTGGAATGCCTTAGAAATGAGTAAGTGTTTATAAAGAGTAAACCCTTTCTCAACAATAATATGTTCACAAAAAGCTACATGAAATCTTTTCTTTTTGATTCTTTCTAGGAAAAAGAACATTCTTTAAGCACTGAGGCCAGAAGGTTCTTTCAGGAACTTTCTGGCCAGGCATAGATGTATTAAGTTATGATGTTTCACAGGAGATTTCCACTTCATTGTGAGTTCTAAAATTCACCCTCAGGTCAAAATGAGAATAGGAAAACACAGTCAGCATGTGGGGAAAAACTCTGAATTGCTCAGAGGAAACCTTATGACTAATTACGGAATGCCAACCACCCAGACAACTCCTCCTTTGCTCCTTAGCATGAATTGAGCGAGGGTGGCTCAGGGCACTAAGACATATGTGACACATCCCCAACACTCCAGTAGCAGCCTGGACTGTCAGCTGTTCTAAGAATAAAGAAGGCTGATGGAGTCCATACTCACATCACTTGCCAGATCCCTCTTTGCCTTAGCTGTCAAGAATGACAAAGCATCCAGACGAAGCACAAATCCTTTTTCCTTCTGCTTCTCCCAGCTACTCTTGTAGAGTTTCTAAAGAGATGACAATAACACAGTCTCTTTATTACTATCAATATATTCTATTTGTTGTATAGTCACAGTGAAAGCTCACAAGGAACATCAGACCAGTGTAGGCTCCATGCCCAGCAACCATATGTCTAAGGATCAGATCCTGGTGTTTTCACTTATATACTGTAACTGTGGATACTGTAGATACTGTAACCCCATTATCTCACTGGTCCCAGTGAAACTGTCAATGTGCCACTCATCTGGAAGCATGTGGAAAATACACAGCTTCAAACTCTAAAAGTGACAAGTCTTCAGAAGAGCAGATGTGACTAGCATTTAATTAAAAGTAATTAAATTTAGATATAAAGTTTTTACATCTAAAACATTTGGACTTTCTCAGAGAAGGAACCTAACTTTTACCTATGGAATAAACATTTCAACAGCAGCTGTAACTATTTACAGGAGTGAGGGAAACCAAACCTCTGTCTCACACAGTACCTCACTGATATTGGCAGCATTTGCTTTGGCCAGTATGAAGACAGGATCATCTTTGCTGATGGTGTACTGATGAAGAAACTGCTCTTTTCCTGACCTGTAGGCAACCTGTCCACCAAAAAGCAAAGCATGGTTAACAAGCAATTGTCCATGTTTAATGTTGAAAGAATACTGATTAAAACACCCCAAATATTCAAGGATTTGTTAGGGTTAATTTATTTGGTGAGTTAGTCTTCAGTATCATGACTTTTTTTGCCAAATTTGAATTTAAAAGCTGACCCACAGAGTCAGGTCTGCCAAACTAGTCATGGTTAAATTTCAGGGAAGCAATGAAACAACATATATATCAGGATATTTTCATTCTCTTTCCTAAAATTTGCTGCTTAACTGGTTATAAAGCTGACATTAATTCATACTCAGTATAAAATGTATGCAAGAATATATTTCATCCAATATTAAACTGCAGCTACTTTTTAGGTGGAATGAAAGTCTTCAATAGGACACAGAAATAGTGAATTTTAGGCATGAAATGAAGAAAACTAAGCAATTGAATTTGAAGAAAAAATTTGTGACCAAAATGTAATTGCTGATATAATACTGCAGTGAGGACTAACATTCCAACTTTAAAGGAAAATATCAAGGACCTTTTATGATCCAAGTAGCAAACATCTCTATTTTATATACCAGGGCAATGTCAACAGAGAAATTAACTGCTCTGTTTCAGAAGCCCATAAACCTGTGGAGGAGCTGTTGAAAAGCTATGAAAAGATGTCCCATTTCACAAAATGTTACATTTCTTACATCTCACAGAAAAAAAAATTGTCCCTACTATAAAGCTCTAAGTCCACGGTTCTGACTTCAACACACATACAGAAAGGCAGCATTGTCCAGTACATAGGAGATAAGTTACGGGAGTCAGGAGACCAGCATTCTCCTCTGATTCAATCTGGTGTTATCTTTGAGACACACAGCACTCATCCAAGTAAGTGCCAGGTTTTTATTGACACAGAGAAGGAAAAAAAGGAAACATGGTAGCTGCGGGAAAAAGATGAATTGAGAAGCAATAATGCTTCATTCACATAACTGAGAAGCTGACAGTATCTTCAGTTCAAGGCACAACATATTAAAAGTAATTAAAAAGAAAGGTTGGCAAGTCACTACTGTTCCAAAATCATCTGGTCAGCAATTTTAATAACAGGTTCCCCTTCTTTTGGAAACTTAAAAGTGGGTTGCTGTCAGCTAAGTCCTGCCCAGGAGTTCTGAAATACAACCTGCTAGGGTCACCCAGCCCCAAGGAAGAATAGGGAGCATTCTGAAGGCACCCAGTTCAGGAAAATATGCCTATTTTATTATTTTACTAGAAGTACCTTAACAGCAACAGCTGAAGAACATGTGGTCTAACAAGGCTCATATAGCTTTAAGTAGTCTGACAGGGCCCTCAGTAGAGAGAAATACAGAACCCTGGGTGGATGTATATCAGTCCCTGTGCTAATGTCTACCTTGCTTTGAAGCACTGCCTGAGGATCAGCTAGGAAGGTATTTTCCTTCCAGTCTGCTTCCTCACTTTTACTACCTCATGGATAACCAATTTTGGTGCAGATGACAAAGTCTCAGGAATACGCAGTATCCTCTCATGAATGCATCTCAGCCATCCTTGAATCCAGCCTGCACTACCCACAGGTTTGTCACTCTTACAGAGACATCCCCCTCCCTCTTTCTCTCTGGTCTTTGACATAATTTATGAGATGTCATAATTGCATATTTACATTCCCATTGGGGTTTGATTTTTGTTGTTGCAATTCTAGTTCAGAGAATTCAATGAGAGAATTCAACAAATAAACAAATAAAAACCCATATAAATAAATCTCAAGAAATTTCCTATACTGAAATATGAAAATTTCATATATAGAAGTATGAAACATTCTACCTCAGGAATGACCACATTATGAGTAAGCTACCTGCAAAGAGAAAATTTCAGTCAAGGACTCACATCACTTTGCAGCTCCTGGCTCTTCTTGGCATGCTTGATCTGAGAACTGTCAGCCACACTGGTGAACTTCAGAGCATCAGCCTTCTGTCTGTACTTTTTCTACATCAAATTAAAGCAGGTTATACAAAAGTTTCTACAATATTTACCTTCCCCCAAAAATGTAGTGCTTTGAAAAAGTACGTGACTGATAGAGCCGGAAGTACCCTGTAAATTCCCCAGACAGTTTTAGCACAAGCATCAACAAAATAAGCTTCTAAATACTACCCAGTGCTAGTATTGTCTGCTGGGAGGACCCCAGTGGCAAGCAGGGTAGGGCAAGCATATGCCGAATGCATTGTTGAGGACACTGCAAGCATGGATACTCTTTAGTGCCAGATGTACTAGCTACATATCTTACAATGTCTAGGTTGCGCACCAACAAATGAGTGTTCTTCACGAACTGGGTACAACTTAAGTCAGAACCCAAGAGAGCTCATGAGCTACACAGTCAATATTACTATCTCATTTTCTTACAGGAGACTTCTCAAGTATATGCATATGTTGTTCAAATCACTGAATATATGTTACTGAGATAATTTTAAATTAAAATATTTCTAAATTATCAATTAAATTACAACAAGCAGTGTCCTGAAAGTAACTTACATTTAAAATCTTCCCCACCATCTCCCAGTTCTTTTCAAAGCAGAGCTCAGCATAGACACTGCAGTCAAGCCTTCCTGGGAGCAACAGCTATGAGAGCCCTCCACAAGGCTCAAGTCTTGGATGTGGAAAAAAACATCGTGCTCCATTCATCCTCTGGTACCAGTACCTCTATAAAATCTATTTGAACTGACAAATTTGCATAGAGCCTAATATTTCTAGTTTGGTAAATAAGACTGCCCTTACTTTTATTCCATCTTATTTTTTGTTTTACATCTGAAACACACCAAAGTGAACAAAAAACTTCCATTGACTTCATCAGGCTTTGGATCAGGCCTGTTTTGAATCAATATCTCTGCCTGAGCCTTTTGCATCCCTTCTTTAAGAGCAAGCTAAGCATCTCTTTCTATCTTTGAGACAGTACAAGGAAATGCGGCACCCTATTTCAAGACCACAGTATGATTGGGGAGGCCAAGCAAACACTTCTTGTATACTTTAGTAGAATTCTTATTCTAACAGTGAAACCATGAAGTGGGGCATTCCACCCAGGAAGGGTGTAAACGCATTTTTTCATTATCTAGCATTTCAGGAGAGAAATCCTTCTGTTTGAACTGATGGGTGAACAGATCAGTTTACACTGTGTCTCTGCTAGGGGAACACAAAATAGAAGTTAAACAAGCATGCAGCACTTCAAAGAGGTGCTCATCGCTTTATTTTAGGAACCTGGAAGGGAGGGAAGCAGATTAAAAACAGCATGTTTTGTCACAATGCATGGAACACAATGTAGTGACATTCTGCAAAGAAATGACAAAATGCCAGGCTCTGTACAGCAATAGAGATTTCTAAAATAATATCCACCAGTCACCAGTTTAAGTGACTGTCAGCCATCTCTTGGCCTTACACAGCGCTGGAATGAAAAGGCAGATCATTATGGATTAAATATTTGTGGAAGTGATTATTACTACAGCATACCACAGCAGCAGATGTCAGTCTATCTCTTGCAAGACACTGGATCTGAGAGTAGCTGCTTTTCTTTTGTTTCTAAGATGTATTTTTTCTCCTTGCAGGAGCAGTGAGAGGATGTCAGAGACCCAAGGTATCAGAGAGAGTGATCTCAAGTAACTAGCGGGCTTCTGTTCCTTCCTCCACCACTAAGTGGGATTTTATCCTTCTTGTCAAAGTTCCCCTAATTTATTCTTCTCTCTGTCCTCTAGTTTTCCTAGCACGAGTGAGACAACTCAACCATAGCTAAGCAGCTGAGGAAGTGTACTTCCATAAGGTTAATGGCAGTGTGAAACCATGAATTAATCAAGGGAAAGCAATGAAAAGCAGCACAAGCTGAAGTTGCCAGTAAAGTCACAGCCCTTATTTGCCAAAGAGCAAAGACATTTCCAAACATGGCTAACAAATACCTAATTTTTTAGCACTGTTCCTTAAAACTCTATACACTTCACGTAGCACGTACCATAGGAATTTCTGATTCCTTCTAATGCTACTCTGCAAAACGGGCAGGTGAGCGAAAAGAGGTGGAATCACAATTATAGGGATTTCTGCTCCACAAATTTCACACAAATCAATAATGATATAATGGGAACACATATTTTTAACCTCTAACCCAGGATTTCCTAAACTGTATAATACCTAAACAATGTCCATTGGTTCCTCCATTTCTCAGATTTTCTGCATAATGTAGTGGAGTAAGCATGCATAAGCCTTTGAATAAACAATAGACAGAAGCCTAAGTACATTGCTTACCTCGCTGACCAAATCTCCTGCTTTTTTGGCTTGTTGTATATGAAGACTTCCTTCTGTGATACATCCAGCTCCTTTCATCCACATCAGATCTGCCCTATATCGAAGCTGCAGAGGAAAATGACATTTACTGGCATGGGGAACACAGGTACGATGTTTGCATGTTTCCAGATTGAAAGACATTTCAAAGACATTTTAAAAAGTCATAGCACAAATCAAACAGTGTCCATATGAAATTAGAAATAATGTAAACTAAAGAAGTCTATAAACACTCATACTGCTTGTAACAGTTAAGCTGAGTATATATCATCTTACATCACTCTGAAGACCGTAGGCCTTCTTTGCCCATTTGGTCTTCATATCTTCTGGAACCACTGTGTATTCATGGAGTCTCTTTCTATAATCTAGGTCACTAGCAAGCTCCTGGGCCTTCTTAGCATGTCTCAGGTTTACCATATCCATAGGCAGATGGAAATGGGTCTTACTCTCCTCAAAATCTTTTCTGTACGCAATCTAGAAATAGAAGGAATGAAAATAAGTTGTCTCTATCAGTGTATTGCAAAGCCAAAACTATCTTAAATCTCCACTCTTGTTTGGGTCCTTATGCAGATTGGGCAAAAACCATGTGTAGAAATCAGTTCCTATGAGGGATGAACAAAACAGATGGAAGGATGAATTTTGCAGACTCTAGAGACATTTTCTCTATTACAGTACATCTTACTTTCAAACATACTTTTATCTGCTTGAAAGTTTTATGTAAAAATGTTTATATTGGGGTTTTAATAGGAAGTTATTTTCCTGCCCCAAAATAAGGACCATAAATCCAAAATTCCCCATGTGAACAAAAATACTGTTCAATCACTGCAGATTAACAGACTGTGGAAGAAAACCAATTTTTGTTAATGTTTCCAAGAATTTTTCCAGCGAAAGCAGTAACAGTGGTAGATCACATATTGTTGCTGAAATAATAATTATGAAAAAGAGCTTTTGAGTAAGACAAATACATAATTTACCTCACTACTCATCTTGGCCACCTGCAAAGAGTGCAAAAGTCTTGAATCTTTGGTTCCAATTGCTTTTCCTTTTGTTTTTTCATAATTTTCTTTATATTTAATCTGTGAAAAAAGTAGTTTAAGTCAAAGAACATTTCCAATTACCCACGACACAGGCAATATGTTTTTCAGTGGTGATTTGGATGGTCAAACTTTACAAGGGCTTAGTCTGATTCTCACTTTGTCACTTCAGATTTCCCAGATTTTGTCAGAAATTCCCAAATGTGCCAGGTTGGTTTCATTTATGTTGTCTTTAACCTCATTCTTTAAGGCTCACTCCTCTGAGGTTGATATGCTTATAAACTTAAAGGTTTCTTATTAGCTAAATTATCTGGTTCTTAAAGCAAAAGGTAAGAAATCAATAACATAAAAACCAAGCAAGGAATTCAAGATTTGGTTTTTTTTAATGAGGTGGGATTTCAGAATCACCGTATTGCTGAACAGTTTCCAGCTGCAGGAAAAGTTTCTTTTCTGCCTCTCCACAGGTTAAGAATCATGAGATAAGTTGCTTAAAAGAGTTCGTTTGGAAATTTTTTCATATACATGTGTTTTTGTTAAAGAAGCAGGCTAAAGAAATATGCATTCACTTTGCAGTGGATGATAACAGCCTTTTTTGAGGCTATAAACAATTCAAAACATTGAATTTTACTATGGGAGGAATAAGGCATTGTTATTTTGCAAATTTTGCTTCCTTCTGTACACTTGTGTTTAAAAAAATCATTTTCAGAGAGTGAAATTTCATAGCAGAGTCTGAGAAAGCTTCCGACTGTTCTTCAGCCATTGAGAAAGATGAACAGCCGAACGCAGGACGTAAAAATCCAGATGAGGTGAGCTAAGCTTTATTTCCCTGTGCTATAGCAACCTATATGAAGGCTAATTCCTAGGTAATTAAATGTAACATACATCACTGGCAAGATCCCTTGAAGCTTTGGCAGCAAGTAAAGGCAGAGAATCAAGTCTCATTTCAAAGCCCCGGCCCTTACTCTTCTCCCAGCCTTCTCTGTACTTAATCTGGGAAAGAAAAGACAGCAACATGTCACTAACACATAAACACACAAGATCTTCAAATGAACATGAAAATAACTAAGAGAAAAAACCAGAAGTATAAGTAAGTCCACAAACTGGAACCTTCTTAAGTCACAGTTCATTATCATTTTGAGCTAATTAATTGTCCAGGATTGAGTCAAGAATTTTATTCTTGGAGTTTACAGGCACTTTAAATCCCAGAACATGCACCAATAGCCCTCAATTTTAAAAAGGCGTGGGGGGGAAGGTTTTTCAAAAGTGACTGTGGTTATGTCTGCGTACGCAAATACTGTAGATCAATAGGAGCTGATCTATGGGGCAGAACAGCTCGTGCTCAGAATCAGACATCACACTACTCGTTTCAGGATTTTTCTTTCCCCCCCCGCCAAACTAGAGCTAGTCAGGTCCCATGCATTGAATGCCTATTTGTAGCTGCAGTTCTTTATGTGAGCTGCTGGAGACCATCTTTCAGTCTGGCTTCATTCAAAAGGAATCCAGCTCATGTGCTCTCAGACCACCCCACAACGTGAAGCAAAGCTCAGTGAAGCAACCCTTATGATCAGGAGATTTGCTTCAAAAGCACACTCATGAGCCGCACTATATGACAAACGTAGATGAAATGCATGAGAATCACATGCTTAACTTCTGAAAGTTAATGGAAGTTAAAGTACTAGTTGTTTAAGCTCTTTTTCAAGGTTCGACTTGAAATTCCATTAGAGCAGGATCAAGTATGCCTTCATGCATACTATGCATGCACCGAATGAAGTATCCAGGAAGCCCTGATTTCTGTATTTGGCTTTTCGTATGGTTGTATTTTACTAGTATCTAACAATGAACATGTATCCCAACACGTTATAGCCACAGAGAGTGTTGCTCCACATGTGCAAATGTTGGTTTTTCACACAAATAGCACCTCAGAAGCAGTTAATTTTGTGAAGTGAAGAGTGATTTACTAAACAAATTCAAATAATCTGAAAAGGTCTTGAAAAAAAAGTCTAGCAGTTTCACCATACTTGAGATTGTATCCCTATCTGTTCTGGTTACCATACCTCATGCTGTTTAGTAAAGACTGATGATAAATGCTAAATGCTTTCAGAAACAGTGTCATCATCTTTACATTCATTTCTGTCTATTAACGGCATCACGAATACCAGTATTTCCACATCGCTCAGCTTACCTCACTGTATAACTCAGCATTGGCTTTTGCCTTAACTAACTGAGGTACGTCCTGAGGCAGGGTGTAGTTTGTTTTTGTCTTCTCATACTGGGCTCGGTAGTTCAACTGCCATATATTGAAAAAATCAACAACAAACTCAGTTATTTTTAAATCAGTAAAATTATGAGTTACACTGATTGACTGCCATTGAATTTCAGGCTGTTAGTGCCATATATTATAGATACACCTATAGGTATGGCTGACATAAATGTGAGGGCAAAAAGACAATTATAACTTTTATCTAGGTACTAGGAAGTAGAATAATTATTCTATAAATACAATAGTTACTGATTGTCTACAAGTAGAAAATATATGATTAAAAAAAACATGCATTAATAAATATACGGAAGATAAATCCCTGAAAAAGCACACTAATATAACTCTTTAAAATGAGGAAAATATTAAATCTGGTATGCTTTACACGTTTTTGGAAGTGATTTCATTCAATTTGTATTCTTGCTTTGGTTGTAAATCTGCTGATAAACTATCAACAACAAAAACAGTGAAGTGCTACAAATGTTAAATATAATTATCTCATAATTCTAATAAACAATGATGGCTAATGATGACAAAACTTACATCACTGAGCTGCTGTGCATTTATTTTGGCTTGAGCAATTTGTGGAGTGCTGGCAACAGAGCTGTACTTCAGCTTGTCTATGCTTTGCCTGTAGTTTACCTAATTTAAAATAAAATTAAAAATAAGATTTAATAACTGAAGAAATGTTCAGACTGGAAAATGAGCGACTGAGTAGAGAAAGTTTTGTTAGCTAATAATCTGGATAAATCATTACTTAAACCATAATAAATTGAGGTGAGGAAAAATGCCAGGATCTCTTGGATGAGAGCTGAGTTAATGCTCTGAAAAATTCCTAGTCTGAGGTCACAGTTTTTATTTCACTTTGAAAATGAACTTAACTTATAACACCTTCCCCTCAAAACCATAAATTCTTAAAAAGATGCAGTTTCAGCTGATCCCCAAAGCATTCCTATAAAACTGACATCCTTAACCATCACTCAGACTATTTTTATCTTTATCAGACTATCTCTATAAAGGAACCTTGTAACTGTCTATTAAGAGATCTGCCCATTGTAATGCTGCACAGAGCAAATGAACTCTCTTACACTTTGTTTTTACCAAGTTTTAATGTAATAATTAATCACAGAATTTCCCTGTGTGTTAAGAGTTTTGTGTGGATGATGAGAGAAGAAAAATATATACAATACCAAAAAAAGTAATTTTAATGTCAGCCATTGATAGTATTGGAGCCCACTGAATTCCTAAACATTATCATGGTAGCAGGAATAATAAGCTATAAAATAAATATATTAAATCCCAAAATCATGCAAGATTAAAAAAAAGTAATAGAGAAGCTTTCTTTCAAACATGTTGCTGTCAAAGGACTCAGTGCTACACTGCAGGACATAGTTATAAGTCTCTATAGGTCTTAATATTAACGGTAGTTAATCACCACTTTGCAAGCATTTCACATCATTGCCTAAAACTAGCTTCTTAAGAGCACTTTTTTTCCAGTAAAGTAGAGTATATTTCTAGAAACTTTGAGTTACTGAAACCATTTTAATGTGGATCTTCTTATCTCAGGTATCCTAACATAAACTTCATTCTTTCTGCCATAATGACAAAAACCGGAAAAAAAGGCCGTAATCCTCTCACAAATCCAAAGCGATCAAGGTACTTAAAAGAGTTTATTTTTTTCCTTACAGAGAGCCTTTTACTTCCATAGAAAGGGATCATTTCTTTTTAACTGAAACTGTGTATTTATTGCTACTTGTGATTACTTAGTGTGTGAGACAGTTGTATTCTTAAAGAGTTCAAAGTAAGCATGTTGGTTAGCAGTGAGCAGACGAGCCCTGGGACTGTTTCAGACTACTAGATGATGGTCGTGACTGGTGCAACTGAGTCTCTGTGGCCAACAGATTTATATACTCCGAAACCAGATGCTGACTATGAATTGTAGAGCCACAGGTAGTGCTGAAATGTTTAGAGTGGGTAGAACTAATTTGTACATTTTAGACATGAATTTATGCTTACTTTGAACTCTTTAATAATACAACGGTCTCACACACTAAGTAACCAAACAGCAAACTACTTTTTTTAAGCTTTTTCAAAGACAAAGCTGAAATTACCACTCAAGAGGCAATAGTGCATCTTACAGTCACAGTATATCAAGTACTTCCTCAAAAACGTCAGGGTTCTCAATTCTACCTCTTCGTGCTACCATCTTTTCTTGGAAGAGGTATTTAGGCCCAGATAAATCTCATATAATGTTAATGGCCTCTCTAAGGCACCTCACCCCTGGTTTCTTGCAATTTCAATGGAAAGATGGGTTATATACATCTTAGCTATGACAGAAATGCCCTGCAGAGGTGCTGCTCTCTTCCTGTTGATTTTATAAATAATGTCTGGTGACTGTGCTCCTAAATAAGGCACAGGTTAAGTTCCCAATGGTGGATGAGATCAATCAAGCCTTTAATGTTTGTGAGAGGTGAAAGTACGGTATTCTCTACGGTCTGACGTCCTCCATTTATCTGTAGAGAACATATAACCGCAGCAGTACACAGATTTCTTGACATTGTTCCATGAGTAGCTCAACCCCAAGCACAGAGGGCACCTCTCTCGCATAGACCACAGGCGTAAGGACGGTTATGTGACCGATTAGTTTCCCTTCAAAGGTGAACCCTTGTCTTGAGGGAATTCACAAAGGATGAAAAGCCTATTTAAGTCTCCCTGTCCTTTCACTGCTTGATTCTGCTGTTGAAGCTGCCCGGGATGGTGAGATGTTTTGCAACACAGACTAGGGATGGGGCAGAACTCACTCATTCCACATCACTGTACCATCTGTGCTGAATCGAAGCCAATGACAGGAGGTGGCAGCACTTTCTATTCCTCTGAGCCTTCTTGACTCCCTGCACTTTTTTGCTTTAACTTTGTTATCACCAGCTGTTTTCTCCCATGATTAAATCATCATTTGACACAAGCAATCTACCACAATCTCTCCTACAGAGAGATGATGAGCCATGCAAGTCATAGAAAAAAAACCCATAAAATTATTTACATCTTTCAAAGGGACCAGCTTCCTTGTTGTCTGATATGAAGGAGTGAGAGTAGCTGGGTAATTGTAGTCAACACCGTCATGTTTGTAATCAGATTTATAGGCTATCTGAAACACAGGAAGAACAAAAAAAAAATCATTCTTTTTTTTTTAAGCTGTCATTTGTTTGAATAATTATCAGTCAAGAGGAAAGGAGAAACAATAATATTAATATTAAATGCAGGAAACAAAGTAAGTTCAATGTCATGAGTGACAAAGAAAATGAAATTATTTGCATAGTTTAGCCACTAATTGATTCTTTTTCAGCTCCTCAATTAATCCAATGCCAACAGTGGGAGCATTAACTTAACTTCCACCTATGACACATCTCTTTTATCTTTCTGCTTAGTTCTCAAGCTTCTTACAGATTTGTAAATAATGTACTTGAAGGAATGGTATGTAACAAAATAGCTTCTTGACTAACCCAGTAAATTAAATTGGAATCCAGAAATCTTCATTAAAGACTGTTTTTTCAGCAAAGGTCTGACCCTGGGGGTGGTGGCAAGCAACCTTCAGCAACCTACTGATGTCAAAGAAAACTGAAGGAGCTCAGTATGTTGCCAGATGACTGAATTTGCTTATTTTAACTTCTTCCACACAGTGAGCTATAAATCAGTACAAAAGAGTTTCCAGAATTTCCCATTTTCTCAACATATCTATCCTTCAGATCCCCAGTACAATATGATCTAAAGTTTTCTACTAACTTAATTCTGGAAAAACTTACAAACAAGAAAGCAACAACCATAGAAAAGTGGTTAAAAAAGACTTACATTGCTTGCCAGGCTGCCAACTTTCATGGCATGTAGCATTCGCTTGTCCATGCCAATACCTATATAATGACCTTTCATCTGGTTCTGGTAGGTTTCTTTGTATTTAAGCTGTACAAAATAAAGCAAAAATACTCTGAGAAAATATATTTAGCTTTTCTTTGAGTTTCCATATGTTACAGCAGTGAGACAAATTATTACAGCTGTGGTGTACTAGTGTTGCACCACTACAGAAATTCATGAGTCCACAACAACTTTGGTACTTAAAAAAATAAAAACTAAAACTCTCTGCGAGTTTCCCGTTTTAAAAGATGTCATTTACATATTCTTCAGATCACCTGGATGCCACATAAAGGAGATACCTCCGCATTCTATTGCTGCATATTATTTCATCAGAAATAAATATTAGAACAAAGTCGCAGGGAAGCATTATTTGTGCATTAACAAATTAACACATAATCAGCTACCAAAACTGGACTGTTTTGGTGCAGCTTTTACCAAGCCCAGAGTAGGGAATTCAACAACAAGATAAATTAACCACTCCACCATCTCATCTGTATGGCAAAAGATTTACTCCTCCTGGATTTCAGAGAATGATAGCAAGCAGTATAAAGCAAAATTATACTTCAGTATTATGAGATACAAGCAGTATAATTATTAATATTGATTACTCTCACACAATAAACATGTTCCTTTCTGACATTAACTCTGGTAAAGTATCTTCTGCCTACCGTTCCGGTCAGGAAATGCACATATGCAATGAAGTAAGTAATAATTATGATAGGTAACAGTAACAACTGACAGCTACTTGTCTAGATTAGTAGTGCATTGTAAGTAACCTCTCTTTCATACATCATAGTAGTTCTTTTCATAATCCTATATAAAATGAGCCCCAGCTATCCATCAGGACAGATTAGAGCAGGTGCTGTACAGATATGGGTTAAAATCAGTTATAATCAAATTCCCAGCACACACTTATCTGAAACACACACACAGATGACTTGTGATTCCAGCAGCTACGAACTTAAGCAGGCCACAAACAACATACTGAAAACTTACATCACTGGTGAATTTTGAGATCTTGCTCACATTCTTGAATTGCGGAGTATCACAGTAGTTCATGCTGTAGCCTCTGTTGTTTCCAAGATCCTTCTTATACTCCACCTTAGTGACAAAAACGCACAAGGGAAAGATATAGTGAAACCGTAACCTTCTCTGTCAAGTTCCAACACACACTTTTTATTAGCCAGACCCACTGATCAGAGATCTTGATACATGGCTTTCATCAGATGGCATACGATGAAAAGTAATACGAAGATGATTTTCATATACCCAGTTCTCATTTTATAGGCAAAAGAAATGCAATCAATTTCATCCATTTGGACCTCAGCAAAGTGTATGAGACAGTGCCATGAGGAAAATTATTAACAAAACCAAGGATCTAGGAAGGCATTTTAAGGTGAGTGTGGAGCAAATGAAAGCAGAAAAAACAATGGCTGTTTTTCAACCAGAAGGATTGAATAGGGGCAAGTTTATCAGCAGAATTCTTCAGAGTAAGTTTAAATACAGAATTGGTTTAATATTTTCATTAAGTACCTTTGCCCTGAAGTAGGAATGTTGGGGGCGATACTAAAAGAGGTAATAGAAATGGGACTAAATTCAGCAAGGTAGACATTAATATACGTAGGGAGTAGTCATTAGAATTGCAGCTCTAAGAGCTCATCATCTGGAAAGGCTAAGAAAGAGAAAAATGTTCATATGTAGGCTGACCACAGAAAGATGGTGAGATGCCAAAGTAACACAGCCATGAAAAAGGCAAATGCAGCCCAAGGCAGAAGCAAGAGGAGACTTTTGAGCAGGCACTGGGAAGAGCGTGTATTATGTACCAGGTTCCAGCAAGAACTCATCAAGAACTTATGTACTCTTACAGTCATTCCTGTTTAAGGAACACGCACTCAGCCTGTAAGAGCTGCAGTGAAAGACTGTGAGAGAAGAGAAGAATTTGGCTTGCTTAGTCTAGGAAAACAAAGGCAGAGAGAAGAAAATTATATCCGTTCATAAACATCTCAGAAAGATAATCATGCAGGGAGAAGAACTTTTTAAACCAAAGGGCAATGTTGGCACAAAACACACTAGTAATAAAGTGGACAGGAATAAATGTAGGCTAGAAATTAGAAGAAGAGGATTATATGATACTGTGCCGAAACAGCAGGAGCCAGGAATCATTGGCCCAGGAGGCCCCTTCCAGTCCTACTTCCAGGGGTTTTTCATTATTGAAGGTTTTATACTTTGACATCTCAAGAGTATAAGTTTTTAAACTGCCATGGGGAAGCTCTAGAAACTCACATTTATTAATAGCTTTATAGCTGATATGACACTATAAATAAATTAATAATTCAGAATCTACTGAGGATTCTCTAGCAATCTTCCCTCGCCAAGCAGAAGAATAATGCATTATCAGTAACTCACAGCCTTTCACATGAGGGAAGAAAACAGAAACCTGCATTAACAGAGTGGTACAAATTTTGGCTCTGTTGGTGTTATATTTTAATTATCAGTAGGACCTTCTTTGAAACACTCTAATGTACACACCCAAGTCATCCTAAAGCATTTAGAATTATAACTTCACAGGACATTAACAGCACAATTCAGGGGTTTCTTTTTAGATTTCTGATCTTCACGTAGCCAGAATTAGAATTCCTCTTCTAGGATTAATTTCCCGTACTTTCATACAGATCATTGGAAGTGCCAGATAACAGCACCTGAAGATCTGTTCTTGCACCTTTCTCTTCAGTTACCGTGCTACACGCAGATCATTTTTGTTACATATGGGGCAATAAGAACAACAGCTTTTTATATTTGTAGTCCTTACCTATCAGACACAAATGTTTGTATGAGCTGCTCTCAAACTTGTTAACAGATGGATTCAACCCCCTTACCTCACTGACAAGCTTGTTAACACTTTGGGCTTGTTTAAGGACTAAGTTGTCTTCAGCTGTTAGGGAGTGAAAGTGAGCTGCACCTTTCATCTTGGAAAGATCTTTCTTGTATTTTATCTGAAAAGAAGTAGGGAAAATTATAAAATAGATGTCTACTTTTTCACCATTGCTATTTAGATTGGCTTCATGAGTACAGCTAAGATTTTTACTATTCTTGCTTTGATAAGCAAATAGAAGTAGCTAAGTTGAAACACTGCAAGCTGTTACTTCCTGAAATAAAACATATATAAAATCACAGCCCTAACAATCCTGCCAAGCCACTTCACTAGACAGCATTTTTTTTAATTCATTTTCTATATAGATTGAACAGCACTGGTTATTGTTCATAGCTTGAACAGATAACTAGCAGATTCTTGGCTAGTGACTGATTGGAGCTTGTGTGCTCTTCTATTACTGAAGTTAATTCTCAGTACTTTAATTTTAGACTTCTAGTCAGAGAATTAAAGATAGTCATCAAGTGCTCTGCGAACTTTTCCTTTTGTAGAAACCAGCTTTTTGAGAAAACTATATCCTTTTGCACTTATAGTATTTTAAGACAATTATATTTCTCTACCAAATCAATGTCAAAATAAGGGATTTGTTAATTTAATTTAAACATCAGGGTATTGACTTAAATTGAGGGGTGAAGAAAGACAATACTTATACTGGCCTTTTGCCAAACTTTGTCCAGAAAAAAATCCTGTTGGGAATATATTTCAGTATTTCTTGCATACAAGGAGATGTTTATATTCTTCATCTTATGTTACTGCTTTAAATATCAGATTGATAATATAAAAAAATAAAAAATTATTTGAAATGTGCTGAAGTGTGAAGTGTTTTTTATTTTATTTTCCAAGTCTGCACACAGTTTCTTAGGCTTTAAAGATATGAAGCAGCTTGATATAGGAAACTGCTGACCATCAGCATTTTGAAAACCTGTGAAACTGTCATCTTTATCTGGAAAGGTTAAGTATTTCATGTTTAAACATAGGATCACTGAGTTTGTCATCAAAATAAGGATTGGTCCCAGAAGGTTTCAGTTTTTTTATATTCTCTCAGTCATAAGCTCAAGCAACAAAATATGACTGATGCTTCCACTCTAGTTTACTGCTAGTGTCTAGTCCAGGCTACTACAAGCCGAAAGACTCAACCACCTGTTAGCTCCCCCGAAAACAGACTGAGCCCATCAGCTCAGATAGCCTCATGGGGGACAGGTGTCCATACTACAAACGTTGTCACTCACAGGAACCCTTCACAGCAGCCACAGGGCAGTGACCTACAGACTGACCCATTTTTTGCCACTACTAGAAATGGTCTCCTCAAATAGGACTGAGGCTCTTTAATCAATGGGCTGCATGCAAGAATTGCACATCACCACCTTTTTTGCCAATTCTTTAGCTTACCACCCAAAACTAAAAATCCTCAGCCTAGAAATAACCTCAGTCTTGCGAAGTAACAGTATTGTACTCTACGGTATCTTTTCCTCCATATGACTTGCTTTGCGCTAGAGGCATGATACATCAAAATATCAAAACCAGTTCAGCTCATTCATCCTCCATTTATTCACTACTGGGAATACCACAGTAGTCCACAGGATGATTAAGGCAGTTGAAGGTTTCATTAATAATACAGGTGCAGATTTGCCAGGAGGGTTAACCTAACAGTAGGGATCCCCATTAGTTGCTACATCCATCTCCTCCCTCACGCAAGTTGGAGCTGTGTCCCCTTCCATTAATGGATATTATTAATCCCCTGAGCCATCCAGTTCCCAGCAATGCAGTGAAATGTCATTGTTGTTTACTTCTCAAGTGTAATTTTAGCATTCTCCTCCCAGGCACTGCTCTGACAAACTGCTGTTTTTAATTGTTTATGAATTGTATTGATTCAGGTTTCATACTTACATCACTTGCCAATTCATTTGCTTTCTTGGCATTTTGATAAGCTGGAGTGATCATAGCAGGAAAGCTTCCTTTCCCTCTGCGTTCTTCATACTCATCCATATAATCCTGAAGAAAATTCAGAGTGTTTACTCATCATATATAAGCAGGTGGGGCCTTGGGTGATTTCACAAAGCCATATAGTCTTTGTTAGTAGGAAAGTTCATTGCTTCTTTTTTTTTTTTTAATGAAAAAGAGAATAAAATGACCAACTGTAAGAATAAAATCCCCCATTAAATTAACTGTGCCTGTAAAATTACTTGTGTTGCATTGCAAGAGAAATTTAGGTAGCAATTAGCTGTGGTCAAGATAGCATTCAAGAATACAATGATATACATCCTTCTAATCCCACCTCAGCTCGTACAGAGATGATATCTGCTAGTCCCTCTCTTTGTCAATATCTGTTTTGCTGGAAAACTATAAAAAAATCTAATGGTTTGGGCAGCCAGGAGATTTGCTTAAATTTTCCAAGTTTAGTGTACAGTCAGCCTTCCTCTGTGATCTCTCCACGGCCATTTCTCACAACATAACTGACCAAAAATAATATTTCTCTAGTGCAGTGATATATTTTGAAGAGGGATTCATTAATATCTAGATACTTCTGCTTCATTAAAATGGTAAACTGCTTAGGGAACAAAATCACAAAATTCTGTTTGCTTGGTTTAAAAAAAAATTGTTGCAGAATTAGTACTCTTAAATCTATCTACAAATAAGTTTACGTGTAAATGTTTGACAATTTGAAAAGCCTTTGGATAATTTAATAACAAAATACTGGAGCTTTTTTAAAAAATGGTAATACACAGTGACCACACCAAAGCTTTCTATGGCAAGATCTGGGGAGAACAGGGTAAGTATACAAAGAAGTAAGATACAGTGTACTGTGTCTTCTCTGTAATATTTTGTAAATCCTTTGTAGTAAAGAGCCAGTTTAAGTGAAAAAAGAATGTCTAGCATGTCAAGAATATAATGAAGAGCACAGATAGGAAGAACTATAAATATTAGGGTAACTCTCTTGTGACTTCTCCATGCAAAACAATCCATTGTACATCATTTTCTGCACCATCAATGTCACATGATAAGATAGGTCATATCATAAGGTTGTGAACAATATAATGTAATTATAGTTACTGCATCTAAGTTAATCTATAAACAGATTCAGAAAATAAAAAATAACCTTGACTAATCAGCTGAGTTAGTTTTTTAAAATACTACTCATGAGTCGTCTTCTTCAGATTAACTTGCCATTTTCTTTTTCTTCTTTCTCAAATACATTTTTATATAATTTCTAATATCGTCCATATTACAAGGCAGTATTTTCAAAGTTCCAGATAATTAATTTTAGCCACTTCTAAGATTTTTTTAAACATGAACAAAACAGGTGTTCAGCACACAGGAATTTTACAGTAAGATTCCTTAAATTGTCTCATGTTATATATTTATCTGTATGATCATAGAATCATAGAATCATTGAATGGTTTAGGTTGGAAGGGACCTTAATGGTCATCTAGTTCCAACCCCCCTGCCATGGGGAAGAACACCTCCTACTAGTCCAGATTGCTCAAAGCCCCATCCAACCTGGCCTTGAACACCTCCAGGGATGGGGCCTCCACAACCTCCCTGGGCAACATGTTCCAGTGCCTCACCACCCTCAGAGTGAAAAATTTCTTCCTGAGATCTACTCTAAATCTACCCTCTTCAAGTCTGAAGCCATTACCCCTCATCCTATCACTACATGCCCTGGTAAAAAGTCCCTCTCCAGCTTTGTTGTAGGCACCCTTTACGCACTGGAAGGCTGCTATAAGGTCTCCCCAGAGCCTTCTCTTCTCCAGGCTGAACAATCCCAACTCTCTCAGCCTGTCCTCATAGCAGAGGTGCTCCAGCCCTCTGATCATCTTTGTGGCCCTCCTCTGGACCCGCTCCAATAGGTCCATGTCCTTCTTACACTGGGGCTCCAGAGCTGGACACAGTATTCCAGGTGGAGTCTCACGAGAGCGGAGTAGAGGGGCAGAATCATCTCCCTCAACCTGCTGGCCATGCTTCTTTTGATGCAGCCCAGGATGTGGTTGGTCTTCTGGGCTGCGAGCGCACATTGCCAGCTCATGTTGAGCTTCTCATCTACCAACACCCCCAAGTCCTCAGGGCTGCTCTTGATCCACTCTGCGCCCGACCCATGTGTAGGACCTTGCGCTTGGCCTTATTGAACTTTGTGAGGTTGGCACAGGCCCACCTCTCAAGCCTGTCAAGGTCCCTCTGGATGGCATCCCTTCCCTCCAGCGTGTCAACCCCTCCACACAGCTTGGTGTTGTTGGGAAACTTGCTGAGGGCGCACTCAGGCCCTACATCCGTGTACCCTCATTATCTCAACAGTTAGAAATCTAATCTTTACCCACGTTAAGTCACTCATGCTTCACTCAGAAAGATCTATTAATTTCAGTGGCTCTACTTTATTTGAATAAAAATATCAGAATACAATCTATGAAAAATAAAACTCAAATTAAATTTGAAGTCTGTGACTGGAGTTTCAAAGATACTTTCAAAGGAAAAAAACCTTAAATTAATTCTAAAGATAGCAACATTCCAATGCTTGAAAATGCAATTAGTGCTTTTTCAAATTAATTTTATTTGTTTATTCTTACTAAAACTTGCAGTAGTTCAAAAGACAGAAACTAATGGAAGCCTTCAATGCTACATATTCTAAACTCATATTCTTCAAGGATGGTTTGATTTTCACACATTACAGGATGCAGGTTTGGTCAGAAGAAGTGAAGAAACGTAAAACTCCCAAATGTCTTAAGACAATGTATTTCTTGTTCCTTCATTTCTCCGAAGTATATGGGTCTCATGAGGAGCTAGGATGAAAAACCTAAGACTAACCATACAGTTTTGTTTACAAAACCACTATTTATTTTCTTTCAAATTCCCTTTAGCTGCATTCAGTTCTATTTAGCTGTACTATTCCTTAACTTAATTGGAATAGAACTTTGGATGCATTTTGGGAGACCACAAAAATAATTGCATTCCCTTAAAAATGAAATAAAAGCAAAAAGAATGCCACAGACCAAAACAGAACTAAAGCCTATTTGGTTCCACAAATGTGGAACTACAGCTTGTCTAGCTCACAATACCACTTTTGTAGGAAAGCTGAGATCTAAGAGATCGTGTATGATTTTCAGTGCCACTTGCACATATTTAGAGCTGCAAAGCTTCTAAGATTTCTAAAAATACTGGCCAGGAAAAGATGCTTAACTATCTACTAACTTTCTACCATTTCACAGCCCTTTCACTTTTTCACCTAACTGAATTTACATTTTCTTTCTCATGGAATGGGCAAGTTTCCACAAGTAAACACATTTCAGTGTGATACGTAACAACACCACAAGAGACCTGTATAGTCCATAGATGCACACAGATAAAATTTGCCAAGGTAAGGCTGACCTTTTGGAATGATCCTACCATAAGGATCATGCAGTGACAGTGCATGCACCTTGTACTCTGATCTTTTAAGCACCAGTACCAAATATATTACACATTCAGAGCATGGTGCTGTTGCACACCATCTTTCCCTTTGAAACCTTGCTTTCTCATACAGGAAAGCAAAGTGAAAACAGGTCTCACTGCAGTTTCTAAAGTCTTCAGCAATCAGCCATAGTAATGATCAACATCAGCATGAGTACCTCTCAGATGTTGCGTACCTGGCCACATTGATCTACATTTTCTCTTGCAAAAGTAACATCTGTTCCAGCTATATGGCTCGCTTTTCCCTTGATCTCTTTTTCATATCTTTGATGATACTTTACCTAACAGGAAAAAAGAAAAGGAAAAGAATCATCTGGATGAGTTTAATCTGGTACACAGATGCTGCATAATAAATAATAATCAACGACACGCACATGTTGACACTAAAAGATTGTCAAAATTCCCATTGCCACCAATCTACAGAAGTCAAATATGCCACTTGAAGATATAAAAACAAAAACAGTGTTGTACTTTTTAATAATGCACTAGGAACATGGGACTTGCCATTTCAACCCAGACCATTAGTTCAGCATGTTCAGTACCCCCTGCTTGTCAGTGGCTAATCCCTGATGCTCCAGCAGGTTAAAAAATAGAACTGATTGTAATGTAAATTCATGGTTACCACTGAGCACTTTTTTTACCACAGGGTCATCTGAACACCATTAATAAATGGACTTGTTTCTGAAAGATGCTGATCTCCTCAGTGATCAAGGGACTTTTAGGCAATCAACCTTCAAGTTTAGACCAAGATCTGCACTACCTTTGCTGAAGTCAAAATAATGCCTATAACCTGATCCTGCCCTTTAATCACCATGTGTGTTTGCTGACATAAATGAAGGGTTTTCCACAGATCAAAGGCAAACAAAAACATTTAATTGTTTTAGAGTCAGTTGCTTTTGCCTTCAAAATTACAGATCTCTTCTTATTTTCCTCATTGACTCTTAATAATGTTTTAAATTCACTTCCATTGAGTTAGCACAATATGTTATCTTCAACAAAAAGAGCTTTCTTTTCAGTCTCCAATGACAAAACACAATTAACTGTACATTTTGAAGCAATACTGATGTCCTTTTACAATGCTTTTTAAAGAATAGAGGGGTGTTGTGGTTTTGTTATGTCTGGAGAGGCAAAAAAAGCCAATAAAGATCAGTACACCAAGGAGTTAAAAAAAACAACACAACAGTAAGGAGAGTAAAATGAGTGGAATAGAAAGCTATATTCATAAATCTATACCTATGTCAAATGCATGCATGTGTTTACATGTGTCTGTATATACTTTATATATATAATTGCTATTCAAGAAGCTAGTTTCTTGCATTCATAAAAGACTCAACCTGCAACAGCACAAAAGAAGGAAAAGAAGAATGAACTGCAAGGATCCACTGGGAGCACGGAAAGTCATGGGAAAGCAGAGCTCTACAAACACAGCCCTCCCCGATACAAGGTCACCCAGAAATATTGTGGCTGTGTAAATCAGAGCTGCACTTCAGCCCCTCTAACTCATATTGCGTTGGGCAGAATGAAATCAAAGACCTCCAGCTGACTCCTTATTGTCTTCCTTCTCGGTTGTATGCAACCGGAGGCTGAGTAAAGGGGACGCTTTTGCCCACAAAAATCCACAGTGTTGATTCACAAATAAAATGTCTAATTTTCTCTTTGTGCATAAATCTCAACTTTGTCCCTGCAAAAGACAATCATTTGAAAATCTGTGTATGAAGTGCACTGCTAGTATAACTCCACAATGCTCATGGAATTTCTGCTGGTAAACGTTTTAATCCAAAATTTGTACAAGAATTTATTCTTTTCTTCCCAAACAAAGACTTTGCTTTGGATACTTACATCACTGGCTAATTCATTTGCTCTCTTGGCTATTTGATAAGCTGGAGTGATCATAGCAGGAAAGCTGCCTTTCCCCTTCCGTTCTTCAAAGTCTTCTGTGTATTTCAACTGTAAAAATCCAAGACAGTTCAGGAGAATTAGATCAAAAGTATCTTGACTGCACACATAATCAGTTCTTAAAGTTGCAAAGTCAGATGTTCGATGGCTGTCATCTGCCAAAAGGAAGAAAAACCCTGAAGTCTGACTCTTTACAATGTAGTTTTGAACTACATGTTTGCATCTTTAACTACATGGATTCACCAAGGGGAAATCATGCTTGACCAATCTGATAGCCTTCTACGATGGCATGACTGGCTGGGTAGATGAGGGGAGAGCAGTGGATGTTGTCTACCTTGACTTCAGCAAGGCTTTTGACACAGTCTCCTGTAACATCCTCATAGGTAAGCTTAGGAAGGGTTGGTTAGATGAGTGGACAGTGAGCCGGATTGAGAACTGGTGGAATGGCAGAGCTCAGAGGGTTGTGATCAGCGTCGCAGAGTCCAGTTGGAGGCCTGTAACTAGCAGTGTTCCCCAGGGGTCAGTACTGGGTCCAGTCCTGTTCAACATACTCATCAATGACCTGGACGAGGGGACAGAGTGTACCCTCGGCATGTTTGTAGACAACACAAAACTGGGAGGGGTGGCTGGAACACCAGAAGGCTGTGCTGCCATTCAGCATGACTTGGACAGGCTGGAGTGTTGGGCAGAGAGGAACCTGATGAAGTTCAACAAGGGCAAGTGTAGGGTCCTGCACCTGGGGAGGAACAACCCCATGCACCAGTACAGGTTAGGGGCTGACCTGCTGGAAAGCAGCTCTGCAAAGAGGGACTTGGGAGTCCTGGTGGACAACAAGTTAGCCATGAGCCAGTGATGTGACCTTGTGGCCAAAAAGGCTGATGGTCTCCTGGGGTGCATTAAAAAGAGTGTGGCCAGCAGGTCAAGGGAGGTTATCCTCCCCCTCTACTCTGCCCTGGTGAGGCCACATCTGGAGTACTGTGTCCAGTTCTGGGCTCCTCAGTTCAAGAAAGACAAGGAACTGCTGGAGAGAGTCCAGCGGAGAGCTACGAAGATGATAGGGGGACTGGAGCATCTCTCTTATGAGGAAAGGCTGAGAGACCTGGGCCTGTTTAGCCTGGAGAAGAGAAGACTGAGAGGGGATCTTATCAATGTTTACAGATATCTAAAGGGTTGGTGTCAAGAAGATAGGGCCAGTCTCTTTTCAGTGGTGCCCAGCGACAGGAAAAAAGGCAATGGGCACAAACTGGAACACAGGAAATTCCATCTGAACATAAAGAAAAACCTTACTTTGAGGGTAACAGAGCACTGAAATGGCTGCCCAGAGAGGTCATGGAGTTTCCTTCTCTGGAGATATTCAAAACCCGCCTGGATGTGTTCCTGTCCAACCTGCTCTAGGTGAACCTGCAGGGGAGTTTGGACTAGATGAACTCCAAAGGTCCCTTCCAACCCCTACCATTCTGTGATTCTGTATGTTCTGTAGGACCTCTGTGTCTCATTCAGGGTATAGAATGGATCACAGTTGTGTAAAGAAAGTAACAAAGTTGTCTGCAAGATGCCTGTTCTATTTGTATTAGAGTCAGGCAGCTTCCTTCTTTACTTTGCGTGGCACCCACCTGCTGTATAGAACAGACTAGTTCTCTGCCTTCAGTTCTGACAGCCAGATAGTCCCTAAAATGGCCTAGAACCGAACATGGTCTCTATAACTGGAAGTATTAGATACTTAATGGTAAAAACAAGTCTGCCTTTAAAATATTAATTTTTTACTTTTCTTTATGTTCCTATTTTTAAGTGATTTATAAATGTCCCAAGAGCCATTTGCAGAGTCAAAACCACATCAACCTATTTTGTTTCACTTACATCACTTGAAAGCTGTCCTCCAACTTTTGCATGAAGTATATCTGGAGTGTCTACAACAGAGGTGAACTTCGAAACTCTCTCTTCATGTCCCCGCTTATATTCTACCTGAGGGAGAAAACATATAAAATACATTTTAGGAACAATAAGCAGCAAATAGGTATTTTATATCAGAAGACTTCAAGAGAAAATGAGCAACAGCAGTCATGATACTCCCCACTGTACAGTCAAACTATCAGTATATTTAAGGCCCAATTTCCTTAAAGTGAATGCCAGAAGCAGACAGAAATGGACACAGATAATCAAATTTTCAAATTATACTAGATTTATGTGAGCCATACAGTTCATTAAAATATTATGCAAATAGTCATTAATGGCCCAAAACACTAAGATCATACTGCAACGACAATGCAGACAGTGTTTGCAGAAAACAGTGCAATACTTTAAGTCATTTCTACAGGATTTATTTTTACTTGATCTTTTTCAATTGAATTGTTATTTCTATAAATAAGTAATTTTCTGTACATATATTTAAAGTAGCTTGTATATGAATTAAATTCAATATTACAGTATTTTTATTCAATATCACGGTATTTAACTTCAAATAATAAAGAAAGCAAAAAACATCAGATGTAAATAAATAGAATAATAAAGCCATGAAGTGAAAATAGAAGTAATGAATTAAATAAACATTTTAGAGTGATTCACAATCTCTTTCAGGTTGTGATAAATTACACAAAAAGTTGTGACATCTTTCAGGAAACATCTATATTGCCTTTTATCCTATAAGATTGTCTTCCCAAGCCAAGTAGTTTGTTAACCCTGTTTCCTGCATCACGTTAAAGTTTTCTCACTTTGTAGAATTAACAGTACAACAAATATCCATCATAGAACCTACTGTCTGAAGTGAATGGCCTAAACTCAGGATTCTCCACATTCAGAAGTCTAACATACAATTAAAAAACCTGTTACTTACATTACTGCTTAGTTGAGTGGCTCTTTTAGCAACCTGATAACCTGGAGTGATCATAGCGGGAAAGCTGCCTTTGCCTCTCCTCGGCTCATATTCTTCTGTATATTGAAACTAGAAAATGAACATGTTTTGTTTCATTGTTACAGAAGAACCCACTGTAGTTTAATGTGATTCCTCTTTTACAGCCTGCTTCCTAAAGGTATGTATCACTTTATTTATAAGTAAACAAATTAAAGAACTTATACCCATTGTATGGGCATAGACAGTCATAATTCAGAAGTGATTTTCATCAGTCATGGAAATACAGTCAATAAAAGATCTACTCTCTGGAAAATAAGACATGTTTTCCATCATGAGTTCTGCTCTACTGAGGGAAACACCACTGCCTGCTACATCAGGATATAATCAAGGTCACCTCAGATATCATTGGTCAGTAGCTGAAGTGCTTCTCAATTAGATAAATACATAAATGTATAATTTCCAGGATGGGCAATAGCATTGTTATGTGATTTTAGTCACTTACATGGTTAAATATTGTTATTGACAGAAGTAAACATGTCGGTCTCTCCTTTGCTAACATCTTACCAAAGGTTGGCTTTGATGCACTGGTAAGTCTTCAGAATATGATAGCCCATGAAAATAAAGCTATACAAAACATCAGCCCACTTACATCACTCAGAGCCTTCTGTGCCTGTGTTATCCTGACCATGTCAGGATCTGGGATGGTTCCTGAGTACCAGGATTTTCCCTCCTCATAGGCAGCATAGTAAGCGTTCTACAAAACAAACATTAAATAACTACCAATCTTCACCCATGTTTTAATACACAAACAGCTGATCTGACAGAAAAAGGAAACACACAATGCTGTGAAGTGAAATTTACTCTCTGCAGATGTACAGCACAAGGTCTACACTCCACATACCTTCAGAATACCAGCGCAGAGCTTGTGTAACAAGAACTGACATCAAGATGTCAGGATCTAGGATCCTGGAGTGAGACTCAAGTAATTCCCTCTGGGAATCAGACCACTTGTTGTGAAGCTTCAGTGTCAGTAGAAAGAAGACACGTTAAGTATGGCTGTACATGCGGCAGTCCAAACAGCTAACTGTATAGATACTCTTCCTTCCTCATCTTCTGATTCTTGCACTCTGAGCTATAAACAAGCTATGCTGCATTGAAAAGTTTAGCCAAATGAGAAGCAATGGCTTTTTTAGCACTGAAACGCTGTGAGTAAAACCCTAACAATCGGGACTGCCAAGGCTGATACTTGGTCTTCTTCAGGCTAGTGACTTGGAGACTCGAAGGATATTTCTTACCTGGGTGGCCAGTTGTTGGGCTTTATAGGCAGCTTCAATTTCTCTGGACCTCACATCCCATTGAAAGACTGATTTGAATTGTTCACCCTCTTCTTGATATTTTATCTAAAAAAAAATTGACTTGGTGTTAGTAATTTGTTAGTACAGACTAACACACCCCTACCTTGGAAGAACAAGAAGGAAGATAAACAAGGTGAACAGTCTCTTAGTCCACAGTGATATGGAGTCTGCATCAACTGCAGCAACAAAAGGAGATGAATGCAAGACAAAATAACAAAAACAGTGCAATTCCCACCATAACAAATCCACTTCAGTTCCTGCTAGTTTTGGCTGCACCTTAAACCAGTCTAAAGGAAGGCTACTTCCAAAAACACCTCTACCCCTACTAGGCGACCCTTCTTCTTGTCTATCACACACTGACACCATCAGACAGGCAGCTGTTAGACAAATTAGATCAGGGAAATAGTGTGTAGCCTTTGCTGTGTTAGCTTTCAGCTATGTCAGTTCCTTCATCTGCCTCACTGCAAAAACCATCAGTGCCAACACAAGAGGAACAATGTGACTGCACAGAACTAATTCTCTGGGTGGCAGCACCAACACTCTATTCATAATGTTTACCTGTGTCTGTGTGTTAGATCTGCAATTGCTACAGACTAGCCTAGTTTTCAGTGCCAACTAATAATTTCACCCTGAAGACATATTTATATATGATATGAATGCAGAAACCAAGGAACTACGACAAGCACATCTGATCCACCAAATCCCCACAGCCCACAAAACTCTCCACCTTTTCCTCCTTCTTTCTCTTCAGACTAACACCACTTACACCTCGCTTATGTACAAAAATGCCACATAGCCTGTAGCTCTATGCCATGAGAAGACTACATAAGTACTTCCTTCATACCACCCATTCTTGGCAAAGGAGTTTTCATGGAAGATTGCATTTAGTCCTAAGGTCAAAACTCTACTCTCTAATTTACACCCAGCTTCTACTTAAGATTTCTGCTATTATTGGAAATGCACATCTGTAAAGGAGCAGCATTTAGACCTGAAATCAGGAATGAATTCTGAAAGTTATAATTCAGTCTTTAGCTAATACTTTTGGGGGAAATAATCTACAAGGATTGAAATCCCGAAGAAATTTTAAGCAGAACATATCAATGCAGCATTAGATGAAAGAACTATTACCTGGTGGGCAATATTCTACTCTCCTATTTCCCTGCACAGTGTCCACAAAGTATCATGACTGTATAAATGTAAATGACTACTATATATAGTCCTGGGTCATCATTTCCTACTGTTACTTTTATCACGACAGCATACAGAAATCCAGCTGAAATCACAACTCTGTTACACAACTCACTTTACAGATGCAAAAAATAGCAGTCCCTGTCCTGTACAGTGCAAAACCTAAATTGACTGGACAGAAAAATCACTGAGCATGTGTATTATTATTCCCATTTTACAAATTAAGTATAGAGGTACAGAGAGATGAATGATTTGTCTGCTCACATAGAAAATCTGTGTAGAGGGACTGAGCAGAATTTTTATCTCTGCATTCGAGTCAGTGTCTCAACATAAGACTTATGTGAGAACATCTGTTAGGATTGAAGAAACATGTTATGTTTTCTGCATAAGAAATAATCTTATCTAAAAAATCCCAACAAACTACAGTAGCAATTGAAACCTTTTCCCAAGTTAGCATTATTTTATACATTTAACAATGAAAAAGTTTTCCTGCACTCAAAATTTCTACAGAAGTACACCCTTTAAGTAAGTACTGCAGAATCAGCTTCTTTACTACCCTTAGCAATTTTCTCTCTGGAGCAGAACCTCATTATGTGATTGAAAAGGACAGAAGGTGCTTTAGGTGTAAAAAACAAGGGAAAGTGATCTTTGAGCTATAATTTGTCTGGCATGTATATTCACATGCACGGGAATTCTCGTATCACTGCTTAAAAACAGAAATAGAACCTGCAGTAATCCCAAACTCATTCCTGACCAGATCTGTCACACACAGTTTAAAGTAAGTGTGATAGTCACTACTGAAATAGTTACTGCCTATGATGTTGCAAAAACTGCTGCATAAGAATACTGTACAAGAATGATAAAAGATACAGTGTCTGATAAAGGCTATTAATGTACATCAACTTTGTACAGCTAATACAGAACATCAGAATGAATTTTATACACTATAATCTAAGAAATACAACTTCCTTCTTTTATTTTAATGATGGCTAATCACATTGAAACACATTGGTTTAGTTAGTCATGCAATGACTAATGTACTATTTTAGTGTATCAAAAGACATGACATTGAAGAAACTAGTATTACACATGGAAGTGAGATAGCTATCAATTATTGGCTGTTTCTGTGTTTCTCAATTAATGGAATTCTTAGAAATGCAAGTTTGAAACAAATGTATCTGGAGGAAAACGAACGATGCAAGACAGAAAAGAACGGCATTTGAAAAGAAAGAAGACTTTGAGCACCCCTAGAGGTTCGCCGGGGCACAGCAGCCTTTTAGAGGACAGATGCAGTTGAAAGGGCATGGAAAGCTATTCCATCCTTAACGCTTTAGCAAAACGTTTTCAGCAAAACCATGCAAAGTTCCCTGGACTTCGTGTTTTCTCACAAAAGGGAAATAGCATCTCAGGTTTGTCAGAAATACTTGACAAAGAATTTATGAGAACTTTTGCCTACATCCTACTGAGTATATATTTTTTGGTTTGTGCCCTTTAGTATCAGTTTCAGAAAAGATCATAAAGCAAGTTGGTCATTCTCATTTCAAATGGCTGTGTAAGCCCCCGTGATTTCATTACTAAGTTTACATAGCTCTGCGTAGTTTATCTAAAGAATGTTCCCATGTAGATTATCAGATATGGCAGGTGAGAAACTGCTACCTATTTTTCTTTCTGAAAGTAGAAGCAAGTTCAGATTTAACCTTTCCTTCTTATGACTGAATGCGTTTTAAAAATTATGATTCAAACCCGGGCTGAGATCTTACTGCTCTAAAAGAACACAGGAGGGTAAGTAAAGAATACATATCTACTTTATATAAAGAATACATTTCTAAAACAAGACATGAATATGACATCAAAATGTAAAACAAAGCTAAATACATTTGGCCCTCAAGCTTCTTACCTCACTTACCACTTCCGACAATTTTTTTGCATTTATATTTATTGGTGTCTCAAATACACTTGTGAAGGCATTGTTTTTTGGATTATGCCTAAAAAAGGGAAGTGTAAAAGGATATTAGGAATGTATCAGTCAGCCCACCAGAAAGGTTCAACTTCAGCACTCAAAAACACAATACCAGCCTCCACCCCTCTATACATAACTTTTCCCCCACTCACACACAGATCTCAGATTACATTCAAGTTATTATTGTATGGAGTAGGTGCCTAGAGCAAAATTAATTTTAATGATCGTCATATCAATGCTGTGTTTCTAATAACAAAAGAGAATAATAGAATAAAAAACAACTGTCATCTCTCCTTTTTCTGCTGACAAATTTGACAGGAATTGATCATTATAAAATAAAAACTTCCTAGAACAAACTAACTCCAAAATCTGCATTTTATACGTTTTCCTGATGATAGCTCAACCTTGTTAACCCTTCACCACGGATTTCGAAAGCACTGAATTTTATGGTTGGGTTTATTTTCTTCCCGCAATACTGAAATGGAACTTAATTTGGTATCTTTTAACACACTGGACAAATGAGGAAGCTCTATATACAGTAACAAGAGTTTCCCATCATCTGTGATTCACGTAAATCCAAAGATATGCACGCAGGCACTAGCAATACATAAGTTCACATCACACATGGGACCAGGCTAAGTCCAAATGCTGATCTTCTATTACATTAAAAGGACTTGGCATTTTAAGCCTTTGCTTTAAAAAAAAGAAAAGGAAACACACTTACGCTTGACAGTAAGGCTTTTTCTCATGGCTAACAAAGTTGTTTACTGTTAACATCATCTTGCATACTTCGCAGTGAAAACAGGCTTTGTGCCATGTCTGGAAATACCACAAAACAGAAACCAAACAAACATGATTTCTATTTCATTATTATGAAATGTTTTAAATCTCAGTATTGGTCCTTAACATTCATTTCATGAGTTTGAAGAATTCTTCTTCAAATATATGCCTATTATTGACTCATTTCAGTTCTGAACCCAGTTATGAGTAAAGAATTTTTAGAACTGAAAGATTTGCACTGTGTTAAAAGTGCCAATCCATACATTTATTATAGTCCAAAATAATAAAGAAAGAGAACTGACCTGATCTATACAGTTAATCTTCTCAGCAGGGTAAACCCCATAGCCACATCTAGCACACGGCTGCACATTCATCTTGAAATCCAGAGAGTGAAAAATATATAGGTTTATACAAAAGGTTCAAAGAGCATGAAAGTGACTTTTTGGCCTGTGCAAAGCACACTCTAGACACTCCAGTCAAGGCCTTTTGCTGTGGTCAATGGCTCCCATTAAAGCTCTGAATTGAAGTCTGTTGCTCCGTTTGCTGACCTTCTGTTTCAAAGTCAGCTGCAGGCTGGCTTTTAAAGCTGCCAGTTAGTACGAGCGGTTATTTTGGCAACTGTGTCAGTGCGTAAGGGAGGGCAGCAATATCTTTCTCTAAATAGAAGAATGAACTCACAGAAACGAATCATGTCCATGTGAATGTTAGAGTCTGATCATTTAGTATTTCAGTTTTGCTGTAAAGCCAGTTGTCATAAGCCTAGGATGAAAAGTATATACAGCAGCAGCAATTTATCATAATCTCTCCTCACCGTGATACACCGCAAGTGACCTCATGGAGGACTACTCTGAGTTTGGGAATAGCCTCATATCAGAAGGAGGTACTGCCAGAGACATAGGCCAGAGATGAGTTTGGAGCTTCCTGGACCTAGAAGAGGTATAACATCATTGTCCCAGCCAAGTTATTTTTTTCCCTTGGTGCCAGCTCAGTTTCACCTTGTATGTCATGGGCAGCAGAGCAGAGCATGCTCATTTCTCATGTCTTTCTGTTTCATCAACCTACCACTCCATCTCCAGGTGTAGGAGGATGCACAGTGAAATGGGCAGGGCCTCTTATCTCAGAGAGTTCTAAACATGATGGGTACAAATCCAAACATCTATCTCCTACAGGAAAAACTTCAGAAAGGAACCGTTTACTTTTGAATAGAATGAACAAAGCAGCTATTTAAGTGTTCACAAAAAGTAGACAAGCATAGATCAGAACATAAAATTTCCTTAGCTAAATAATGATAAGGAATTACTATGCCTGATGTTAGGATTCATGCAAGTTATGAGGGTTGTGAAGTCTGCTCTGAACAAAAGAAGCTATTAAATTCTACCAGCTACAAACAGTCAGCATTTGAGACTTATATCTCACCTAATCATAATACCTCCAGCTGTGGGGCTCCATAACCGTGGAACGCAGCTAAGAGTTATCTCAATCCAAGTAAAAGTCTACTTAGTCGTCCATGCATTCATGCCTGCAGCAGTCCTGGGATAAGCACTTTCCTTTTCTGTAAATTACAAACAATTCAATCAAAATCATTTCTGTCTAAACTTTCTGGGTATGCTTAGAGAGCCTCCTATTCATCTCTCCATGGAGACACGCAGTTCTGCTTAACTTATTATTACTACCTTTACTGAATGCTGACAATGTACTGGCACAATGTACTGTCAGCAACTGGTGTGCTGAAAATAGAGTCTCTAATCTGAAGAGCAATGGGTATGGCACAAAGTCCTGAAAACACTTGAAGCCTTTCAAAGTAAGTAACTAATATCAGTATATACACAGATGTATTTTCATTTAAAAAAAAAAAAAAAGTGTTCACAGAACATAATTTCTTGTATTAAAATAACTGCTGTGTTACCTCATGTTATTCTTTTTGGGATCAGGAGTGATTTTACGTTGACTAAGTTACATCACAATAACATTTACCCTGCTCACACCTGTGAACTAAAATAGTTTGGAAGTCTTCCACCATCCTTCTCACACAGCTTTCCATCTTGTCCCAGATTGTCATTCTGTTTATGCAAGTGACCTATATTAGGGTCACATTGGCCAGGCTGTCCCCTCCTTATTTAGCACTGGGCACGTTACCAGCTGCTGCCTTTGTGTTCATCTACTCCAACAGTCACCATATTGTATATTTTCTAGACAGTCCTAGTTGTTTTCATTCTATATTGAATCCATGCTAGAGCCCTTGTCCTACACTTCGGCAAGAAAAAAGATGCATGACTTGCTCCTGTCCCAGCACACTGCCCTCCTGAAATGACTTCTAAGAGGTGCTGAAAGCAGGACATCCCTGAACCACACAAAAATGTAAAGACTTGGCAACCACAGAACAAATCACTCATCCAGGAGTCCAGGATCTGGACAGGACTCCCAGCCTGAAGCATCAGTGTACACAGCCCATATGCACTGCACACCCAGAGAGCATACTAGAGGTCCCTGAGAAGAATGAGACCGTGTGTTCCTTCCAAGAGGCTTGTCAGACAGCTAGAAGCCCTTTATTTCACAGATAAAGCTTACTTCATTTCAAGGTACACAAAGCCTGTTTGTTTCTTTTCACAGCAGGACAATATCACAGGCTTAGCCGGAAGTCAGCAAACGTATTTTCCAAGTTCTCCTGCTTCTCCCATGTTACAGCATGTTCAAGAAGAGAAGCACAGTAAGCCACAATGTCCTACACAGCTACTGTCTTTCCCAGCCATGCTACTTCCCTCACATCCTTTGTGTGCCAGTTCTGCTGGAGTCTGTTGAAGATTTCCCCATTTCAGAGCACCTCAAAACCGTCCTGTTGCATAGTCTGTTCTTCACCACCCCGGATTAAAACTGAGTTGCTAATAGAAAAGAGAGTTTTTTGAAAAACAAGCATTATATGGTCTCATTACAAAGTACGCATTGCATTTTGATCTTTCAAGGAATTAAATCACAAAACCAGCACAAGTTTGTTATCTTGACAAATCTTAGCAAGACATTTTCTCTTCAGTTAAAAGCTCATTGTGGCTTTTTTCCTCCTTTAGTAAAGCCCCATAAAGGCTTTTTTATATCAATGAAGATCTTAAAAGGCTTTACTTAACAGTAGAACCTTAATCAATGTGGTTTAAAAGCACTGCAGTTACTTGTAAAGTACAAGGAGACAGTACCTTGAAAGTGCAAATTAGTACGAAGAAACATTGTTACCTCTCCAACCTCCTTAAATTCATTGAATTAACTGCACAGAAAATTTGGAGCAGGTCTGCATCCTGAATCTGAATCTAAAAAGCACACATTAGTTACACAAAGTAAGCTCTTAACAGACATTCAAGTCAGGCCCACCTTCTGTGTCACTCCTGAATAGTGGCTGTGCCCTTCCAGCCACATGAATAGCAGGAAGCCAGACACCACAAATTATGGCAACCCTATCTTCCCTCTGTTTGCAAAAAGAAGGTGCTGTGTCACTACACAGACTGGGGGTGTTATCCACTGTTAAAAGCTGCCTGTAAAAGTTCAAACACTAGACCAGCCTCATCATAACCTTCCCTGAACTACGTTGTTAATTAGTTACCTGGGCTCAGGGCTTTTTGTCTCAACTAGCCTCTCCATGCTAATCAAATTTAGCATAGCAGCAAATTCAGCTTGCAAAAAATATCAAAAGAAAGCTGGAAAAGACTTATCAACGCCAGGATCTCCCAAAACTTGAAGAAAAACCTCTAAGGGACTGCCTTCCAAACTTGTACAGTAACTTTACACATTTTTGCTGTTTTGGAAACCAACTAACAACTGTTTACATTTCATGAGTAAAAGGATTTGTGCTTACACTTTCCCTTTGTTGCCAGTGTCGGGAAAACTTGAGAGTGTGGGGAATTTGCAAATGCTTCTAATAGAGCAAGAGAAAGTGAGAGAGGGAGTAGAGAGAAATGGAAAAAAGAACCAACAGGCCAAGAAGGCATCACTGTTACAGAGCAGAGAAAGAACTGGTGAGGATGTGCTACAGTTTAAGCTCAAAGCTTGAAGAAATCTGTGCAAAGGATGCACAGCTCGACCCATGTGCATACAATGAGTCCTCCAATGTCCAAATGTTCCCATTTATCATGTATCATAACTTAAAAATGACCCAAGTTTAAAACTTGTAGAAATGGCATGTGCAACAGATAATCCCTGCCTGGTTCCAGAGAAATCCCACCCAAACAAGTACACCAAGATGACTGAGATGCATTATTCTACAGAATTTCATAAAGTTGTGGTGTGCCAAATCACACCGCACAGCCCCCATATTCCCCTCAGCATATCAGAACCATTCATCCTTTCTTGCAAAATATATAAAATTCTAACAACTGTCATTTAGGAGGGAACACTTCATGAGTCCCGCAAATTCTCCATCCTGAAAGTATCCCCACACCTGCATCCCAAGTCTCAGCAAAGCCCCATCCTTGTTTTCACAGATGTTGTGCAGAGCACAGCACGCAGTTATTATTCCAGACAGGTACTATTTAGTTGCCTCAAGCCTTCTAGTTTGTACCTGCCATCTACCTTTCAATTTCCCAAAGGCATGCTCCATTGTCATCCTGCAGCTGCTTACTTGGTAGTTAAACACTTACTTTCTACAATGGAAATATCCAGTCAAAGGCTTCATTGTTAATGTTTTTAGGGAGTAGAGTGAGTCTCCAGGGATTAGAAAAGGAACGCTGATGCTATAGGTATCACACTGCTGGTTCTTCCCCCTGCCCAGTAAAGCATACAGCCAGCTGTGCAATATTATACATGAAAAATCTTTTTCCTTCCTGACCCTTCCCCAGGTAGCAATCACTCCATGCCCTGAAGCAAGATACTTCCTTCTACTTCTACTGTCTTTTTAATTTCTCCCTTACTCATTACTGAAAACAAGCAAGACTTTCTGAAAAATCTAGCACCTTATACAGCATTAAAATTGGTTAAACTAATGTAGTTAAGAAAGGTATTGCAGCACACCGAGGAATCAACCTTTCTCTTTGCGAATGCCAGCAACTGACATGAAAAGAAAATAGAAATAGGGGTTTCATCAACAGTTTTAGTCAGAAATTCCCCTTACACGAATCTATTACTAATCTCTTGAAAACTGGCAAGCATTATCAGATACAATACCACTTTTTCAATAGCAATATAATGACTTTTAGAAAAAAGACAATTCTAGTTCTGCTAATTTGGCTGTGGGGACCCGATGGCAATGGATAAACATTTTCATCAAGATATAGAAAGTCACAGCTGGCAAACAGCTTCTGGATTTCCTAGGTAACCCCCATACACATGGTCAGGAAAGCACATTTGGACGTCCTGAAGTTCAGGTGCCACTGCCAGTCATTACCGGTGATGGCACAGTCTCCCTCATCTCCTCTCCGTGCATTTACTTGAAGATCTATAGGTTTCCATTATCTCTGTTGTCCATAATAATCCATTATGGATTTGGAAGTGGTGCTGGCTTCTTGAAAAGAAGCAGCTAACAGATGGCATGAGAGGAACCATGGGATTCTGTGAGTTTGATTTTCAGGAGAAAACTTTGGCTACGTATCCAACCAGGAGCTACAGGCATAATCCCATGAAGCAGAGCCCAGCCCCATCAGCAGCATGCAGACACACGGCAAGAGCCACGGCGCCGTTCAGACGCTCCTCCATCACACCGAAGCAGTGACCTGTCGCGAAGCAAAAGGCTGTTTGTTACCATGCCTGTGTTTTGTGCCAATTATGAGGCAGTTACACTAAAAAATGTCGCTTTGATGTAAATCTCTTCAGGTAGTGAATGTTAAACACCACGCACTGCTGGGTAGGTGTATGATTTTGCAGGATTGGAGCCCGCATCCAGGAGTAATTAGCAAGACTGTGCCGATCTTCAGTCCTCGTACTGGACTGCTGGGCCTGATGCAACGGCTACACAGTAGGATATCGTAATTAGCAGAGATGCAACACACCGAATAATTGGAAAGATAAGGAAATGCCACCGAAGTTTATATACGGGAGAAAATTTCCTTAGATCTAGGCAATCTCGTGTCACCGTGAAACTTAAGGCTCTTCTTTCACGGGGGTGTGACAGAGCACAGCTATTAAAAAGCGGCAACTTCCTTTTTGCTGTGATGAAGCCGTCATTACCAGGGAAGCGAGGAGGGCCCGGGGACAGCGCCCGAGCCCCTCTACCAGGGCAGCCGGCTGGGCAGCGGGGCGGGCGGAGTCCTCCCTTCCCCCGACCCCACGGCCGCCACGCCGGGCCGAGGCCGAGGCCGAGGCCGAGCCCTCCCGCGGGGGACGGGCCCGCAGTCCCGCAGCAGCGGGCGGTAGGCGGGGCCCCGCCGGGAGAGGCCCGGGCCGGCGGAGCCCGTCCCGCCCCCGCCCCGCCGCTTTCGCTTTCCCTTCTGCCTCGCCGGAGCCCAGCGCCAAGGCAAGCCCCGGGCCCTTCCTAGCCCCCTCTGCCCCTGCGCGTCGCGCCGGCCGCCTTCCCTGTTCGTCTCAGTGAGCCCGCTCCACTTCCCTGCGCGCCCGCCCCGGCCCGCCGCCTTCCCGCCTCCCGCCCTCCCCTCGGCCGACCGCCGCCTTCCCCCTCCCCCGCGCCTTCTCCTCTCCTGTCCCCTCCGGCTCCAGTTCGTCCCCTCTGGCCGGCAGCCCCAGCGCCCGGCCCGCTGCTCTTACCTGACGCCCGAGGGGCAGAGGGCTGGAAGGAAGCGGCTCTCCCTCAGCGCTGGACCCTTGGGGCCTTCAGGTGGCCGCACTGGCGACACAACCATGTCCTGAGAGAGGGCAGAAGCACTTGCGGTGGCGTGTCCGATGTGTCGTTGGTAGGGTTGGCGGTGCTGGCTTCCTCCGCTCGGGGCTGCCCCTTCCTCGGTGTGGGGCCGCTTCCCTGGCTGGGGGAGCCCCCCGCCCTCCGCCTCAGCGCCTCACTGCCCACCTGCGGCCTGCGCACTCTTCGAGTCTTGGGGTTTTTTTAAAAAAAGATGGTTAAAAAAGGTATTTGTTGGTCAAAGCTGAATCTAGACTCCAGCTTGCAGGAACTGCTGTTGCTCTCCGGGAGCTCACAAACCTCAGCCAGCGTCCCGGACCTGTGCTGGGGTGGTGCTGGCGGCCACGTAGCCACAGGGCCCAGCAGGCCGCCTCTGAGCTGCTGCTGCAAGGTCACCAGGGTGGTTTGCAAGCTAGGTGTAAAAGTGTACTCTTCTGAGTACATGTGTTATAAAAGCAAGTTTAATCTGCCTGAATGTGGGGAAGGGGCTGCTTTTCCTCATGAAAACCTGGGGCCAGAGTTGGACAAGGTGGCTCAGCGCATCCCACTGCGAGCGAAGGTGGGGGTCCCGGGCTGCCTTCTCCGCTGCTCTTCTCACCCCGTGCCAAGCTGGTGCAGATCACTGCGCTGTCAGCAAAATTACACCTTTCTTCTTGTAGTTTTCTGCCGGCTTAATGATCTAAATAACCTTCCTGAGTGGGCAACTCAGTACATGGAAGAAGAGGAGAGAGAGACCATTTTTTCATCAGGAAAAAGTTGTTAGATCAGCTCAGGCTTGTGGTGCCCTGTGTCACTGTTGAGATGAGTGAAGATGTTTCAAGCTTGCACTGGAGTAGCAAAAAAAAAATTGGCTGAAATACAGCAGTTTGTGTAAGAGGCTGCTTTAGGTAATGAAATACCTTTTAATTTCCAAGAAACACTTCACAACTGTTTTTTTTCCTAACAACTGTACACATGTATTAATTAATCGTTAGAAGAATATAACATTTATATTAAGTGTTGATATAGGCAAAACATAAAAAATGAAAACCTAAGATCACATCCGTGGAAGATAATGCAGGCTTTTTTTTTTTTTTATGCACATTTGATTGTGTATATTCAAATGAAAATACAGGAGCTCTCTGGGTGTCTTAGTACTGGATAGGTTTGCAGTTACAAATATTTTGATGTTAGTTGTCCTTGCATTCTTCCCAACATACTTCTTTCCAGCCCATGAAAAATTGTCTGGGAGTTAGTCATAAGATCTTTCACCATAAAATAATTTTTAGTTTTGTTCTTATTTGCATTTTTGAGAGTGGTATTAGACAAGTCACTTCCAGTAACTGCCGCAAGGTAATACAGACGCCTAAGCATATGCAATGTCATGTAAATTCAGGGCCAGAAATTGATAGCCACTCTTATTTGGTGAAGTATTATACAGTATAACTGACTAACAACCTCACATGTATCTGGTCTAACAGTTTGGTTTATAGAAGAATTTCTAAAATTATAGTGTTCATTGAGGGACAGTTACATTCTTGTACTTTTATTTGTAGATGTCAGGAGATCAGCATATTGATCGCTCTACTCAAGAGAGAGGTGATGAAGTTCACGATGATGTCGTAGATGCAAGGCCAGACAGAAGTAGCAGATTCTCACTTTTTGGAAAGTAAGTTACTAAGTTACTACTTTTATTCCTGTTGTTGTTATATCAGCTGTGATACTACCGTTCTAATGGGATTTTGGTGTTCAGTTTGCCATGTCCTCGATGTCATAGATGGTCTGGATAGGTTTATGTTGTATAGGTTTAATGTATCTAGTCTATACCTTAAAGCCATCTTTCTATAGTATCTTCCTATAGGGAGACCTATAGTATCTCCCTTAAGCTTTATTTGGTAGTCAAGAGACCACTAAGTTCATTTAGCATCAGTTATAGTCCCTCATCTTAACATTGCCCTTTGGTGGAGCTGGGAATTCAATATGCCGTTAATTATCTGTTTTACTGCATTCAGCTCAGCTAATCTCCTGCATCATTGGAATCCCCTGCTGACTATTTAAGTTAGTTTAAAGCCTGAATGTGCCATCTAGGTTGTAGCACAAAGAAGCCTCACTGAGTCTAGACATGTAACCCATTACAGAATAAATTAAAAGCCTTTCATTTTAAAACACAATAGTTTCACTGAAGCATAAGCTTACTTTCATTAAATGTGTAGGAAGCAAGAACTATGTACTGCTTGTCTGTACTCCTGAAAACACTAGATAAATGTGATTGAAAATGCAAAAGATGAAAAATGAACATGCAAAATTTACAAATACTACTGAATGTCAGCAAATGGCTACTTCCCATTGTGAACTTCATGGATTCAGAGAGATTTTATTAAAGGTGTTTATTACAAAGACTATTGTGTTTACAGAGAAGTTTTGATTTTTTTTTTTTTTACTATTGGACATTCACATTCAAGTGAACAGTATAATTCAGAGAAAGTACATGGAGAATATAATTTTATTTTTGGTGCTTATTATATGAGTCTAATGGGGGTAACAAATCTGAGAGAAGTGAAGACGCTTTAGTCTTAAAAGACTTGATGTGCTGTTAAGCAAATCACTTTACTTTCTCTCTCATTTTCTCATTCCTCAAATACGTTTTATGATATGTATGTGTATTATTAATTTTAACAGAATCACATAATGCAAAATAGACAATGTAACATCTGTTTCTAAATCTTGCCAAACATTTTTGAAAGGTTTCTTTTAAACTTTATAAAATGTTTGGTTTAATATCTGAATTGGTCTTCTTTATAAGAGGTGATATGCTAATACTGTTATTAAATTATGCAGCTCAAAGTTAATCATCCCTGAAGGAAAGAAATTTTTCAAATCATTTGGCTGTGCATCAGTTTGAGGCATTCATCTTTTGGGCAGTCCTTGAAGATACAATTTGAAACATTTTTATTTAGAAGTAAAAAATTGCTCAGATTAAATATGAATTAGAGAAGATTCAGCTTAGATTTTGTAGAAAAAAATAAGTCTGAGAAATCTATCAGAGTTTGTTGAAGAAGGTGATGATTGGGCAAAGAGGAATGAGCTGCTTGACAGGGAAGGTCTTAAAAATCCAAGCACAGTGACGAGGTCTTTGTCTTATAGAAATTAAAACTCTGGCCTGAAAGAAGACAGGAGAGGAATGTGAGAGGATAAAGGAAGATGGGATATGGTCTGAAATCATGACATAATGGGGGAGAAAGTGAATAGAGAATGATCATTCCTTGTGCCTCACAGGATGTCCAGGGAACATCCAATGAAAAGTTCATGTTTAAAACAAAGAGTAAGATGTAATTTTCACATAGTGCAGAATACAATTGTAGAACTTCAAGTCACAAGATATGCAGATGTCAAGTTTTTAGATGAGTTCAGAAGAGATTAATTGTATTTGTGGAAGAAAAGTCCAGGGGGAATATTGATATATAAATCTTTGGTGCGAGATGTTCCTAAATCAGGTTTCTGTGAGAATATATTCTGTATCCAATTTCCTTTGTTTGTTTCCTTAAAACTCATACTAGTCAGTACCAGATACTAGGCTAGATGGACTTTCAGTTGGAACCAGAACCAAGGCTTCATTTTGACAAACATGAAATTAATACTTGTAAAATAAGATGTCTGGAAAGCTTTAGATTGACTACACTTTTATGGTCCCTTGTTTTGTTTTAGCAACCCAGTTTTTACCAGCTATGCAGTACTTTCAGTGAAATTCTACATAGTATTTCATTTATTTTTCTTAAAATATATAAGCTCAATAGGAAAACAAGTAACTTGTGTTGTTAAATAAGCACGTTGATTTTAATTTAAGAGAACAGAGCAGCGAGAAACTGAATTCAAAGCCGTGCAGAAAGACCAGCTGTTTCCAGTAGCTTCACAGCTCCAATTCACCATTCTCTGGCTGTGACTGGAGATTTATCTAGCAAGAGCAGTAAGTAGAAATAAGTGAAAGTCTTCTTCACTACTGTATATTTCTCCCCGAGAAGTCTGTGGGCCTGCTTTACCATAGAGGCCGTGAGGCTCAGAACAAGCCACAGTGTGGGCAGGTTCTTATGGCTGCACTACAGGTTAGGGGAATTATCTTCTACATATTTCCTTTTTCTTTGAAAAAGTGCCAGTACTTAGTTAATGCTGGTGGGGAAACACTGTTCGGTGGGCAAAAAAGTTGAAAGAAGTTTTGAGTTAACATCTGCCGGCGGTGTTTGGTGTAGGGTTTTTTTTAGCCACTAGATGGCAGGAGGGTATCAATTTTGTTTACTGCAAAAATGTGGACAAAAATTAGGGAGCATTGCAGTTGGACAAAAAGTTACGTTTCAGAAAGCAGAAATAGCTGGATACACTCTGGCAAGCCTGCGTGCAACAAAGTTTTAAAACATGGTTAAACAAAGATTGAGTTGAGGATTTCAAACGTGTATTTTAATTCTTTATGTAATTGTTAGAAACTAATAGGTTTTTCCCATATAAATTTTTCTTTTCTATGCTGTATGTGGTCCTGTTACACTTCCGAGGCTTTAAAAATAGTCTCACTTCTCCACAGGATGATTTAATATCTTCATTTGGTATCTTTTTGTCTTTTATTGGAGAACTCGGGGAGACTGATAGCAGCAAACCTATTTTAGCATCCAGGAGACGTAATGTGAAATGGAATAAAATTGTGGTCCCAATGTATTAAGTAGAGCTAAGATTTCTCTTACTCCTAATGACAGTTGTTTTTTTTTCTTAAAAAAAAGCTGCATCTGAAAATTCCCAAGGCTTAGTAGACTAGCACTTGCACTGTCAATAATGATGACTGTGGGCTTCAGTGAAGAAGCATAATGCAGAAGACGGTGGTTGTTAGTATTATCTAGGTACCGGTTTTATTCTAATTTACTTGTATAGAACTGTTTGTCCTCTGGTTACTTTTATCTACTCCAGCTCTACTGTCTTGTTTTACAGTCAACATTCCCCTTCTCATCTGAAAACAGAAAACATAATTTAAATATATCTTGAAGAATTTTTACAAATACCTAGTTATAATTGAAACTGTGTGATTCTATAGCCCCCTTAATGCAGAAACATGAAATATATTGTAAGAAAATCCCACTGAGGAGTTGGAGAGGCTTGTAGGGTACACTGATGTACAGTCACCAAGAGTACTTCCGCTGTTTAACACTACAGACCCAAAATGTGTAGAAGGTATGTATTTCTACCAAGTCAGGCCAGTATAAACTTTGAGACTTTTCATTTTAATTAATTTGAAAGTTTGCTGGAAACATCGATGTGTATCTTGCCTTCTGTAGTTCAATAGTTATGATAGTTCTATAGTTATGATATCTACCAGGTTTGTAAACTAGTATTTAGATCAAAAAGCCTCACAGATATATAGGGGGTTTTTTTCATTTGTATGGTGTTTATTTGAGTTGCAGATCATCAAAGTGGGGAAGGACAAATGTAACCAAAGCTGTCTGTTTTAACTTCATGACCCTTATCTCAGTATAGCTGTATTTCTCAAAATAAATAGCATTGTCCTTCAAAGAATAAATATTAATTTTTGAGGTTCAGCTGAGACTGAACCTCAGCTTTGGAGTTGTAACAGGTGTGAAAAATTTTCTTTGTTTCAGCTTTGCTCTTCTGTTGTTCTTCTGTCGTTTGTGGAGCTATTTTCCATCCACTTTTGATTACCAACAGCTTATTTTCATTTGGTTTGTAAGAAGCTGCTTTGCAGGTAGAACTTTATGAAGAACAGTTTCACAGTGATGCAGATGCATACATTTTCCAGAGTTGCCCATTTTGTACTTTTTGGGCCATTTGAAAACACTGAGCCTGATCTTCTAAATTGCTTTCTTTGTAGAAAAAATACTACTACTGGCATCATATGCTTCTGAAGAAACTGGATTGGCCTCCACTGCCTGAAATGTCTGGTTTTGTCTTGAAATTAGTCTGTTCAAATCCAGATGATGCTTTGAATTATACCTCATCTTTTTTATCATAACTTTTACAGTTTTAAAATTAAAAATGCAGTTGTTACAGGTTTTTCAGCAACAGAATATTACAGACCTTTCAAAAATAACTACTGCTAAGAAAAGTATCTCTTTTATACTTAAATTAGAGAGAATAAAAATAGCAAGTTACTTTAAAACAAATAACAGCTGATGAATCATCCGAAGTTATGCTCTGGGGTGCAACTCAGGTCTGAACTGAGCTCTTGGTTCAACCTCAGGTTTCCTTTATATTTCTAATCAAATCACTGTGCGCCCTAGTCTATCCTATAAATGGATGTTGATCTTTCCTTTTACTGTCCTAACTCCAAAGTCTAGTACAATATCATTTTAATTTTGTTTGGAGTTTGTGGGCTCTGCCTTGCACAAGCTACATATCAGTGTATTTTTCCCCAAAGCACTGAACATAAAATTTCAGAAGCAGTAGGATCTGGCATCTATAGTCTGTTAATGTTAATTCCTACAAAGACAATAAAGAGATTTTTAACATGGTGCAACAGGGATGATTCATTGTCATTACTGTCTTTTAAGCTAGAGGTGTTTTTTTGTTTTTTATTATTGCAGTTTTTGTTAGATCTGGAACTCAGCTTCTGGAGAACATTGCAGGAGTATTTAACAATTAGTGTAAATTGTGGTCAGTGCTTGTACTTTCCCTTGGACACTTACTGGAAGAACCATATAGGAAATTCCCAAGTGTCTTGAAATAGTAGCTGGTCAAAAGCGTAAGAAGTCATTAATTCACAGTCAATATTTGTTTCCAGTTTCCTTAGAGACTTTATCTTGTGAAGCACAAGAAACACTGGGTTATCCATGAACTGTATCTGTGGCAATCACAACAGTGAGTCAAGTATCCTAATTCCTTTTTAGTGTAGTAATTTATTTCCTTCATTACAGCAAACTCTGGGCTGTCATCATACAAAATTTGGACGAAAGCTATCATGTAGGGTCATTTTTAAGCTTTCAAAGGAATAAAAAAAAATAAGCCAAATTTCTAATAAACCAAAACTGTTCAAGGGTAAATATATAGGAAATAGTTATATGAATTAGAATACAAAGAGGTTTTGTAACCTGTGCATGTTAATTTGCATTATTTTCTTAGAAATATTAATTGTGTAAATATTGTAGTGATGGTGGATCAGGTTTTGAGAGAAGGAAGAAAGACATACTAAAATGTGAAAGCTGCCATCCCACCTCCATCTCAAGATCTACTGTAATTTCCTACACTCTTACATGGAAACAGTGATAGAATTAGAGTGATGGGAGCGTGTTTTCTGCTTGTCAGCAAAGGTAGATCAGGCCTGCATGACCTCAGCTTGCAGGGTGATAGCTATGAGGTTTGAATAGCCCCATAGAAAAGTCCAGCGTGACCCACTGCTGACACATGCGAATCTTTGGGCCTGAACACAGAGAGCATCCTGTTTCACTCTCCAATGTAACCCTGAGCATGGTGGGCTCCTAGCATTACCAAAGAAGATTAGGCTTGTTCTCAAGGACAAGCTGAAGCTGTTTTCAGATGCAGTGTGGAGTACCATTTGATGATGAGCCAAGGTACTGTAGAATGTTATTTATCTGCTTCCTTCTCTGCCACCTGTTTGGCAATCTCATCAATGAATATCCTAAAAGAGTTTAGTTTCAGTGCTTATATCAAGCTAATTATAACTCTACTGGCATTTTGCAATTGTTAGTCCTGGCCAGAGTGTTCTCTGAGAAATAATATTTGGGGGCGGTGTTTACTTTATTTTGACTCATTTTCTAAGCAGTCCATATAGCAATATAAATACACCTGTTAATTGCTCTTAGTACCTATGATAGGTAAGAGAGGCTTCATCTTTTTTTTCTTATAATTGGCAGTTGCCTATGTACATTATACTACCTAGGATATGAACATGCAAGATTTCAATTTCCAGAATACCCATAGAAGGTATGTACGTACAGGTTTTCTAGAAATGAGCAGAAAGCCTTTCAGCAAGCAATATTCTTTATTTGTAAAGTTTTACCTTTTGAATGTTATTATTTGAATATTATGTTGCATACAGTATTGTGAGGCCTGCATAGCAGATACCATGCAGCTAATTAGGAAGCTGAAGGTGAATTACAAATTGATGGTTGAGTTTAGAACTTACTCCGTTTTGGCCCTCTCTGCTGCAGACATTATGCCACAAAATCGTCATGTAGGCTGTAAACGGTACTTAAAATAATAAGTGCACAAAGACTAGGATACCATTGCAAAATGTGGACAATATTACACATAATAATCTGTGTTGAAACTTTTTTTACAAAGCAGAGCTGCCTTAGCCCCAGTGTGCTTTGTCTGCTTCATTTGTATGTAATAAATAAAATTGCAGCCATGGTTTTGGTTTGAATTATGTTAAGGCCATCACTAACACATAGTTAAAAGGAGAGGAAGATGTATTTAGATGTAACTATCAGAACTCCAAAGATATATATAATATACAAAGTAGAATCATAGAATAGTTTGGGTTGGAAGGGACCTTTAAAGGTCATCTCTAGTTCAACCCCCAATGCCAGAAGTTGTAGTCTGAGGCTGGTTCTTTCAAACAGCTCAAATCCTTTCATTACACAGTGAATTTCCAGTTGTCCTGGATTGGGTTTCTCTGTTTTCCAAGTTCTTAGAGAAGATTCTCCCGCCTAATTGGAGAAGGGTCTGAAATTAAAATGGGACAAAAAAGCTGCAAGAGTAGCTCGGGGTCTGAAAAATGTCTTATAATGAGGGATTTAAAATGGATCTAGTTTCTCTAACTAACGTTGAATGATAGTTTGCTTGTACTATACAAATAAATGGTGTACTATACAATTGTATAGGTGATGGAAGATCAGAAGATAGGAGGCACTTTAGGTAAGCAAAGAATTCTTAAATGTATCCAATGGATCCATAAATGGATCTTTTAAAATAAGGTTGGGTATAAATCTAAAAGATGTTCTGCAGATTAAACAGAAGCTGCAGTTTTGTAGAAACTACTGAATAAGGGTTTGTGGCTTGCTTTGCAAGAGGTCAAATGAAAAGTGTGCTCATACTTGGGAGAATCAGTTACTGCAATTAGCATGCTGCAGCTCACTAGTTAATTTTGTTCATCTCTGAGACTGTTGCAGTTGTGAAGTTTTGTGGTAGGTGAGGCCTTATTGTGATTCAAGCTAATACACTTTAGATTGTGGTTTCAAAGGAATATACAAATAGCCATTGCTTTAGTTCAGCTGAGTAGCAGCAACGTGATAAGCTGTGATATCTTGACAGTTAAGCCAAGGTCCCAGAGGCCTTTAGGGCTATAATATACTTTGGGGAAATGCCATATTCTGTGGACTGCAACCCTGTCATTTTTGCAGTTGACATTAAATAATGGTATGCAGGCACTAGCGGTTTTGTCTTCTCAGGGAAGCTAATGTGCAGTAACCAAAGATAGGAATTTTTTTCTGGACTGAGATCCACTGTAAAACTCCATAGTGGACAGTAAGAATGCCTTTGCTTCAAGCATTTTGTTTCCAGGAGGCATGTGGCAGCAAGCTCCCCCCCCACACTCTCAACCTAAACAGTCTACAGATGTACAAAATAATGGATTTTAAATTTATTGTCTAGTTTACAGTACACTACTGCCCCCCTAGAAAGAAGCCATGAGATCTGCAATTGTTTTATGAAATAAGTTTGTTTAGGCTCCATTTCATAATGGAAAAACTAAGACCAAGAGATATGGAGTTACTTTCCCAAAGTTGTTCAGTAGCAGAAGCAGGATTCACACTCAGTTCTCCATCCAGAGCACAACTAAGTGGCTCTTAGTGCATTTTGGTTTGTTTAATACTTTTTGTCAAGTTAACTGAGCAAAGCATAGCTAGCGTATAATCATAACAAATATTTTTATGGCTTATGTTCTACTGTTGGAGGTGATACATACAGAACACTACAGGAAACTTAGGGAAATGCCAGGACTTCTTTAAAAAAAATCAAAGCATTTTGTTTTGCAAACTTTCTGCAAAATCTGTGACAGTACTGTTTCATATGTCATAGTAAGAACAAAAGTAGGTTTTTAATGTGATACTGTTTTATTGGATGAGTGAACTCAGTACTGTCTTGGGCAAAGAATTTGTTAATGATAGCTTAGGTCCCTCCCAGCTCTAATGTTATCTTTATAAGTTAAAGGAAATAATCCCATTGTTTACTTAACTCCTTTCTTTCAAGACTGCTACAGCAATATTTTCCTTTCAAAATTCGTGTGTTTACAGTTACAAGGAGGGCTTGGGACATGGGTTTCCAAAGAAAGAAGAGGTACTGTCTCCATTAGCTTCCTAGTTTCAGGTTTATTCAAACAAAAACCTTTGCTTCTGGTGACTTTGAAACTGGCTTTGTTTAGTCAGCTGACAATCTAATTCCAAAGATGTCCTTAAGAAGTCATGAACTAATTGGCAGTTCAAAAAGAAGCTGGAGGCTAAATAATTACTATGGCCCTGATCTTGAGAACAGTTACAAACAGGCATTATTTTAGTGCCCGACTACTCCTGTTGCTTTTAGTAGGCCTGCTCCCAGGAGGAAAGGGGGGTGCGTTCATTAGGGGCTCTGGTGTTCGAGTAAGCACACTTGCCATTTCCCTTTACTCCACCCCTTCCCAAAAATGACTTTCAAAGTTTAGGCACTTCAGCAGAGTAGAGTATGAAGGTGCAAGGGTTGCACAGACTTTATACGTCATTGATAAATATGAACTTTAGACTCCAGCATTATCAGTTTGGCGTGTTACACCATAATTTAAAATTTCTTTAACAGATAAAGCAAGACCATTGGAAGGAACAGAAATCTAGGACCGTTTGACTGGGTTTTGTGTTTTAATGTTGGGGGGGGGGGATTGTATTGTGTTGTTTATGTTTACTATTCTAAATCGCAGCTGTCAGTTTTCATGCCTTTTGTGTAAGAAATCACATTGGTGTAGTAAGCAATATAGGTGAAATAATGTTTAGATGCTTTTTGGGGAACTTCAGCATTCAGTTTTGTAGGACCACCTTCTCTCTTCTAAATGAAGACTTTCTATGATGTTGAAAAGACTGTGACTTTAATATTAGAAATGTTTTAAATAATTTTCTTTTGACATTTATCTGGAGCATATTTTAAAATAGCCTTCTAAGGACTGATTGTTTTGTTCATGCTAGTCTATCAAAGTCAGCAGTCATTTGCTATTTACTTTCAGTAGGGAAACTGAAAGTATGCGGTAGTTACTTCCTCCTATGTAATTAGTATTGCTCCTTTTTCCTCAGGAGGTTTTTGCTTCAACTATTAAGCTTTTTTTCAGTTTATCTACTGGCACATAATTTGTAAGCCTGAACAACCTTTGTTTAAAAAGAGATTGTGAAGGATAGTATTTATTTTCTTGGTTTACAATTATATTTAACCTCTTTCAAAACAGTCCTTGGTAAGGTGTTAACTGTCTGAAAAGAGAGAGATGGAAATTACACCTGCCATTGGAGCATATTCAGGAGAAAAGGTTTGTGAGCCCATAGCGTGTGACAGTCAGGTTGGAAACAGAATTGAGATCTCCCAAATGCCAGTGTCTTCTGTAGTGGCGCCTGTTAGTGTTTATCATAGGCTTCACTTAGTATTCTAGCATGCTGCTTTCTTAGTGTGTGACCCAGGATCACACCATCAAATGCAGCGTATTACAGTTTCAGTATTTGGTCTAGCCCTTATGGTTAATGCTTATTCCTTATCCCATATAATTTATGCTTTCTGATTTTTAACAGTAGAGGAATATTCATTTTTATAAAAGACAATTCAAGTAGTGACACATTCTTCTTGTCCAGAAAAGTTGCTGCTCTGCCAACCTGATGCAATATTAATGAGAAAAGGCAACAGGATAATCTATTATTTGCACGCAGCTTTAAATCTGTGTGACACTTTACCAAAACGGATCTGACAAAGAACAAAGAGTCTGCCTTAAAGAACTTACGATCCAAAAAGCTCTAGTCAGGTTTAACAAGTGTCTTTTGCTTCTTATTGCCAATAGGTTTCAAGAGAAAAAAAATCAAAGACGGGAGAGTGTACAGTAATTAGAGGTGTACTAAACATGGTGAAATTAGACTGGATAAAAGGATTAAAGCTGGACAGAAGTATTAAAGCTGGCAGTTTGGAGAGAAGGTTATGTAGGAGTAAGTATTAATGCACAATCATCAGAAAACATCAGACATGTGAACAGACCACTATTTATTGAGACTAAGGTAGAAACACAGAACAAAATACTGAACCTTGATATGTCTAATTTATGAATTCAGTTTCCTGTTCATTTCTTTCAGAAGAATAACCCTGAATTGGTCTCCAGCACAGTCAGTTTTACTACACATAGCTTGGTGATGCTTCATAAATTCAAACACAGTCCTCTTTGCATTTTCATTGTTTCCTGTCTGTCCTTTAACTACCTATTTAAAAAAAATAAATCTAGTCCAGGATTTTTGTCCAGGAGGGCACTTATGTTTGTGACTACTGCACATCGCCATTTATACTGCGCATACAATAGTGGCAAGAGTAGAGGTTTTTAGACAGAAAGAGCAGCATAAAGCCACACAAACTGCATAAAATTAAATCAGCAATATAGGCTATGTAAGTTTCTTCAGAGGTCTTAGAACTAATATATAGTCCTGTACACTTACTCCACAGTATTGTAACTCAATGGAGAATTTATTCAAATGAAGCCTTTAAAGAGGTCCCCAAATGTAAGAGTCATGAGGGAAACATCTCAGGTGTTTGTAATAGAATGGAGAGCACTGCAATTTTGAGATACCTTGCATGCCACAACAGTAAGTGTATGAAAGTTGCGGTGGATGTTGATGGATTACCTGAGAAGATTTTGACTATGGACTTTGTCACTGTAGCGCTGCTATAATCTTCTTGCCTGGACTCAACAGAAAGACTGACAATGTGACGGAAACTAGAATAAAACTATTCTCCAATGCCAAAAAGCATGGGGACTCCAGAAGGGATCCTGAGAGGATGTGTGTGTAAGGACAGCATGTTTTTAAAGGCAAATTTTCTTTTTAAGAGAAACGTCTTGTCAGTCATTCAAAAATGGTACATGATTGTACATTGTATTAAAGAAGCGTCACTGTCACAATGTTCAGTGATATTCCTTACCAAGTAAAGCCCAAATTTACTGAACTTCATAGAGCAAGAGTAAGACAGAGTTCTCTTCTTCTGTGTGTGTGTATGTTGAATAGAAATGAATGTAATCAGCTTAGCCTGCTCCACCCACCTCTGAATGTCAACTTCCTTAAATTGAATAGTATTGTAATTGTAGAAATTTTTTATCTGCTTACATTTTTCAGTACAGCAACAAAAGTCCCTAACTTCCCTAGGAGAGAAAGGGACTATAGCTGTTTTCAAAGCCTGGATATCCCTCTATAATGTAATTTTTAGAGTTTATTTTAATTAACACATTAATTTCCTCTTAGAAAAGCAAACAAACAGGAAATTCCTCCCATCCTGTGACTGGGAAGTGATGAAATTTGTCTTTATTCATCTAATCCTCTGTCTGTAAGGCTATTTAAGTGACTGTTCTTCTCCAGGATTAGCTGTTTCTTCTGTGTCCTAAGTGTCATATTGCTTTTAAGGCCAAGCAGCTCATGTTTTTGGAAGAGCTGTATTGTCTGTCAGTTAATATCATCCTCTTTTTAATCATTATTGATGTTGAGGTTTACTAAATGGATTGGTGTAACAGTTTCTACCCTAGAGTTGCACTTTCTTCTTAATGTTTCCATTTCATCCACTCTTCACTTGAGAACTTTCCCTGCAGTATGCTGGTACATTTCCAAGGGGAGTTCATATAGTTACAGCACATCAGCTTTCTTAGAGCAGAAGGTTTTTTTACAGTCACTGGCCTTCAGAGCTTGCACAAAAGTAGGTGATACCAGACTACACAGCTAACATTAATTATGTAATGTGATGGAAAGTGAAGACCCTCCCCATGGAAATACATCGCACTGCACTCGAAGTTAAGCAGCTGGTTCTCACTGAAACACTTATTACTCTGGAGGGTTGGCAGACCTGAGCCTGAGAGTTCGGCTGTAGCAGGTGGGAGAGACGATGTGAGACTGCAACACTCAAGGAAGCCATTCTGCACAGGGATTCTTAGTGTGTTGGTATGTCATACTAATATGACAGTAGCAAAGAAAGTGCAGGAAGATGCCGACAGAAAGGAAGCCAAAGGAGAGGAAATCTCAGCTGCTAAGAGGCACTGCTTTCAGTAAAATTGTGGCTGAAAATAATGTTTAGGTATAGTTAAATGTTAACAGTGGAATTTTTATCCTTAAATCTTTATATGTGTACATACTGAAATCACAATTTACCCAAAGTGTCACAGAAAAGGAAGTCTGTTGTGATAAGTAGCAGTCCTTTAGACAATCAAGTTCACTACTGGTGCTAGTGATGTATCTCCATTGACTTTGCCAGAATTGTAGCCCCTCATGGTGATACGAAATTTGGCCTTTACTATTTAAAAGTTCAATAAGAAAATGATAAATGGTATGGGTAACTTTAATTTTGTATTTGGAAAGTGAGAAGTTGGTAATAATGATTTTCGCAGGGCTGACACCGATTGAGTCTAGAGTTGATGAAATCACATTCCCAGACATACTGTTGTCAAGCCTAAGGCCTGGATTTAGAGACACAAGAAGGGCGAAAATGTGCAAGCTATATGAGGGTGCCAGAGTGGAGTTTCAATTTTGCTGAACTCTTGACCGAGGGAAGAGAACGTGGAATATGGGAGAGCACTGATCGGAAGAATGTTTCTGTGCAAGGGAAAGATCAGTGACCACTAGCGGAGTGAGGAGTTACGTCACAGCTGTAATTAAAAGCTGAAGAAAGAGGAAACAGTCATAAAATTCAGGTTTATGTTAAATCTGGGCAAGTTTGAATCCCAAAAGAGGAAAATTAAAGACACTGGATGTCAGAGAAGCGGAGGGCAAATAGTTTAAAACGTTTTGTAACAGCATATAACTAACCTGTGGAAAACCTTTTGGAAAATATGGTGATTAGAAAGCTTAGTAAGAACAACAGCAGTAAACATTTATTTTAACACGTGTCCAGTTCAAAGCTTAGAAAATAAAAATTTAGCTGGAAAGCTTTAGGTTTTCAGTCATAAGCCAGCCTGTCACTGACAAGGCATTTCCCTTAAGGACTGATTATTACATAGTTATTAATTTATTAGTCATTACTGTAAGGTCTGATTTAGCTTGTTGAAACTGAAGATTTGGACCTTATACTGTCAGTTTAGTCCAGTCAGGCAATTCCCATATTGCGCTATGTTGGCACAGAAAACAGAATCTTCAAAAAACGATTTCTTGCTGGAATGCAGGCCCAGGATATGTACACTCCACAACCTTTGCTTCCTTATTCATTCAGTTTGGACAGATACCAAAAGATTTCTGGAACTCCTTGTTGTCTGCCAGTAAAGAAATGATAGGCGTAACCCTACAAAGCATGCTGTGGTTGCTTAGTATCTCGTTAGCCTGTTCAGCATGGAAGAAATCATTAGAACAAAACCATACTATCCTGTGTAAAAGAATGGGGAAATAATAGAGTTATGTGAAATAATAGAGTTATGTGTGCTACCATTTGACTGTGACTGGCATAGAGCTTCTGGTGTACTTTTGGGAATACTAGCAGTAGTAGCTAGATCCCCTAAACTCCCAAGTATTTCTGCATGAATGAGTGCAAACTATGGAACTCGGAAGTTAAGTGGTTTCAGAGAAGTTTTATGGCTACGTTATTATGCCACTGAACCCCAGCTGCTATTTTCAGTGAAGCTTTTTGTGGGGTAATGTGGCTGTGTGACTTCTGGACTAGAATTAGATCACTTCCAGCATTTTAGGAGAGCAGACAGTGCAAACGTGATACCATACTGCTCACATGGATCTGTCCCAAGTGTTCACAACTGTTCACGGGTTAGACATAAACAGAAATTTGTGTACAATCCCCTTGAAAATATCCCATCGTGTGCAACAGCCGCTGTTAGTCATACAGCTTTTTCAGGAAGTCAGTGAAGCCAGATAAATCTGTAGAAACTTGAATCCATGTGGACTGAGGAAATTAGCCTCTTCATCAACCTGAGTGGTTATTTGTTGTTTTGAAATGTCTTTTTCTCTCTTTGCCAGAGAGCTGTCTAATGATGTAGGACCAGGGGGAATTTCAGGCTAAAATAAGAATCCAAGATCTCTTTGAAAGTCAAATGTAATATTAACATCATACAGCTGTGGATAATTCTTTAAAATGGCTAAAATCTTTTCTTGAGGCAAAGCATATTTAATTATTGCTCCCAGAGCCCTCAAGAAGCAGTATGCAAGGAGAATACCAATACTTTCAATTTGCCAGAAAAAAGCTGTGCTTTCAGAGTATCAGACAAAATCCTCAAATAGATACAATTCAATATCTTGTTTTGTAGTCTCTAAGGGTAAAGTCTAAGAGAGGAGATGAAATTAGGATGCTCATATGTAAAAAGAGTACAGAGAAAGCCTGCCAGGTGCAGCTATTTAATTTGGCCCTTTCTAACAGAACATGAGGACACTCAAAGATAAGAAGAAGCTGTTTGAAAATTGAATTGCAGTAGCATTTAAACATGATGAATCATCTAGAGAAGGTTTGTTATAGTTTCCAATTAATCTTGTCCTGTAGTAATAAAAATGAGGACACTTAAAGCTAAAAGAGAACAATTGTTAAATCAGGAAGGTAAGAAAGTAGATTACCTAAACAACATTTAATCAATTCACGGCAATCTCATGTCTACAGGCTATTATTGAAGCAAATAACTTAGTAATTCTTTAGAAAGATGTCAGAGTGGGAATAGTCGAAGTACGTAAATTAATTGAGATTATGGGAAAAAAATCTAATTTTTTTAAAAACAAACTGTATTATACAGTTATTTGTGCAGTGAAAGTAGGTTATGTTTTCCTCTCAGACATCAGCAATAAATACTGTTGGAAGCAGGATGCTGGACCAAATAAGCAAGAAAGGTGCTGATAACTTCTGCCCTTTCCTGAGCATTGCTTCCAACTGGGCTTGCTCCAAAGCTTATTTATAGTTCTGAAGTTGAATCAGACCCTTTATAGGCTCTCACTGCCTTCAGTTTTGCTTGAGGAGATCTTACCAACATCTGAAGCCACCTGCTTGGACCAAAAAGTCCGCCTCTAAAAGCAAGTACTGCTGAGTTCCTCATGCTTATAATTCAGGTGTGCATGCTGGCTGTAATTGATTTGTTCTTAATACTTCATTTAGAATAAACTGGTGGGTAATGTCTGTGCCATCTCTTTGCATCTCTTTCTAATCCAATCTAAGACCCCTGCACATAGCAGGAAGGTCAGTACACAGTCATATTAACAGCGAACATTTATAGCTTGTTTTGGTTTGGGTTTTTTTTCATTTGGGTTTTTTTTTTTGAAGTGAGACTCAGATGTAGATGATTACACTAAAATATGCTTTTGCATAGGTTCAAACTGCTGTTTGGCAGACCAAATTAACACATGACCTGTTCACATCTATAACCTTTATCAGTAGAAACTACCTACTGCTTGTTCTCAATCTTCAGAGAATTTAGGTATGATGGTGATTCAATAAACAAATCATAGAATCATAGAATCGTTTAGGTTGGAAAAGACCTTTAAGATCATCCAGTCCAACCATTGACCCTACTCTACCAGGTCTGCCACTAAACCATGTCTCTAAGCACCACATCTACAGGACTTTTAAACACACCTAGAGATGCTGACTCAACCACCTCCCTGGACAGCCTGTTCCAATGTTTGATAACTCTTTCAGTGAAAAATTTTTTCCTACTGTCCAGCCTAAACGTCCCCTGGCGCAACTTGAACCCATTTCCTCTTGTCCTATCGCTAGTTACTTGGGAGAAGAGACCAGCTCCCATCTCACTACAACCTCCTTTCAGGTAGTTGTAGAGAGCAATAAGGTCTCCCCTCAACCTTCTCTTCTCCAAACTAAACAATCCTAATTCCTTCAGCGGCTCCTCATAAGACAAATCCTATCATGCCATTGGGTAAACTGTGTATCTTCTTGTGCTTGGAACAGTTATTAAGGGAGATCTGTCTGTCCTTCCATGAATTATTTATAGTAAAAGTAAAATATGTCCAGAACCGCAGTTTGCAAAAAGTTACTGGCAGCCTGACTTCATGTTTAGGCCACTTGTTTTATCGGTGGGTGAGGATCTCTGTATACTGGTGCTGTTGGCTGCAGTTCACTCTGGAGTCATTTTACCATCATCAGAATCTAATCGCATACAATAATCACTTCGTGGAAATCACAAGATCTTTATGCCTCAATTTGAAATACTAAGGAAGAAAACAAACATTAGAGAAGAAAAAACATTGGGTAGGGCTGCCTGAATGGTTTGAATGAAGATAAATAGGCACACTGCATGTGACTGGCCACTAACAATAGTTTCATTTGGTTCACCTAGAAAAAAGAAGAATGGAGAAGAAGAACAGCCAAAGTCCTCTCTCAGTAATCAGTACCGAATTGTTACACCCACATTCCAGTATAATATGGACTACAAGAAAGTTGGCAAATGTATTATTATAAACAACAAAAATTTTGAAGACAAAACAGGTAATGTTCTTCCTTTGATGGTGCTCATTACAGACTTTAGAATTTTTATACTTTAATAAATCAATAACCATTTTATTTTTAGGACATGGAATTTTAATGAATATATTTATCTTTTTTGAGAAATAGTTGTTTGTACAATTTATTCCTGCTCTTTAACACTTACATTAGAGCAGTTTTTGCAGCATGTTTCAAAGAGCAGGTCACCAACTTCAAACTAAACTTTTGTCCCAGAGTTTAAGGCTGTCTTGTTAAAATTTGACCTTTGGCATCTGCAGCCCATGTTACAACTTCTGTGTCCCTGAGCTACAGCTGTGAGCTACAAAAGCTAGTAGCTATAGATGTGCTCTATTCACACTCCTGCATTTAACTTTTCAGACCATGTACAGTTTCAAAGCAGACAGATACTTGTGTTATAGTCAACTTTATAGGTCTTTTCCTATACACTTGGCAAAGACACTAAATGAAGTGTTTACTCCAAAGAATTTACATCGGTTTCTTTTATGTGGGTATCATAGGGACTCTTTTCAACAGTTTTTCCTTGGGGTGCTTTATGCATCTGTTACACTGCATAACTAAAAGGAGATGGGATCATCCATAGAGGTCCTATGTTACAAGGTGCTGGAGGCATGCCAACATTTTTCAGGATAAGATATATGTTAACATTGAACCTTGCATTATTTTGCATTAAAACAAATCTCACAATTTGTTCTCAATGCTGAGAAAGCTATTAGAGCATTGTTTTAAAATCATGTCACCATGACATTGTTAATTAATTATAAACCTAAAAATTTACCTTTGAAAGTGTGAATTATTTTGAATTGTGTAATGTGCAATCAACAATATTCTTTGTTTTCTGGCAGGAATGGGTACACGCAATGGCACTGATAAAGATGCTGGAGATCTAGCTAAGAGTTTTAGAAACTTAGGTTTTGAGGTTTACACATACAACGACCGAAGCCGTGATGATATGGAAAAATTACTGAAGAAAGGTAAAAATTTAGAAACATAGAATAATTTGGAGTGGAAAGGACCTCTGGTAGTCACCAAAAATACCCCCTGCTCAAAGTAGGTCAAATTAGAAGAGATTACTTAGGCCCTACTACATGCTATTTTCTATATAGAAGGATACCATTTCTGAATGGATTAGGCTTAATTCCCCACCTCTTCCTCCAATGTCAGTTCAGAAATACACAGTTTTCTTGTCATATTAGGTGAAGCACCTGTCCTGTGTGTTAGGTGAAGAGCGTTGTCATACTAGATAAAGAGTCCAGCCTGTTGACTCCAGTGGGCTAGACTTGGAGTCAAGAGAAGGATGTATTCATGTATTCAAGGTACTTATCACATTACTAAAAAGTGGGTTGTGTCATCTTTATCCACTCCTTCTTATGCCTTCCAGTAGAGGCCCAATGTATATTTAGTCTCAGAAAAATGTGTTTGCTAAATCTGATTTTTATTTAAAATGTTGCTTCTTTTTGGCTAAGAAGTATTTGATTTGTAGCTGCTGAGGAGAATCACAGTGATGCCGCTTGCTTTGCCTGTATCCTTCTAAGCCATGGGGAAGAAGGCCTCATCTATGGCACTGATGGACCCATGGCTATCAAGAGTTTGACTGCACTGTTCAGAGGAGACAAGTGTAAAAGCCTTATAGGCAAACCCAAATTATTCTTCATTCAGGTAATAGCCCTAAGGTAAATATAGTATCCTACTGCTGCAGTGGGAAAAACATGCTATGTTGGTTGTAGGTTAACTTAATGACTTTTGCTGGAGGTTTTGTGAAAAAATGTGGTAAGAGAAGTTGACTATGGGTGACTTGTATTGTTTGCTTTTAAGATAATTTATAAACAAGATTCACAGATGTAAAGAACATATTGTAATTTTGTACATGGTTTCTTTTTGTGTGTGGTAATATATGAACTTCAAAGCAGAAAGATAAACTCCTCCTTGTGCAGACAAAGCTGAGGATGGTACGTGATTATCAATAGAAATAATACTGTCCAGGTCTCTCTGAATTCCTGCATTCTGCTAAAAGAAAAATTTTTTCTCTCCTGCAGTAGCCTAAAAATTTATATGGCATTATTGCATTAGAAAATAATTAATTGTATATTACTTAAGCTTTTAAAGACTGCTATTTCAAACAGTATTAACTGATATAGCATGGGTCCGAATTCTCTTTTTTATAATAGTATTATGTAAACATGGGAGTTGCAGCAGATGTGGTTTTCCCTAGGCTGTTCCGCCAATTAATGCTCAAGCTCAAAGTGAAAAATGTGTCTATTTTAGACTCTTCATACTTCTAAAGTGATGTTTCTTTTAATTATGTTTGGTATGGGTACTTTGTTGCCTTTAAAATTATCTTAATAAAGGCAACTAACTGGTGTTACATAAGCCCATCAGACTGCTGGTTTTTTGCAAAAAAGTCAGTCGAAGCTACTGATCAAGAGCTGAAATTTACCAACCTGGACTGTGGTCCCAGTGTGCCCACATGATTAAGAGGAAATTAAGAATAAAAGAGAGAAATGGAAAAATGTGAAAAATGCAGTATACTTGAAAAGGGTGGTCAAACACTGAAACAGGTTGCCCAGATTGTAGAGTCTCCATCTGTGGAGATATTCCAAACCCAACTGGACACAGTCCTGGACACCTGGTGTAGCTGTCCCTGCTTGAGGAGGGGGACTGGACGAGATGACCTTGGGATGTGATTTTGTTATTCTGTGAAATGTAGTGCTACAGCAGTGCATGTCAGGAACCGAAGACAATGTGTAGTCCACTGTAAAGAAAATGTCCAGAAGCCACGCGGCACAAGACGTTATGTAATTGAGTGCTAGGGATGACTCTGGACTGGTAAAATTAATCACTATTAGAATAAGCTAATGCTGACTTGGCACTTTGACAATCCACTGACATCCACAGCCTGCAACACCTTTACCTCCCTTTGCTGTATGGGATGTGTATTTTAAAATGAGTAAGCTCGTAACTTTATCACTGAACAATTTGATGTCCCCCAGAATTGCATTTCTGCTTCTAATACATGCAAAGTACTGCTTAAAGCTGTATCCGTTAAAAAATGTTAATGAATACTTATTTTTATAACATCTTGTTTCTCCTTGTTGGACAAATTCTCTTTGTCTTCACTGCTTTCAGGCATGCAGAGGCTCTGAATTTGATGAAGGTATACAAACTGACTCTGGACCTGCAAATGACACTCTGGAAACAGATGCCAATCCGAGATACAAGATCCCAGTAGAAGCAGATTTTCTGTTTGCATATTCCACAGTGCCAGGTAAAGAAAAAGGGGTCAGGGTGGGGACAGAAGCCTAAAAATTTACCACCCATATTGACTTGATTGTAGACTGACCCTCGATGATACATTGTACAGTGATGGACAAAACACTGAGGCCCAATGTAAGTTGGGCCAGTGTGTTGTATCCACCCCTTTTACACTAGCTATAGCGGAAACAAAAGAAAGCCCAGATTTGGCAGGTGAGAAGACACAGACATTACAGATGGGCAAGGCAGTACTATTTTCTGGGAATCCTGTCCTTCCATGTCCCAGTTTAGTGAGTATGTTGAATATGTGAATATGAGACGAAATGGCCATAAATTGTGCCAGGGGAGGTTAAGATTGGACATTAGGAAAAATTTCTTCACTGAAAGGGTTATCAAGCATTGGAACAGGCTGCCCAGGGAAGTGGTGGTCTCTTCCAACCTAGGTGATTCTATGTTGAATAAGGCAGGACGAGGAGCAGTTACAGCACGAAACTTATTCTTAGAGAGGAAAATCATGAAATCTTCTTGCAGTTTCCCAATGCAAAAATATAGAATGGTTCTTTAGTAGTGTGAGGTTTGGACAATTAATACACATTATTCTCCACTTTAATGAAGTAGGATATGTGACACAAGTGATAAGAATTAAACTTTCTTTGTGTGCATTGTTACTTTTTGCCCAGAATCTTTCACACAAATTAGTACATATCTCTCTGCAATTCCGTTCTTCAGCACAAGATAATATGAAAAAAGAGGAAAAATAACCCCATGTACTTTCTTATCTGTCTTTCCTGTAAGGTTATTACTCCTGGAGGAATCCTGGAAGAGGCTCCTGGTTTGTGCAGTCTCTGTGCTCTGTGCTAAATGAGCATGGAAAACAACTTGAGATCATGCAGATCCTCACACGGGTCAACTATGTGGTTGCCACAAATTTTGAATCACAGTCAGATGATCCACGCTTCAGTGAGAAGAAGCAGATTCCCTGTGTGGTCTCTATGCTCACTAAGGAACTTTACTTCTGAAAGTGCATTTTAATGCAGCCAGTGATGAAAGATCAGGATATGGTGTTGGGTGGAGATTTGATTATAAACTGGAGTAACACATTTTTAATAACAGAAATGTAATTACACTAGATTTTTATATTTTATAAGCTGGGATATCTGATGGATGGACACTATGCAAGATTTCAAAGAAGAAATAAATGCTGTGGGCTAATCCGACAGCTAATACTAATTACTGTATCTTGATTTCCCTTAGTGTGTTTGTCATGATTTATGGCTACTGAAGATGTTCTGAGAGTCACCTGCCTGATCCACAAAGGTTTATTCCAGAAAACAGATCGTAAATTAAGAACAAAAAAATTAAATCGGGAGACTCCATCTTTTGTTTCACTGCTAGCTCATGGAACCATAACTTCCTCAGAAATTTCCAAAGACCATCATATTATGGATATGTCAAGTGATGAGACAGTTTGTAGCTATTTAGAAAGATGTTTCTTAGTCTAATATATTCATTTCCTTTTATGAACATTATTAATGAGACTAGTGATTGCTCTGTGCTTAATCTGGAAGTCAATTTACTTAGTTATCACTCCAGCATAAGATGGATAAATAAAAAAATCAATATTTGTAGATGACTTACCTGAATAGTATGGAAATGTAACAAATAAAAAATCAAAATGAAAATCTTTGTAAAAGATTGGCATACTGTAATTGGATGATGCGTTATTAAAGTGCCATTGTAAAGATTTTTGCTTGGCAAATTACAATTAACTGATAGAACGGCCTCAAACAGTGATATTGCGATTTTTCTGCTTGCAGAAATAAAAATGCCTGGTTGTTGAGTAACAAGTTTTGAACCAACACAAAGTTAATGCCAAGGCTTTGTTACACAATGTTAAAATTTAATGTTGAAATGATAGAATTATATGTTCCAGTAACTAATATATGTTTATATATAGCTTCTATTTGTGAGGAATTTTGCCAAGACTGGAAATACTTACTTGAATCAGAAACCAGAAATGCCTTTTAGTTACTGTACAGTCATGTCAATGATATTTATATTCCTACTTTTTATATTCTCTTTAAAGTTGGTAGCTAGCTCAAAAAAGTAAGTTTAATGATTTGGCTAAACTGATAAATGATTAGTTGTTCACCCTTTTCCCAGTTAATGTACTCTATACTCTTTTGAAATCTTCGAAGAAAATAAGTGCATACTATTAAAGCAAAGTTACTAAATTATTAAGTTTATTTTCTTACAAATACTGTGGCATAGTGAGGCATATATTTTTTTCATAAGTCAAGTTTACAGTTTGAATTAAATAAATTATTGTGTTATGGACGTCTTGAGCATGAAATCAATAAAGACCTTTTTTTTAAAAATTTCCTATGAATATCTGCATGTTTGTCACTCAATCTGATGAAGTGAAAACCAACCAAAATACATCCCAAAACCTTTCTCAGCCAAGAATGCAGATGGTCTTCGGCATCTTTTCAAGATGAGGTTTACTGCGTCAGTTGAAAAGTAGTTTAGAAAATTAAGCTGGCATTTGGTGACTTGGGCTAGGCAGGCCACATCCTCTCTTAGAGTAAACCAAAATTATTGAAGATATTTTAGTGGAAGTATACTGATCTACCAGCACTTAATCTTACCCTGTGTATAAACTGTCTTTACACAGTAAACTGTACAGTGGTCTAGCAGTTCATATGAAAATGTTCTACCTATTACTTCTGGCAAATAGCTCCATCTTAAACTGTTTTCTAGCATTGGAGATATTCCTGTTTCAACATGAGAAATGTGTCATAGAATCAGTTAGGTTGGAAAAGACCTTTAAGATCATCGAGTCCAACCATATGTCTAGACAACATTTCAGTATTTATTACTTCTCTGGAAGCTCTTTCATGCCTTTATAGTTCATTAGTGTTTATTTGCTTAAGGTTTAGCCTGTTTTTAAATGTCTGATAACAATATTCCCCTGTTCCAAAACTATGCTTTTATTCATATGATACATTGTAGCTCTGAAGCCAGAGCGCCTTGGGAACAAAAAAGCAGCAAGTAGGGGCTCTGAAACAGGTCATTTAAGTTTTTAAAATAATGCCAAGGAACATAATAGCATAACAGGTAAGGAACACATTTCCTCTTGTGTAGTGCTTTTTTCTTAAAGGTTCTTTGAGAATGATATTTTATTTAAAAAAAAAAAAAAGCTATAGTAAATTTATCTTAGCTTGCAAGCATTGGGAAAATATAAAAATTACTAGAAATACTCCCTGGTCCAGCCTACAAGGGACTGCTGAGAAAGAATCAGAGGAGTTAATATTAGTGAGTTTCCTCTATGAGAAGGAAAAGCTATTTGCCCTACTGGACATAATGTCTGAAAGAAAAAAAGAAAAGGTGGACAAAGTGGGTCTTTATCAGATTTTGTTGTATGTTTACCATGACGGACGCTAAATAAGGACAGCTTGGGAATTTCCAGCTAATAGGTGAAATGGTAGCTGTCTGTCTAAGAAAAAAGGCAAAGTAGTAGTGTTATTTCAGTCTCCTCAGTGCCCTAATGTAGCAAGCAAAGAAGGCACTTGCAAGATGTCTCCTGGTAGACCATAGGTTTCCTGGAAAAAGATGATAGTATGGCACAAAGAAGCTCAGGAATTCTACCTGCTGATTTACAACGAAAGGAAGAGGTTGAGCCTGAATCTTAAACAACCTTTGGGCTAGTTCTAGTATATGAAGTGTACAAAGATCAGCATAAAATACCTCAAGACACTGCCAGAGGGGACAAGCAACTTGGAAAGATAACTTACAGTGGCAGCAAAAGAAAGAGAGAAAAACGTTCCCTTGTGTTGGGGCCAGTGTCTCTGCTAGGTGGAGCGTTACTTTAGATCATGTGCAAAAAGCATTAATATTATTTAAGAATAAGATTTCCCACTGACATACATCATGTCTGACTGGTGATGTTTACATGCTGAAGGCTGTGCCAGCCCAAGAGCCTATTCAGAGTAAGGAATTCTGACCCTTTCACTTGAGCAAGGCCAGGTAGCTGAATAGTGACTTACAACCTGTAGGGCATTTTAACCTATTTCCTGATCAAATTTATAGCTATTTTCTGTCTAAAAGCAATGCCCTGGCCAGCTGCAGGATTAGCCAAATGGTTTAGTGTATTATGCTGAATGTTTCTGGAGAGAATCCAAAATATTCACCTATAACCAAGACAGACATTGACCCTACAATAAAAATACGTTGTCATGACATAGGTAGCGCAAGAAATCCTGCTTCGACGTTGTATGTTTTAGTAAATGCTGTCCTTAAATCTGAGCTTGGTTACATTTTATGGTACTTTATGGGTTTCTTAACGTTGCTTTATCTTCCAGTCATGGATATGATATTTCAGACGCAGCTCGGGGGAAATAAAGGGACTGTTTAGAAAGCTGAACCAACAAAAACAAGCTGTCTCCAGGCTTTTTTCTGCATGGGAGACATTTATGTCTGCCTCAGATGTGCATATTTTTTCATTGCTTGTAAGTGAATATTAATCTTCTGGATTTCCCCATTCAGAACAGTCTTTAATTTGCTTCCCATGGCAGAAACAGGAATTTCCTTGTGGGTCATATTTCAGGGTGTTTGTATTTATACACGGACTATAAGAAGGCAGTCACAATGCAGGGCAGGGACACATCGTGTTTTGCTGCAGGAGGCAATACAGGGAATCTGGAAATAATTCAAGGTGTATTTCTGTAAGACCTTCTACAGCATAAAGACATTTTGCCTGTAAGTATTAACACTGTTTTCCTTATCTTGGTATTACATCTTTGAAGTTTTATAACAGCCTACATCTTAATCATTTGCAGCATTTTATTTCTGTTTTGACTGAAGTGCCTCATTGCATTTCAAAAGGTTGAAAGCAATCAGATCTCTTAATGCCAGGCATAGAAAAATCTGAGGGGGTGTAATCATGCAATTGACATTGTCTGTTCTGAATTAGACGTAATCTGTTTAAAATGTTGCTTTCCGTTGAAGAGAAAAGGCAATTAAACTCAACAATTAAAAACTTTTTCCCAAAATGCAGAGTGAGATAGCACAACTGCAGTCTCATGGGTTTTTGTCTTCCCACCTGAAAATCTTGACTTTTACTGAAACCTAGAAGAGACTTTTATCCTGCCATAGGCTCTTGGAACATTGTTTTGCCAGAATTGCATGGTTTTCCTGTCATGGTGACTCTGTCAGTCACGTTGAAAAGAATATTACGTTGCCTTTCATTGCAACCCCCGGCGTGTGTCCCTACTATTGACACTAACAATTTGACTTTGTCTGCAGTCATTTTTAGTTTTGGAAATTGCTTTTCTGTCCTTTTTTCTTTTGGTAGGCAATAGATGAAAGCCCTAGCAGTAAATTTTATAACAGTCTGTCACAGAATTTGTACAACAAATCTTTCTCCCAAAAAGGAAAAAACGCACGTTTCCCTAAACAAAAAAAAAAAAAAAAAAAAAAAACCCCACGCAATCAAAAACTACAGGCAGAAATGCTCTGCAGAGATCTCCAGTGGAGCTAAGTTTGCAGTGGGTCATTCTCATTTACAGCGTGGTGCTGCCTGGAACAGTTGTCCGTCAGAGGTAAAATACTGTGTGTAACCCACCCCATGGCAGGTGAGCAAGGACGGAAAATAACCAGCCGTTTCTGACCACCACTCCTGACTGTACCATGTTTACTTCTGGCACCATGGCGTAAGTCACTGAAGAAACGGAAGCAAAGGAAACCCCTTATCTCTCAGTCCAGCCAGGGGGCTCAGCAAAGAACTGAAGAACAGCACTTGAAATCCTTCAAATTTTCCCAGCAGAGGCTCTCCAGCTTCAGGTGGCACACGTGTGGGAGACTGTGTAACTTTGTTGTAGCTAATAGACAACTTCAAGCCAAGATACTAAAAGGAAAGGATGTGATTTTGCAAGAAATGAGAGCTTTGGGATAAGGCAAAGGGAAACTTCTCAAAAGTTCCCTAAATGGTGTTACAAATTGGAAATGTAAGTGTATGAGATAAACTAGATCTGATTTTAAATAAACAAGAAAGCAATTGTGAGTTAATAAAAAACTGTCCAGTGTGCAAAACGTAGTGCTGTGCATGCAATCAGTTGGGAGGAATGCAGATCTCGCATGTGAATTCCTGAGAAATAGCAGTGCTTTGGAGGTCTGGCTCTGTTATCCTGACCCAAATGGTGGTGTTCTCGAAGGAAAGCACCAAAAGGCATATTAGCTCAAAAAAACCCCAATGGAAGCCCATTAACCAAACCCACCTTTTACTTTCTAAATGCTCCATCTCTGTGTTCTTGCACTTATCAGATCCCACAGACTGCTGCCTGCATGTTTTGTTAAAGGGTTATTTAACAAAATTTTGGAGAAATCCATGGAAATGCATCGGTGCATTCTGCCTCCCTGCCAGCTTCTGTTCCCATCTCTGCCACAGCCTGGCTACGGCAATGAGCAGGTTGTTTAACTTCTTCTCAGGTTCACAGTGAGATTCCCATTTCCCTGGTGATAATGGAGGAGACATTGCAAAAATAAGTTGACGTAAATAAAAACAGGTACTCTCAGTTCACCCCTCTGAAAAATCACAATACTAATCCACCTCTTAGGAAGCTGTGAAGTTTATTTCATCACTGTTTATAAATTGCTCTGAGGGCATTGCATTAAGAATGCTACAGACTTGCAAATTATTGTTATTACCATAGTGTTATGACTAGATTTTCTAAATAGATTTTAAACTCCGTAGGCCAAGTTATGCCTATTTTATACATGGCTGATCACATTGCTAAGGCAGTGTCAGAAACATACGCTATGCAATATTGCTAGGTTACAGGTGCTGTGTCCAGTGCAAAGGAAGGGGCAAAATGAAGTTCAGTTGGCAGGTCTCACCACTTCCTAGGCAAATCATCTCTTTGGCCTATATAATTTTGTGATTTTTACTATTAGCAATTTTATAATTATATTATAGTAGAATAAATATAATATTATAGCATATAATGTGTAATTTACTTTATAATATAAAATATCATGATGTACAATAGTATGCTTAAATGAATAATACTTATTATAATTATTTATATAGTTTATTATACATCGTTCTATGTTTATATTATATAGTTTAATCATCACTATGGAAATAAACACTTGTGAGATACTTGTTCTTTTCTCAGGCAACCGTGCATGCAGTGAAATGCTGCTCAGCAGCAAGCAAAGCGAAAGGAGCTAGCTTCAAGGTTTTTGCTCTCTTTACTATCTGGGTGGAAGAAACAATCCGGATGGCTTCTACAAGTAAAAGAAATTCTGCAGGTACAAAATTTCATTTACTAAGATTTGTCAGTAGTAAGGTTGAATCAGGTTTCAATCCATTCTTACCAATGTACGATACCATTCTCTTTGCCCTCCACCTGCCAAGGATTTTTTAGTAAACAATAGGTGAAAAACAGGGGAAAAGAGCATAGTGAAAAATTTGGACATCTCATCTGGACTTACACTGTGCATTAATTCTGCCCCTCTGCTTTCTTCCTTAAAGAATCCGTCCTAAATGCAGCATTTCCCTTTATAGCAGAATTTTTCTTCTCCCTGACACAGAGGTTGAACTGTCATTTGTAAAAACCATTAAAACCGTGCTCCTTTCAGTTACTGGATTTTTGAAAAATCTGTATTTCCCATACATGGTTTATAGCTTAAAAAATGGAATGAGATTGCCACTCCTTTCACTGGGTGTTAAAGTGCATTTATAGAACTGAGATTTTGATCAGAAATCCACCAGTGATTAGAAAATTTGAATCTTAAACTACAGCTGGCCACAGAGTATGCAGGGTTGTGAAGAACTACATTCAGGCATTTTTCCCCCCAGGATTTTAGCTTATATTGTACTTGTAAGACTTTTTCCCGTTGTCACATCATGATTCACAGTGTAAGATGATCTATCCTTAGCTGTGTTTGCAATCTATCCAAATGGAATGCCATCTGCAGATTTCACTAGGGGGCTGTTTACTGTCTTTCAGATCACTAATTATGAAGTTAAATAAGACCAGACTCCAGAAGCTAAATAAGACCAGTTAAAGAAGGCAGAGGCTCATGATACCTGTCCAGCCCCCTACATACGTAGTCACTATTATTTGTTTACGGTTTGGGCCAGCTGTCACCAGTAACATTGACATTAGGGAAGCAGGGCCTGGCCCGATATTTTATAGCCTTGATTTGTGTTTGTCTTCTCTAATTGTAATGTGCTTCATGGCCATATTAAGCACAGAAACCCAGTGCTCAGCAACAAGTTCCAGTTCAAGCAGGTCTTTGGAAGAGATTAATTGGCAACAAATTAAGTAACGGTGCCGTTCATTCCTCTTTGATTAGTGAGAACTCAAAACAAGTTTTGCCCTGAAGGTGGAGTCTGCAAGCACGGATTCCTCATCAAATCACCACCTCTTCAGCTTTTCAGCTCACAGGTACACTAGCACCCATTAGTCATATTCCAGCAATCCCTCAACATGCACCTGTTATTTCTGCTATTCTGAATTTTAATGAGAGACAAATTACTTTCTCTTTGGCAGAATTCCTGGAAAAGGCGTTTTTTCATCCTGTCTAAATCCAGCAAGGGCAATTACATCCTGAAGTATCTAAAAGGCCAGAACATAAAAGGCTCCATACCTGTTGATCAGTATGTAACTCAAATGCATCACCTTTTTATTTTAAGTCATATATCAGCACTCTTAAATGGCCACTGATTGTATAGACACTTGTTCCTGATTGAAGTTCTTGACCCAAATCCTGCTGAACTCCAGAAAAGAGTCCCCTGGGCTTTTGTAGGCTTTGGGTGCAACTTACAGTGTATCATAAATGTAGAAGTAAAAATCCTAAACTGCTTTGATGAAATTTGATACGTTTATGTGAGTGATTGTGGTGAAGTGGTATCTGCAAACCAGACTTCTTGGCTCCATGATCCCAAAAGTTGTATTCCTGTAGTAGAAGATATTTCATCTCCTGTGAGGACAGTACTATGCAGTCACTCGCATGCGAGTAAGGATGGACTATGCTGCTCTTAACTGTGGCGCACAACCTTTCCTACCTTAGGGCTTTACATAGTGCTTTGCAAGTTGTGCAGAGGTCTCCTGGCTTTCACATAGCCCTTTGGGCTGATGCTGGCTGCCCAACTGCCTCTTACTCCCACGAGAAATTGCTTTGCTTGGCTCGTTTGGGTTGGGCATTTGATTCCGCTCAGCACAGTGCCCACTGCAGCGAGGCTGGCTGTCACCGGCTTTGCACTATCACTCTTTACCATGTCACCTGTGGTACGAGATACATAGAAAGGAAACAGTAAATGTAAAGGGAAATGTAAAGATTTTACCAGTCAGACCTGGAGCTTAATACTCCAGGCTCCTGGAATAGTTCAGCACAGAGGTCACTGGACTCACATTGCTGTCGAGCTTCTACTGTTAAAAGGATTTACGTTGTGAAGCTTTGGAAAAAAATGCAGTTTGCTCAATAATATGTGGTTACATTATTACCATCATTGTTACTATTTTTACTAATTCAGCTTCTTGGAAATTAATGAAAGTAGTGCTGCCATTTAAGTATTCATTAAGAGTAGTTCTTGTCTGTTCCTCTTCCCCTCCATTAAAACACTGGTAATACACAATTAGTTTCAAATCAAGTGTATTGTTCTGTAGTGGTTCAAAAACATCTGCTAGGAATTTTTCTTACTATCACTGCTTTTCAAGATTCTGTGTTAGACCAACAGTCCCTTTTCTTCAGAAATGAGGATCCAAAATCTGGACACAAGTCTTTGCAAAAGTTGATTTTATTTTAATGCTTGGAGGTTTTCTTCATTGAAAGACCATCTGTTTTGAATGGGTGCGCTTATTTTCTTGAGAATTTTTTCTGTGGAAAAATGTTTACCTTTTCTGATGAAGATCTTCATCATATTATGTTGTGCTTAGAGTAAAATATGCACCTACACATATGCATGTGTGTGTATGTTTGTATGTATAGTTGTGTAGGACGTTTCATATGGTTATCTTAACAGAATCATAAATATCGAAGTTGGCATAAGCAATTCTGAAATTATGGAAACGGTGAGGAAGATGTTTAAATGCCTTCCTGAACAGGTGATGTCCATCAGTACTGGAAACAGATGTTACTACCTCATTGGGAGCAGCAGGTAGGCATAGAAAGATGTGCAAATGCAATATGACATTACAGTTTAATGTAACACTAAAGCCACTGCCCCAAGGCAAGGTCCTACTCCTTCACAGCCGCTCCCACCCCTTCCTGTGTCTCGGCTCCTGATAGCACAGCTCTGGGATGAAACGATTCAGCTGGTTGATCCAAGGGAAAACTGGTCTTTTCTCCGTCGTTTTTTTTTTGCGCCTGTGGCCAGGTTAATTTTTGCTGGTTCAGACAGGTGAGCTAACCTTCCCTGCAGCCACACTGTTACAACCTCCAACATGTGGAAGTAGTGGGACCACGCAGCTGGGAGCGGGGATGGCAGCGGCAGTACATCAGTGTGGTGGGGCCGTGTCAAACTGTACCAGTTAAGGGTCAAGGAAGAGCAGAGAGCTTTGCCTTCTCACCCAGCGGCTCCTGGGAGTTAGGAAAGCTTCTGCTCCTTACGGATAAATCACAGGAAATAATCTTGCCCTGGAAAGTAGGTTGTTAATCAAGGGAAGAAGATTTAAGGGGAAAATTCCCCTAAGGGAAAACAGATCGCGAAAGGAATTCCTGGGGCCTTTCCTGCAGCAGGGTGGCATGCTCCCTGCTCTGCCAGGCTGCAGTCCAGTCCTCAGCAAGGGCAATAACTGCTGCTGGCGAGGTGATCAGCCAAAGCTCGGTCAGGTGAGGGAGGACATTTGGCACAGTGCTCCTCTACTGCTGCTTCCCAGCTTCTCCTCTTCGGTTTCCCAGTCACATGCACGTCAGGGTTTTTTCTGTCTTTATGCAGAAGAGCAGCTGATGTGTGAAATGCTGATAAGCGCAGAAGAAAAACACATACCTGTGTGTTACTTGAGCGTGCCACCCCCTGCCTTTCCCCAGGGCACTGCTCTCACAGCCCTCGCTCGGTGCGAAGTGTTCCAGAATTAATCCAGCTAAATCCACCGCAAGGGCTTCAGGAGTCCTTTCGTGGCATGTTTCTCGTCCTGCTCACCCAAACGCATTCCCAAGCTTTGTTAGCTGTCTTTATGGCAGGGCTCGGCAGAGCAGCGTTACACACAGAAAAAGCAGCAGAAAGCACCATCCCACCTCTCCGTCTGTCTCCCTCTCCATGTCTCTTGCACAGGCACACGCAGCCCCCCTGCACACCTTTTGGCTCCCAGTCCTGGGCCGCACCTCTCTGAGGTGAAACTTTGCCATCTGGCTGTGGCCCACCCAAGGGATCTCTCTCAAAAGGAAGGTGCAGACTTTCCCCGTTGATTTCAGGAAGCGTTATTTTGGGCCCCGTAGGAAGAAGTTGGTAGGCAAATGGGTTTTCCTTGGGTTTTACCTGTAAGCAGGTTTTCACTTCTGTTGTTCCAACCTACAGGCAGGAAACAGAGGACTGGGTCGCTGTGATATCTTCAATCTGCAGGGAGGCCGAAAAAGGTGGATGCTGCCCTCAGGTGACACGTTACTGCACTTGATTTTAGAAAGGAAGAAGTTTGTAATTTCATTAGAAATCTGTGCAAAGGAATTTTCCTGATTTTGGCCTTGCAAGGTGGTTCTTGCCTTGGTTAATCAGAAATTCATTTTCCATATAAATCCTGTACCCTGGCTTTATGCATTAAGCAGGCATTGCACAGTCTGTCTGCGCTGGGATTGATTTCACATTGAAGCAATCTCTTTGAAGAGTAAGCCCCATGGAAATTAGGAGATGATTGACATTATGCTGCAATGAATTGCACCTTTGATGCATGAGAATGAAAACATGTGTGTTATTCTTACCATGTGCATTTTGGTTATATTCACATGCTGTCTTACAAACTAATCCACACCTAGTCTATCAATGCAGGAGCAGCTGGAAGCTCTGTTAGTTCCAGCTCAGTTTCTGCACCTTGTCAGCCAGCCAGGCCTACTCGTTCAGACTCAGCACTAAGCTACCTCACAGCTTCCACTCAGCTCAAAGTGCAAGCGGGACAAATTTACGTCTGCCTGAAAAATGCCATGTAGACAACCTCTCTGGGCCATTAGAAGTAAAATTTGGACTAGTGGGATGCGTCGGTACATTGTAGTCCATGCTCATCAGGTGCTTGTCTTCTTAAACTGGTGTCATTTTATTTCTAGACCCAAGATCTTCCAAATCCAGAAGTCAGAAGCCGGCCCTCCTCTTTGCCACTATTCTTGAATTCTTTAGATACAATCAGTTTCCTGGAAAGGCAACGCTACCAAAAGGTAAACAGATTCGCCATCCTCAATAATGAGTTTGCTCCTAGGGGTGACTGTGAAATTTGATCTGCATAGTTGCTTTTTTCCACCAAAAGTTCTTCAGAGCTCGTGCAATAGGTGCCTGATCTGTTCTGCTCTCTGGTGGGATTTCTGAGTAGGACCTGGATGATGACCTAAGAGAAATCCCAAAAAGGAAAGACTTTTGAGTAAAGCGTGCACATAGGTAAAGGCAGGTGTTGATGGCAATAAGCAGCGATGTTCATTGGCTGTCTCAGCTGACTGGCAAAGATTAGTGGGCATGAAGTAAGCCCCTGCACATTCGCTTTGACATGCCTTGGCAAAGCCATGTGATGATTATTTTGGCAACTGCCTCCCACATTCCTCCTGTTTTGTGATTATGCTTTTCTTTGTCTCTCTCTTCAGGCTGTAAAGCCTAGAGAGGAGCTCAGGTCCAGTTCCTGTGTGCCTTCCAGATCTTCCCCCTTGATACTTAAATAGAAAAGAAGGAAAGCATTGCTGCTGTCCCAGAGTAATTGCAGGCCCTGTCCTCTGGTGACAGGCCGAGTCGCAGCCAAGGCAGCGTTGGTTTTCTCTAGTCACAAAGCTGTGTGCAAATGGCCCAGCCAGAGGAAGCGAAATGCAGGTGAAGCACCTCCAGTGTACCTTTAGGAGTCAACATTTTTCTTTTGTATACAGGAGAATGGTCCCTCAGAAGACAAGAACAGGCCTAATTCAGATCCTGGCCCTCATCAAGCTCAGTGTGACTCACCAAGAGGAGTTTTTCCAAGCCTGGTGAGCAGAACAAATCAAACAGCTCTTGACCTGTTCAGTCTGCGGAAGTGACTATTGGCTCTTATCTCCCCTCAGTATCCATAGGTTATTCACCTACTTTCCCAGAACATTGCATTGGTTTTCACAATGAAAGTTTCCTAAATACAGTTAGTCTGTTGTCTTGTTTAGCACTGAAAATAACCTTCTAAGAACTTGCTTGAAATACCCATTGTTTACTTTGTTTCTTAGAGCAGAATCCTCAGAATTTCTGTGCAGCAATTGCAACTTGTAGCAGCTCTCACAAACTTGCTCAAGAAAACTCTGAAGTGGCACTGCTTGAGGATTTGCTGCTCCCATCACATTTCTCAGCTGTGCCACGTTCTTCCTAAATGGCTTCTTTCTCCAGCCTCTGCCAGGAGCAGTTGAATCCATGTAACTGAACTACAGAACGAGGGCTGGTTAAATTGAGGGGCACCTCAGGCCTGACCTTCTGTCAGCATAAATATAACTTCAAGTAATTTAGCTTCCATATCTGGCAGGAATGATTTAAAAAGATGCAATGATGAATGTTATCATGTATTATTGGCTAAGTGTTCTGACCTGTGTTCCCTGAACACACACCTGCAGCAGTTTCAGATAGTTGTCACCATTCCTCTGCCCTGGATTAACTGCCTTTGCAGCAAAGCCAACAGAACAGAAGGCACAACCAAGGCTCTACTACGCCAGTAAGCAGTTTGGCAGCTGAGTGTTAAACCCAGCTTTATTAACAGTTTATGCATTGGACTATGATCTGGAGTGGCTGAGACACAGGGAAAAGAATCTGTTCTGATATCATAGCTAACAGGGTGGTAAATCATGTGCTGCAGTCACCATCCATGTATATAGGCTGGTGGCAAGTATTAGATAATACAACTAAATTTAGTGGAAAGTAGTAGGAAGGTGATTGAGTCACTATCCCTAGATGTGTTTAAAAGTCGTGTAGATGTGGTGCTTAGAGACATGGTTTAGTGGCAGACCTGGTAGAGTAGGGTCAATTGTTAGACTGGATGATCTTAAAGGTCTTTTCCAACCTAAACGATTCTATGATTCTATGATTCTAGTAAAAAATAGTTGAAACTCCATTGCAATGCTATGGGCAGTTAGCATAGTTCAGCTGATGCACAGAACTATATGAAGCTGCAGTAATTCAACAGTGAGTCTGACCTCTGAAATGTGTTGAGTTAACCCTTAGTCTGATTTTAACTATTGCTGCTCTGGATGTACACCACGGCTCTCTTTCTGTCTCTTTCTTACATGTCTTTTCTGTCTCATTCATTAATTCTTCTCATACTTACGATGCCTCAGAGAGCATGTATTATAGGCAGCTGTTCAGACTAGGACAGACTGACCATGAGGGTTAAAAGATAAGGAATTTGGATTTTACCTTTCTAGCCTGAAGCAGAGGGAATAGCAGGAAGCTCATATTTCTGTTTCAGCATGTGTGAAAATAAAGAAATCTGCCATACAACTAACAAGAAACAAAAATGTTTGTTACTTTGATAAAATTATTTCACTTGCCTCATAAGTTTAGCATCTGCTAACATGTCCGGATCTATTCTCTGCTCAGTGAGGCCTAGACAGCTGACTTCCAGATTAATCCCTTGTATTTACTTCCTGTTAGAAGTATGACTCCACATTTCTAATATCTTGATTCATTTTGCTTTTTATCAGTGGTTCCCTCATCCAGGCCCAGGTCTTGAAAACTCTTTGGTCAGTAGCTGTTACTCATGCAAGCAGGCCTATCAATGTCAGTTGAGTCTTGTCACCCAGGCAGGGGCCCTGGAGAGGTCTGGGGACCTGGCTCCCTTTCAGGCCACATTTTGGAGCTACCAAATCACATCTGACTCAGCAACTCAATATCAGCTCTTTTGACGCACAGCTTTCAATACCTGAAATACAGCAAAATAAGGAGCCCTGACTTGCATCACCCAATACTGCTCATTTCTGTATTGCAGGCACCTAGGAATCCTCATCAGGAGTCTGTCTTCAATATCTGTTAGACACACCTCATTTTTTAAAGAGAAATTCTTCTGTCCAAGAGCAACACATAACTTTCCCTAAGGAGCCTATAACTAATAATTACTCAGTTGCTCTCCAGGTATCATTTCCATCTCATTCTACAGCCAGTTTTCTCCATAATCTCTTCCTCTCTAATGTAGATCCACACAATGGTTCAACAGAGGCTTAAAGTACTCGTTTAGCTGTATGTCTGAGAATAATTATACACTGAGGTTAACTGCACTGCTCTGGTTGTAAAGCACCTGGAAGAACAGAGATATCAGCAAAATGCTTTAGGGAAATGCCGTGCTGCAGCATAACCTTCTCCTTCCCATTGTCCCCAGTATCTGTGATGATGCCAAGGAAAACCCTGTATTTGGCAAAAGGTAGCCACTGTCAATGATTGAAGGCTCAGTTTGGGAAGCTGATGAGTGACATCTGCTCTCTGAGATTTCCTAGGAGACTGAGGATCTCAAGTCTTCATAAAATCAGCTACTCTTCCCCCTTTTCCCCAAGTGTTTATTTGTTTGATTGATCCAAAACCCCTGAGAAGTCACTAGGGAAGTCGTTCGTGATTTTAGATCATGACCGCAGAGCCTGTCTTGTTCCTGCTGTGGTTTTGTTATGCAATTCTTGAAGGACCATTTGCAGGTTTTTTCTGACTCCTACAGCATGAGCTGCTTTTTATGTCATTTATACCAACAGGGAACAAAAATACATTCATCATCTTTAATTTCTATTCAGTGCTAGTTTCTTCTCTTTACATGTAAGAAAGTAATTAGCTTAATTTACTTTACCTTGAAAACAGTAATATATTCTGTGGCATATTTAGCAATTATTAAAATGATAACCATGGAAACCAAGGATGTAAGTGGAGAGATAAAAAATGGTTGAATCACAAAAATGGCATGGAGAATTTCATTGAGAGGCAGCTAAATACTAATTACCATACTCTTCATTATAGCGAAGTCAACAAGGAGACATAAAAATAAATAATTTATATTTCTGACTTAGAATCATAGAATCATCTAGGTTGGAAGGGACCTTTAAGATCATTGAGTCCAACCATCAATCTAACACTGCCAAAACCACCACTAAACCATGTCCCTCAGCACCACGTCTACCTGTCTTTTAAATACCTCCAGGGATGGTGACTCCGCCACTTCCCTGGGCAGCCTGTTCCAATGCTTGATAACCCTTTCTGTGAAGAAATTTTTTCCTAATATCCAAACTAAACCTCCCCTGATGCAACTTGAGGCCATTTTCTCTTGTCCTATTGCTTGTTACTTGGGAGAAGAGATCAATCCCCACCTCTCTACAACCTTTGTAGAGAACACTAAGGTCTCCCCTGAGCCTCCTTTTCTCCAGGCTAAACAAACCCGGTTCCCTCAGCCGCTCCCCATAAGACTTGCTCTCTAGACCCTTCACCAGCTTCGTTGCCCTTCTCTGGACATGCTCCAGCACCTCAATGTCTTTCTTATAGGGAGGGGCCCAAAACTGAACACAGTATTTGAGGTGGGGCCTCGCCAGTGCAAAGTACAGGGGGACGATCACTTCCCTACTCCTGTTTACCACACTATTCCTGATAGAAGCCAGGATGCTGTTGGCCTTCTTGGCCACCTGGGCACACTGCTGGCTCATATTCAGCAGGCTGTCGGCCAATACCCCCAGGTCCTTTTCTGCCAGGCAGCTTTCCAGCCACTCTTCCCCAAGCCTGTAGTGCTGCATGGGGTTGTTGTGACCCGAGTGCAGGACCCACCACTTGGCCCTGTTGAACTAAAGAAAGGTAAACTTAGTGGAGCGATTAATTTCTTCTTGTCTTACAAAATTGCCACAAACTTAGTATTTCAGGTATTTATGAAGACAGAATATCACTCAGGACACAAACGATTCAATGCCAGATCTCCATCCCTACAGAGTATGTTCTTGATCATGGAGAAGTATGAGTTAACAGACTTCTCATTAGTCAGGGAAGTCCCAAACTCATTCTTTACTTGATAGGACTTAAAAGGTGCTTAAAAAGGACAAATATATCCTGATCCACTTCAGGATTTCCTACAGATGTTTTTCCTAGTGTAAGAACTTTAGAACTGAGCATAAATAAAAAGTCTTTTCCACAGAAGTGACCCTAAATGCATGCAGACTCATACATGAAGTGTTTAACCCACTTTTTAAACAAAATAACAGGTTGTGAACATGCAGTCAACTGCAACTGCCTGGTTACCACAAATCCATCTATCAGAATTACTAATACCAGTGGCCAGTTTTGTCCATGTGCAGTGGATCTTAAAAATACAAGAAGGAGCACAAATATAGAAACCTTGTTTCTAAAGCAGTCTGGCTCTGAGCATATCTTACTTCAAGGAGAAACATGTCTTCCCATGTTTTCTGTGGATATTTGCTGATTCTATTATTTTTCCATGTAAATAGAAAAATATATGTTAAACAACCTGTATAACTGAAATTGTTAAATACAAACCCATTCTTCTAACAGGATGAAAATCTGGGAAAGAGTGAGGAAAAACTGCTGTCGTCAGATACAGATGAAGACATCAAAAAGGATGAAGAAGACTATTACCAAACTCCCAGCAATATTTTAGCAAAGGTAGTTTATCAGTTGTGAGTTCTGCTGGTTTGTTAATAGCTCCAAGGAGACAGGAGACATTTAATGAGCCAAAAAGGAACTGGTATGAGGAACCACTAGTGTCTTGCAAAAGGAATACGTAGATAAAGCAGTATATAGTAGAGCTTTCATTTGTACAAGAAAAAATACACTAGATTCATTCAAAGGATCTTTCTGGTAGAAAGTGGCATTTTGACAAAAACATTGCTGATTTTGTTGTAATTCCCCAAATTGACTGTTTCATTGTAAATGGCTTTTGCCTATTGTATCACAGGGGATTTTTTTCGAAAGTGAAAACTTCATTTAGAAAATGTAGCTGTATATTATTTTTATGTATTTTAAAATGTAATTCTGTTGAAGCATCAGTAAGCTGCATAAAACCAAGCAGTAATTTAAAAATGCTGTGAAACATTTTGGTATCTATGTTTCAGTGTGAAATGAGGGAATGGGAGGAATCATACTGATTATTTTAAACACATTTTGGCACCTAATTTGGGAGGCTAATTTCTCTAGGCTTCCTGTATAGTGGTCAGGAGAAGCTAAGTCAGGCTTCTGCAGAAGTCACAGCCTCTCTTCAAAGACTACAACTAACTGAACGACATTAGCAACTTGATTTTGTCATATAATCTAAGTGCTTTAAGTTAAGCGCACCTAAAGTACAAGACTTTTTTCAAACTGCTTAAATTAAAAGGTAACAATATTTTTGTGAGAGTATTTTCAAATACAGCTGGTTATGTCCTAGTCTGAAAGGAAAACAAATGGTAGCATCAATAATACCAGAGAACATTAACTTGTAAGTTTCCACCACCTTTCTAGCTCACGGTTTCTGGGAAGTGAGTTATTTGGGGAAAGCAAAGCTATATTAGCCAATGTGTTTAAACAGCACGGGCATTGAACAAAATAAGGAAATTAAGAAGATTTTTTTCTGTAGGCAGGATAAGGATATTTGCGTCTTATGTTGTTACGTGTTTCCAACAGTGCTCTACTGAAGTATCAAAGCCTGACTGTACAGCTGATTCTGATGTCTCTGTGCAAGAGAAGCCTGTGCAGAAGAACCCAGTAAACGAGAACATTTATATGTCAATGAAATCACTGTAAGTAAAGACTTCATAAAGGGTTGCAAATTAGAAGTGACATAGTGGTACAGATAGAGCTGTCATCTGTGGTATTTACATAACAAAATCTAGAGGCTGCGTCTTGTTTGAATGAGTCCTTCTTTGGTCTTGGTTCAGAAAGTTCAGAACTCATGGAAATATCAGAATGAAGTTCAAACTCATCAAAGTGAATTTTAAACTCACATTGCAAAGTCATGCATTTAGACAGGCTCTGACTGTAGGATGCAGCACTTTACGTTGACTCACACTTTCAAGGTTTCTCAGGGCATAACAACCCACCACTTTACTCGGACACTGCAGCCAAGCTCCAGCAACCTTTCAGACAGGTGCTCTTCAGAGCAGGCAGCATTATCTAGTGTTTAAAAGAGAAGGGTAGACATGGGGCATTAGCTCCCAGCTTTTCCAGTAAGAAGTTATGTGATGCTGAGTAGGTCATCTCCTTCCTTCTCATTTTCCCATCCAACGAATGGGTCTGATGCTGTGTACTTTGAAGGTAGTGTTTGGCAAGACACAAAGAAAGACCTGAACTTTGTATGGCGGTTATAGTGCCACAAGGAAGCTTTACATCCTCCATGATATAGCACAGTATACCGAAGAGAAGTGTGCCTACACGGTATAAGCATTCCTCCTGAGCCAGAGCACTGGTCCTTAGCTGTTAGCTATGGCCTGCCAGCTACAGACAGTCAGGTCTCATACCACATAGTGGGAGGCAATTGGAAATGCAGACCCACAAAACAGCTTATTCCAATAGACTTACTCAAGCTCATCCGTGTCTTTGGGAGCCCCTGGAGGGAAATACTGTAAAAACCTCACAAGCCTATGCCATCTGAGTTAAAATGTACCAAGATCAGCTTTTGCTACTAACTCCAGTCTTGTTTGGGGCGTGGAAGGGAGTTGGCTCCAGGAATTTTATGGCTCATCAAATAAAAAGCATTCAAGCACATCTGAGTTATTGTATCTCCCCGGGGACAGCATTACATCCTTGCAGAAGCCAGTACGGCCAAAGCCAACAATCTGTACTCAGTTTCTTTGTCAAGACATGTTGTTAGCTGGAATGTTTTCAGGCTTAATAAATAGTCTTTAAATACTGAAAAGGTTTATTTGGGGATTTATGGTCCATTTTTAGAAGGACTGTTTATTTTACTTAGCTGTAATTTTGTCCACTGGATGTTCTACTATAACTTGTTATTCTTTGCTTCACTGATGGCTATTTGATCCAGCTTCAGACACAGCAAGAGTACCTGTAATGGACAAACCAGTTCATTTTTTTATCGTTATTCCTCTTCAGTAGGTTGCTGAATGAGAGTTGCCAGTTCACATGCAGATGTGATGGGCTCCCATCTCCTCCCAAACACCAAGACAACAGTGCATGTCCAAGAGACTTGGAAGCAAACAGAGATCTAAAAGACCCAGAAAGCAGCACCAGCCAGCAGTCAACCCTCCAGAGAAGGCAGAATTCATTACCACTTTCAGTGGTTCAGTTGTCTATACTGCTCGGGTAAGCGTCCTCTCCATTTTTCATTGCAGAGAAGACAGTTGTGTCTTCTTTGTGGGTTTCAGTTGAGGTACTGGTAGAGCGTGCCTGGTCTCTGATGTTTTCTCTCACAGTCAAGTTAAGGATGAGACCCAACTGCAGAAGTTGGACATTTTCGTCCCCCTGGCTGACATTAACAGTTACCTAAAACTTACCGAAGCAGCAGGACAAATATGGTAAGTTTTGGATGTTTTGTGATGGTGCTTGTCAGATGTGAATGAGAGACAATCAGTGTAGGTACAGAAGTGTACACATCCATGTACAGTTTTGGCAGTGCAGAACAGGGCACGATCAGTGTGTGCTGGAACTTCAGTGATTCCTTTCTGCTCTTTCTGACTCTTCATGTACTTGAGTTTCTATTTCAACTGCTGTTGAAAAGGGCTATATAGAATCAAGATACCTTACCATGCTGTGTAATAATTTGCAATAAAGTCCCACCCCAAAAGGTAATCTTCTAATGTTGATGTGAAATCACTGCTAGCCAGTTTTAGATTTGATTTGGTGCACCATAATAATGGTGTGTCTCAGAGAGATAGTGAGAGGATATATCTTGTGATAGGGTAAATAGGGCCTTTCAACCAAAAATTTTACAGGTTTTGGTAAAGGTGGCTAATAGCCCTTAGTTATTGACGATAAAGCCAAAAATTAAGAAGCACATACAAGGGATAGACTTCATAAAGCCAAAAATTAGGAAGCACATACAAGGGATAGACTTCAAGTCCCATTTATTTGACTTCTGTACCCCCTTATGTATGCTTAAGTCTTATGAAGAAAAAGGGAATTTGTGGAAAAAGATGACAGACCTTTGGAAAGCCATGAAACCTGTCTGTCACTGGGAAGGGTGACAACGTGGAACCTACTGGCACAGAGGGAACCATTTCTAAACCTCGTAAACTCAGTGATTCACTCTCTTACATCTAATCCTTTCTTATCTTTTTTCCTTTTAGCCTATTAACCTGTGTTCCTCATATTATAGACCTACATCGCATCATTTTGTCATTTAAGCAGTAGCACCTGCAAAGAATTCTGAGACTTTCTGGTTAAGTGTGAGCTGTAAGTGAAAACATAAACGGTGTTACATAAATCAAGCTGACCTGAGTTAGATGCCAGCATAAAATTGTCTCCAAATTAATCCCAGCACTGGTTCAGCGCTAGGAATGAGTGCTAGGCAGAGATTTTCACAAGTAGGTGTTGTGGGCTAGAACACGTACGTTTGCTTATTAGCCCCGTTGGAAATTAGTGTTCTCCCTAGACCTTCAATATCAATAACTAGGATGAAGCAATAGGAGCAGAAAAAACGTTCAGTGCATACTCCTGTTCTGCCTGTTGATCTTTCTGTGCCACACATCACTGAAACTACCTTTTGCTGTTACTTTCATATTCACACTAACCAGGTGCACTGTGTGCACAGCAAGTCACTTTGTTTCAGCCACTGTCAGCAGGAAGAAAAAATACTGTTGTAAAAGGGACTGGAAGTGAGCCCTCACCTCAATAACTGGATCTACATCTAAATTGGATCTACGTCATTTACAGAGCTTTCTCAGCTCAGGAAATTCATATTGAAAGAATTTGGGGCTTGTTCTGGGAGGAAACAGAGCACTAGGTCTATCAGGTCAGCTAATCCTAAATAGCTTGTCATTAAGGAGAGTCCATGAGAGACCAGCAGGAAAGAGATACTGGAATTTCCATAAGGGTCCTGTCAGGACAGCAATGGATCTCTGATCCTTGCAGTTATACCATAGATAAAACACGTGATAACAAGTTTTAATTTCATTCTTTTGGGATGACTTCAGAAATCATCTCAGTCAAACATTGAGCTAAAACATCTGCAGTGAGTCTGGCCCACTGCTTTTGGACTGGAATCCCCAACTTTCACCAGTGGTCTGGCTAGCATCAGTCTCACTTGTTAACATGCTGTAATGTCAGTGTCACGTGCGCTTTTAGGAGGACTCATTGGGATGGATGAAGCAGCTTGGTTTCAGCTAGAACCAAATGAAAAAGTTGCAAAGTCATTCAGCCTGTGTGTTCTTTCCAGAGGGCAGTACCATAAACGCAATCCTGTTCAGCCATTGCCGTTCTGTTAGCAGTAACTGCATATCCTGGATGTTTCCTTTATTGTCTATCCTCCAAATACCCTAGCGTCTCACAGTGGACTGGTCCTCGCCAACTGGGATGTTTGTTTAACCACGGGGACCATATACTGGCTGTGAATGATCTGCAACCCCAGGATGTGGAGGAGGCTTACTTCTTCATCAGCAGGTCCACAAGAAAGGAGGTAAGCTTGACAAACCTGGAGGTGGTGGTCAAATGAATCAAGCCAAATGGGAAAGCAAGTTGCTTATTGCATTTCAGGTGGCTTCATTCAAACAAGTTTACTCTGTTTTGAGTTTGGCACGAATAACTTCAGTACCAAATAGCTCCTCAGCATCATTCTGATGTAGCATCTCTTATTGCTGGGCTATTTGGGGAATGCAAGGTGAGCACTGCTGTGTTTAAGGACTTGATCTCAAAGAGTTGGAGCAACCACAAGAGATACTACTGGACAACCATAAATTTGAGTTACTTGGTATTTTTTCCTAAGGCCCATGAATTGCAAACTTTAGAAAGTAAACAATTGCCTCCAGTGGTTGTGTAGTTGCTTATAGTGGTTTTAGGTATGGAGGCCAGAGTCCTAGACACCTACCTCCTATTGGTTATCAAGCACTACACATCCCCTTGTGTGATACTGCTTTTTTTGAAGAATACAGGAGATTTCTGACTGGTGCCTTAACACCACTGTGATCTGCTACATGTTGATACCTGTTTCTCTCAGATGGACTCGTATTTCAGTATCCAGGTTCTCTGACCCATACCTGAATACAATCGTATTTGAGTTTTGCTGAGAAAGTTGAGGTCATCAGAAGCTGTTGCAATCTAAAGAAAAGAAAGCCAGCTGCAGCAAGAAAAAAATACTCATCTCTCTCAACAGGGTATTTTTCTTTAGCTAGTTAAAATACAAGTCTGATGGCAGCACAAATGTTGATCAGATATAACAAGCTATGAAAGTTTCTCTTATTTTTTTTCTTTTTTAAGGTGAAACTTACTGTATGTAGGATTCCCCATTCAGATATCTTCCATCTTAAAGGCTGCTCATGTTCCTGAAAAAAGACCTCAATGATTAAGTAAGTGCCAAAGTTCAAGGGAAAAGATGAGGGAGAAGAATGTGATATGTAGTGTATGGAGGTAATCTTTACTTTCTAGAGCTGCCAGATATCTTTTGCTGCTGAAGTACAAAGAATAGAGAATGTGGACTTCATTTTCATTGTATGTCCTAGTAACTTGTTTTGTTGATGTGAATGCATGTGTTTGGCTTGTATTTCATGTTGGCATGTATTTTAGTTACATGAAAAAAACTGCAGATGGAATAATTTCTGAAACTTTTGCACTGTATATACTCTGTGCTTCAGTAGAAAGTACTGGTTCACGCCTCTGCTCACCTCTTTTACACTGGGTTACATTGATCTATACTGAACTCCTAATAAGTTAGGGATGTGGAAACAACTTACATTTGGAATAAAGCCATGTTTTCCCTTGTTTCCCCTTAGCTACAGAAAGGCAAATGCAAGCTGAGAGTTGTAGAATGGAAGGACGGCTGGTAAATAAATTGTTGTGTAGTGACTCACTGGGGCCTCCTTTTGTGTTATGCCCCTTTTATGTTGCAGCCACAAAAATACATTCAAGGGATGACAGGTAAAATATCTGGTTGGAGAAAAGGAATGTGTCTGGAGCACCTTTGGTTTCATTGGCAGCCAAAATAAGCCCTAAGTGAAGAATGAATGAATGGATTTGGGAGAGAGGAGGGCTGGCTTGCTCTGTGAAAGTGTTACTGGTAAAGACAGATGGGAAAACCAGAGAGAGAAATGATGTATATGAAGGTGTATATACTCACCCCAATGCAAAGAGAGTTCACTGAAAGAGTTTTGATGCTACCAAGTACTAAGATAGGGATGTCACCGGTACCACAGCATTTCCAGAGCAAGTCCTCATTTGTTTCCCAAACAAGGACATTTCCTGTAAATAAGTATTTGTGAATATGTCTTGCTTCCATTACTATCATAGAAACATGACTGATTTTCAGCTGATATCACACCAAAAGGTGCTGGTGCTTGACATGGAACTGCCTGCAGGGCTGCCTCTACTGGATGCCGAAAGGAAGCTTTGTCCTGTACTACAGTGACCTCTGTTGCTTACAGTAACATGGTGTGATATAGCATGTATGCAGAGCGCATACCTATTCTCTATATGGATGTGTATACATTTGGCAGCCAGGTGTTTGTGTGCGGGCGTATTTACATACATACGTATTGCTGTAAGATAGATTGTATTAATATACAATGATGTGGCAACAAACCAGATCACTGTTTTTGAGTACAGATAATTGTATCTTGCCAGATACAACCAAAATAACTACTGGGTTTAGCAGGCATGGGATTATTGATATTAGGAGATTTATATAAGCTTTGATTGAGGTGGATTTGTCCCAAAGGATGTATTTGTCCAGCTTCCAGTTGAATTATGCCAAGTTAATTACTACAGTAAGAGACTACACTCACTAAAATCAGCATTGGTGCCACTTACTCCAGTAGTAAATTTGACAAATATGCTTTGTATACTTCCTTTAAAATCCAGTCTGGACTTTTAAAAAAAAAATCATTTAAAAATTTTATTTAGACAAAGTTGAAAACAGCATCAGTAACTCAAAATGAACAAAGTCAAATATTTATACAATCTATTCAGACTCAGCTCCTATTCAAAAGATTAATTTCCAGACTGAATGTTTCCACAGCCTGTCTCTTCTGCTTTTGAGATAAGAGTGTTTGGGACATGCATATTTCTCAAGGTGGGAAAGGATCACATTTTGATATTTCTGTTTCAGTTCAGTTTAGAGGCCTGTTTGTGCTGAATTCTGCATAAAGACAGAGGGAAACCCCACTTCTGGAACTACAGAGGCTGAAAATGGAAAAAAAGACATTCCTTGGGAGCTCTCCTCCAAAGCTTCTATGGGCCTCCTTTGATCTGCAATGCCTCTTTGAGCACCACAAATCCATTTCTGCCTAAGGAGTCTCTGAGGGATGGGATGGCTGGCCATCACCATACAAGGCTTCTTCCAGCTCTGTAACTGTGTCAGCCTGCTAGGACAGTCCTCTAGGCCTGAATCCTAAAATTGCAGATCATGTAGTTCAAGAATATCCACTGAGGATGTCACTCTCAACCTTTCCTGCCCAAGGTTTGCCTAAGGTCTTCTTCTGAACTTTAGAAAAGGGAAGTCCAAACCTTCCTGCGTTGTTCTAAGACTCATCTCTCTGTATACTTAGGAGATTTTTTTCTAATATTTATCCTAGATGGTCTTTTTAGAAAACGAACCTGATTTTTTCTTGCCCTGTTTTCAGTGGGTATGGGGAATGCTTGATTTCCACTGCCTCCAGAGACATCTTCATTCTGGAAGGTGTTTTTTCTGCCTGTTCTCCCTTCTATTTTTTTTAGACCAAACATCCTGCATTCTTTCAACATTTTTCAAACATTTCCTGAAAGCGGTCATATGTTACTGAACTGCGAGACAATTACCTTGTTTTCCAGTTATGGCCGAACAAAAGAGGTGAGACAGCTGTAAAGCAATTTCCTGGAACTTCATAGAGAAACATTTCAAAAAAGCAGTGAACTAGTGAAGAAGCTGTGAACCGTACGTGGTGGTGGGAGGAGAGCCACCACCACGGAACCTGCACGCGGCATTGCTGCTGAAGCAGATGTTGCGCAATGCACGCTGCACCTCTCGGCCATGGAAGAATGTTACTTTTCAACAAAAACAGGATTTGGGTAGATCTAGCCTGCACAGGATAATTCCAGACTATTTCAGAAAACAGGGGGATTAATTCTGTACGTTGGTAAACAGTTACTGATGTGTTACTCCGTAATTGATCATTATGTTGGTTTACACAATGATAAATGCAGATAATTAATGTCACATACTGGCTGATTCATAACACTTACAGAAATAGGATACGGAATTGACATTGGTACAGTAAATTCTCGTAGAATGTGTGAAGTTGTCTGCCCACATATGATTAATAAATGTGTTAACGCTTTACAACACATTGTATTCTGTGAATACCTCACTTTCTCCTGACACAGACCCTTCTCATCCTCCAAAGACTACCTGTAACTTCCCAGTAACCTGCAGCTGAGTCACTAAACAGCCCTTTTAAAAAAAGTACCCTTAAAAAACAAGATCAACCTCATTCTGTAATTTTTTTCTCAATGTGAAAATTTTACCTTTCTTCAAGTGAGCAAATTCTGCTACATCTCTGGGCTGCTTCTAGAAGCAGCAACAAAGGGAGATGCCTACATGCATAGTGGTACCCACTGCTCACTTTTAGACCTGAAGGGTCAAAAATCCCTGAAGGGATCACCTATAGGCATTTCAAATGTGTCATGTAAGCGCATACTCTTAAATAAATAGGTGATATCTCAGCTTCTTGTTGCAGCATGCTTTGTGATGTCAAAATCTTTTCTTAGCTAGACTCCAGGTAAGTTTTGGGTTACGGAGGGTTACTGACACAGATGCTTAAATTGAAATGAGCTGAAATTCAGTGAATCCACAGACTAGCATATCTATGTAAAACACAGCTGGAAGAAGGCTGCAGATCCTGAAACCTTCTTGCGCTACTGACCCCCTGAAGTAACCTGCTTGGAAGCAGGGGCCAGAGCCGGCTGCGACACATGGCACTTTGAATTGCTCAGCATTTGCAAACTGGGTGTACAAGAAACAAAACCCAACCAACTGCAACACAGATTACCTGATCAGCTAATGATTAACATGCTCCTCACTAACTATTTTATTTCCTGTCATTGAATAGAGCTAGTGCCTTTAGGTTGTTTCCCTGGCTGTTAATTCACGGCACATTTCCGTGCTGCACTCACTCATTAGTGGCTGCTAATTTTCCCCCCTGAATTCCCAAATATGAATCATGCTCTTTCTACCACGCTAGTACCCTTCTCCAGCCAGAAAATGGCAATTGTCCAGGAGAAAAGCAAGTTCTGGAACAGAGAGAAAGTAGTGGTAAGAGAAGTCTCCAAATCGGTGTGAGGTCATTGAAGTTAAGAAAAATAAAAAGCCCGTTGTACGGCAAGCCCAAACCAGACCACACAACCCCCGCACTTCCTCTTAAGGGCAACACTACCGAGAACTGGGCTTGGAGTCATATACTGATCAGAGAGAGCTCGAGTCCTGCCGGAGAACGAGTCCAGCCAGGAAAGGTTACCATCCGGCTGTCCGTGTCCATCCTGAGCTGAGCCAGAGAAGCCCTGCACAGTGCAGCGTCTGGCTGCAATGCATAGGACTGGATGGTACTTAGAGACCCTCCAGCCTGGGGTACCCAACCAGACTTGCTTCAGTGTGGCTGGGCTTTCAGCAAATGCACTCAATAGAGGAGCGGCTGCAACGAAGGGGAGCGATGTCACCTTGCACACCAGGGAGAGAGCGGATCAGTGGTGAGCTGGGGACACCAGGTACTTAATCTATGTTTTGCCCCAAATTTGCTGGTGACCTCAGGAGAGCCATTTCCTTGCACAAACTCGGTAAAATTCAAGAGGTGATTTCAGACACATTTGCATCATGCTGCCTCCTACAATGAACGCCATCTCCAGCATCACATTCAATACTACGAATTGCTTTCCCTCCCTGAACATCTGCTGGGAACACCTCCATCAGACTTGTATGCTCCAGGCATGGGGGCTGGTTCCTCAATGCCCCATGCTATGGAGAGATGCTGATGTGCCCATTCAGCGCTAAGGGAGAAGCCATCCTTGGTGCCCTGCAGAAAGGTGGCTTACCCTCAGTCGCCCTTCAGACAGCACTGTCACAAGCAAACATTAGGTGATGCTCCCACTTCCCTGCAGGGCTCACCCCAGTTGTGTGCTGCTTGTGGAGAGCTGCACCGAGCAGGGTCTGTAGAAATGTTCTCAGTCAAATGGACTCCTCCAGTACTTCAGGCCCCATTAGGCGACATACTAATATTTACAAGGGTACTTCCTTGCTGGCACTCCTGTTGTCAGTGGAGGGGCCAGGAAAAGTATATGGAATCCTCCACAGAAAGCCTTAACCACAGGACCGTCTACCTTCAGGTTTGGGGAGCTGACAATGTAATCTGAGATGTGCTGAGGGCTTTTTTGGTTTGTTTCCCAGGGACGAACAGCCATCCCACATACGTGCCTCGCCGTAGCCAGCCGCTTCCCTCCTGCAGGCTGGCCAGCAGGTCGCTGCGAGGAACTTGGAGCGTGCCGGGCAGTTCCTAGAAATGCCACTGGAATTTCAAATGTTCCCTTTGGCCTCTTATCACTTTCTAATTTATGGCCTCATTTAAAGAAAAGGAGAGGCCAGCCAAGGTTGATGCAAATCTTTCATTCAGCAAAAACACCTGAAGAGAAACGGCATCTCCGCACTGCAGCAGCGAGGATCCTCAGCGGCCAGGAGCCCTTTGACTGCTGCTAACAGCTGCTCAGTGACCCAGCCATCCCGCATCCATCTTACAGCAGGACCAGCTCTTCAGGAGGCACCAAGCCACTGTGGTGGGAGCAGGACTGGACTTGCAGCAGCAAGTGTCTGGCCGTGTTGAATTTTCCATCCTGGCATGCCTGGGTCACTCTATGCCAGAGAACTGGTTTCTTTTATAACCCAGCACTGGAGGGTGAAGTTAAGCAGTCGGTGGGAGTGCTAAGACCATGGCTCTCCATGATGCTACTCTTGTGTTTTAAAATGCTGAATGTTTGCTATTATCATTGTTCAAGAGTTGCTCCAGAGCCCTAGCCACGGGCTACCAGCCCATGGGTCTCTTCCCTGAAGAACTCAACACCTCTGCCACCAAAGCAAGCACACCCTCCACACGGGACCAGAGCTTCAGTCTGTAAGGTCTCCTTAGACTCTCCTTTCCAGTTCGGTTCAGCTCTTCCATCGTGGTGAGGAAACAGGGTTGACAAAGCTGATGGAAGAAGGTAAAAGCCAAGAGCAAAGTCCGGCAAGTGGTTCCCAGGTGGCCAGAGAGCAGATGAGCCGCCAGCACACCTGCTCCACCTTTGGCCCCGACACTTCCAGCGACAGAGGCCATCAACGCTGATCATGCCAGACAAACTGCTGCTGCATAATGCAGTTTAAAACGTACATAATCCTGGGCAGTGCTGTAGGATAATTACAAAGTTTGTAATTGCAGGCTGAAAAGCTGAGCCAGCTGCTGCCATGAACACTAAGGATGCGGCTGCCTCTTTCAGCAGTGTTAGAGTATGGATTGGCCAAATAGCTAGAGATGGAGACTGTCTTTCCTGGGACCCCGCTTCTGTTTTAGCTCTGCTCTAGACAGCATCTATCTGGAACCACCACAGCATGGTGCAAGCCTGTCTCCAATGGCCCTGGGAACTGCAAAAACAACACACGCACAAAAAAACACACCAAACTCAAAGCAAAAAGGATTCTGACCTTTCTCCACGTGACAGAAGTTCCTTGTAAAAGTGAAATCCCCAAGTCCTTGCTCCAGAAGAGAAAAACAGATCAATCTAAGCCTTCATCTCTTGTAATCCCAGAAGAAAAATGAGACAAGGGGAAAAAATCTTGGAAGAGTTAGAGCATATGCCTTGTCTGCTCTTACTTTTCTGTGAAAAGAGATGAATTATTCGTTGTATGCTATGAAACCCATTTGGAAAGGTCCACTGCACGTTTGCATGTCTCAAACGTGTCCTTTCCCACCTGGAAATGTTGCTCTGGCAGGCTGAAAGGATCTTGTACATTTGCCCAGGATTTCTGGGCACTTGAACGTCCCAAATCTGTGCACAGACCAGCTCCAGTGCTCTTTGAAGCATCGGTCCCGGTGTGCGTGTGCTGCAGAGAGGGTTTGTGCAGACACGTGAAAACCAGCAAAGCCCAGCAGCTGCGGGGTACTGGCTAGGGAACCCCCATCTGAAACTTCCAACTCTGCAGCCACTGACACCAGAGGTAAATTTGGTGAAGCTATCATTTGACGGACTGGCCAGGGGTATATCTGCAGGAGTGCTGCAGGTGGAGCGTGCAGGGACAGAGAGGAACGCAGACGGCATGCAGCCACTGCCCGCTGCTGCTCTGCTCGCACCGGTGCTGCAGGACGGAGGAAGAGCGCTGTGGGTTTTGCACGGCAGAATGGACATCAAAGTGCCACACAACAGCCTTCTGAAACCCAGCCGACCACAGTGAGTCACCACCGTGCCCTTCAAGAGAGCTACATCCATTTTTTTTTTCTGTCTCTGTGAGTTTTCCCATGAAATCTGTTTCTGTCTGTGCTGATAAAACACAGCTTAAACCCATGATTTATGTCCCTCCAAGGGCTGTTAGAAGGATACTACCACCATCAGCCAGGAAGGCGGCACAATTTTTTCACCCAGGAGTCCATGTTCTCAAGTACTTGCTCCTCAGCAGCCCTACTCATCAGTTGCATATTCCACACCAGGACTCATTTTGCCAAAATAACCTCATTTGCATGCTGAATGCCATTGAACTAATTAAATGCCCCCCAGGAATTCTGGCCTTCTGCCCTCCAATTTGACCCTCTTCGATTTTATTCCATGTCCAATGTCCATGTCGTTCCTCACAGTTGTCATTTTTCTTCCGAGTAAATGTCCTTGTGCTCCTATTTCTATGAATAAAGGTGAATTCTGGCAGTGCAACGTTTCTGAGAAATCCCCAGTAGTGGAAAGGGGGGGGGGGGCATCAGAGAGGAAGGAAAACTGAGTCATGAGGAATAGCTATAAACAGCAAAAGAGACTGGGGGAAGGAAGAAATCAAGTCAAAGACAGTAAAAGTGGAGTTCGCTGGAAACACATTTTTGCTATATTTGGTGATTCAAAAAAAAAATAAAAATCAGCTTAAAGTTATTCTGTAGCATCAAACAAGTGGCAGTGGTTGGTACCTGCTCTTCAAGGTCAGCTAAAGAGCACTGAAATAACTCCGAGTAAATATCTGTCCGGTCTCCCTGGCACCATGATGAGACATCCACCGCTCCATGGTCCTGGTACCCTGGGACATTCCATCCGTTTGTCTTTGTCTTGTTTAAGTCCTGCAAACGGCACCGGCTGCTGCTGCCCATGGCGTGGCTGGGAATAGCGCAGGGGTGTTTTGGCACTGCAGCAAGGAGAGGGGAGGACGACTGTGCCTGCGGGAGGTCGTGGTCACTGCTGGGTCCCCGCAGGGGACCCACGTGCAGCCTCGTCCCCAGGACTGCAGCACCATGCTGCAACATCCAAGAAGGGTAAAGAAAAAAAAAAAAAGTAGCAGCTTCAAGGTGTACCTGGGGGTTTGACCTGAGCCGTAGTTCTTCATCTCAGCGAGCGGCCATCCTGCATGATGGGCTCCTGCTCACCTTTGCCTTGGCATGTTTGCTCCCGGCGCTTCCTGAGGAACAGTCCGGGGCCACGGCCAAATCTGCAGCAGACAAAGGTAAGATGCTTGCTGTCCCCGGCAGGTGCAGGAATCAGGCTGCTTGTTTGAATGAACATCACGAGACCAAGCTGGAAGGCACCAAACTGGGACATGAGAGCCCAAACACCTGCTGGCTTCAACCAAAGTCACTGATCATTCACTTCTGTCGCTGTGTAAGTCCTTAATTGATTAAGCATCACATTTCATGGTTGGTGCAGCCTGCAACCCTCTCAAATCTCCATCCGCTCCAGCACACTCTGCCGCTATCGTATTTATTACAGATGCACACAGAGCCTTTCACTGCCTTTGGCTTGGACTCTGATTTGCATGCAAGCATCTCCAGCCTAAATTAGTACTCCTCCAAGGATTAACAAGGAAAGAGAAAAAAGAAAGAAAGGAGTGAGTCGTCAACCAAAGGAAATGACTTGATTTGGATCGCTCGGTGGATGAGGAGTTTTATGAGCCTGATGGTGTCCCCCAGTTCTTTCCCAGAGTTTTTGGGTTCATTCACAGGTGAGAGCGGATCACTGGCAGCTCCTCACAGATTGTGTTTGACCGCAGTGGTACGAATCAGGCAGTGAAAGCAGCGGAGTGGATGGCAGCTGTCCCTTTGGTTGTGTTTGGTGTGGACACCAGGTCAACGTGGGCCATTGGATTTCCCGCACTGCCCCATCCAGAGCCCTCGCAGAGCTCACAGAGCCAAAAACGGCTGCCCGATCTCAAACTGCCAGCCTTTCTGGAGCAGGGAAAGTTCAAAGCAGGTTCCTGTGCTGCTCCTCCAGGTGGGACGCAACCAGGACACTGTCAGCACATGGTGCTTGGCAAGGCGGTTTAGAAAGCCCATTGGGGCAGGTGAGGCAGGACAAACATCCACTGAATAATCGCAGCTGAAGTGGCCGTGCGGGGGGGTGTCTGTGGGTGTTGCTGGTGTGGGCACCACAATGAGGAGGCTGCAGACCCCCAGCTCCAGCTGACAGTGGCTCCACAGAGCCATGCCCAGCTTGCCTCCTGCCCTGCTGTCCATAGCCTGGCTTTTCCAGCCTTGTGCATCATCCTTTGCCAAAGGAGCGCAGGGGAACGCATTTCTGCTCCCCATTAATCTGTTAGGGCAGCTTGGTAGTTAGTCATTAATTAACGAGCTGTCACTAGGCATACCACTGTCCTGCTGCACTTGTCCTCCCTTTGTCACTCCTGCTGTTTTGTCAAAAACAGAGTACTTTGGTTTTACACGGCAGACAACCAGGAAATGTTTGTCAGAGCCCTGAGGGCACCCGTAGTCTATAATGGCCCTGCCCAGCCCCCCTAGGGTGTCCCCCATGGCCCAGGACCCCATTTCCCACCCCACCCCCCCCAGCCATCAGTCTCTGCCCCAGCGATGCCCTGGGATGCCGCTCTCCCCTGCCCAGCCGTGGGCCCCGGTGCCACTCTCCGTGTGGCAGAGCTGGGAGGAATGAGCTGTGCTGTGGTTGACCATGAAGGCGTTAGGGAAAAACCAGGCTCCTGCTGTGCTGCAGAGCTCAGTTCCTCAGACGGTTGCTGGGTAGCAGGACGAAGAACCGAGTTACAGCTTTACCTCCCTTGTTCAGCCAACAGATGCAACCAAAAGCAGGGCAGAGCGCCAAGCAAATAACACAGCTTCAGTACCAGGTGACATCCAACCTGTCTTTCTCTGATTGAGGAAGCCCTGCTGGGAGAAATGCCTCAACCCATCTCTTCCCCAAAACAGGAGCTGAAAAGCGGGTTAGATCCTGCTGCTGGCAGTGCTGCATTTGAGATCTCTGCTAAGAGCTGACAAATGACTGGAGCAATCAGGAAAAAAAAAAACCAACAAACATTGCTTCTCACAACAGAGTTCACTGGAATCACCATCTCCCTGCAGGGAGGTAGTGGGCAGCCCGGAGGGGTGGCAGGCAGCAGGAGTGGGTACATACAGGACCTCACGGCCAGCCCTGGTCTTGCTGAACTCAGCTCCAAAGTCACCCTTGTTCACATTTGTGTCCTTGTGTCACCTTTTCCTCAGGAGCACTGCAGGTATCTTTTTCCCCCGAGACAGTGAATTTTTTTTTCTCTCCCATCCTTAACAATCAATACAATGTGCAGAAGGAAAGGTGAATAAAGTTAAATTCAAATGCTAAATGGGAAAGCTTAGAGGTTTTAAAAACTGTTTGTTTTATGTAAGTACTTACTGGAAACTGGCACAAACAAGTCACTATCTGTTCCGAGATACCAGAGCAGATGTGACAGAGTGGAAAAGCCTCTTCCCTGCCAAAGTATTTGCTGGAGATTCGATAACAAGGTGCCATTGTACAACAGCGGGTAAAGGTTCAGAGTAGAAAGGGGAAAGAGAAGGCATCCAGGCGGTGCAGGGTTCTGCCTTCGCAGGCTGCAGCTCCTCCACCTCAACTCATGCCCGCAGAGAGCGGGTGGAGCAGGGTGAGATTCAGCAGGAAGGCAGCTAGCTCTTCTGTGCCGCTTTCCTTGTGTGCAAACAGCGACAGCCCATCTTGTCCCTCCATTTCTGTTAGAGGGCTGCAAGATCCTTCTAGCTTCTCCATACGCTTCTGGGGAGAGCATTAAATTCAGCACTCCAAATGCACATTTATAATCTCAACCAACATGTGAAACTTAAGCACAAGAGTCCAATTTCTAGTATTTGTAGTGACAAATTTTTAAGGATTCCTGTGAACTTCATTCATCCCTGTCATATTTCCCCCTAGATACTAATACTGCGTGTTTTACAAATACTGAGTATTTTGCAAACACAGTTGAGCTGGAATGGCAGATATCGAATATAATTTCAAACTGCATCACTATAAATCCTAAAGACATAAAGCAGCTCAAAAGATACTTTTACTTGTTTCGATTCTGAAATAAGAAGCAGCTGGTTTTCTGTAGCTAAGGGAGGATGGGGAAGTTTCCATTCTCTTGTTCTCAAAACTCAACTGCTTTTAGTCCCCTACCAAAGAAAACTCACCAAAAATTATTCAAGAGACACAGAAAATGCATCAAGGCAATAACTACATCTCTAGCCTGACATGGTAAGAAGTCTCCTGCATAATCCCCCTACGTAGTCTTCAAATTCAAAACACAGTCTCAGTGAAAATCAATCCAAAATTGCTTAAGGATGTATCTGAAGTCACGCTATCTTAAAAACCAAACAAACTTAAAGGGCAATTTCTCTTAATAGCTTTTGCTAAGAACATACGAGTAGACAGATTTGATCACACAAGAGAAATGCTTTAACTATCCCAATGACATCTCAGTTCCTTTTTCCACTCCACGTTACTATCAATCATTATTTCACATCAAGGTTTAAAAAGAAACCTGGCACCTTCAAGCTCCCTTTAATTGTCCATATGCTTTTATTTTGCAATGTCTTCGGACTTGCCTTCCCAGAAGCCTCCTCAGAGGCCACGGGCACATGCAGCTGCTTTCATTTATGGCAGCCAGGCTGCAACCCATTGCCTGAGTCAGCACAGCCAGCAAGCTGCTTTCCTCCTCTCCCCTTTTCAAACAGTGTTGCTTTTAGCTCATTTATCTGTCTATTGGGGCGATATGTAATCAGAGCAGGAGTCCTGATGGGAAATACAAAGTGATTCTTTAGAGTGGCTGGCTTTGAAAAACATTCTGGGCGCTGATCAAGCGAGTGTCACAGCTGCCCCTTTCGTTTGCTTTGCCTTCTGCCCTGAGCCTGTCAGCACTAGACACGCTGGAAGAGCCTCTGGATGTTCACAGGCCTATCTTGCTTTAGTAAAATCTGGTATTATTTATGTCAGCACGTGACACTCATTTGGTGTGAAGGTAAGGACACAGACTGACTCATCCACCCCACTGCGCAGGGGACTGCGGCCCAGTCTTTCTATAGAGCAATGGAGACAAAAAGTCCCCGTCTACTGACTCTGAAAAAGCAGCACCTTCGCTGTAGTTAGAGCCACCACTCTAAACCAAAATAATGAATGCTTTCACTCCCGTATCTATAGTGCCAACACTGCCAAAGACTGAAAAAAACATTAATTCCCTCATTACAAAAAGCAGAGCCACTCCCAAAGTCCTAATTAATTACACCAGTGCAATAATGCTGAAATCAGGTTTATCATAGGTCTGTGCTCCCTGACGGACTTAACCTGCTGTGATCAGAGTGCCATCCCTTGGAACAACCTAGACAAGGGAAGAAAAAAGGTCCTGCTACAAATCTTCCCACAAAATTCTTGTTTAATTAAATGGTTTTCCTTATCTGCTTATTATATCCTCCTAGGTAATCTAAGCAATTGAATCCTGTTATTAATCTTCCTTTACAATAAGGAGAACAAAAATAATAATTTCTTCCTGAGTTTGGATTCTGAAAAGACCTTTTTCCATACAAAGAAGGCCAAGTAACTGGGTAACATGAAGATCTCCTATCACAAAGGTGGCTGAAATGCTACAGAACTTGAGTCTATCCGCAAAAACCAGCTGGGAGAAGTGCAAATACAAACCATAAAGAGGGAGGAATGAAAGCCACCAGTGGGCTGATGCAGAAATACCTACAGCAGAGCAGGAAACTGGAACCAGACCCCAGCACGTAGAGACAGAAAAGGAACCCAGCACAAAAGCCATTCTGTTTTGCTGACTGAAGTGAGCCTATCGGCATCTGTTCCAAATCAGGACGGTATTAACTGGGTCAGTCCAGCAGATGCCAATGTCAGTGTCTTCCAAGATACATCATTTTTGTGGTTAGTTTCAGAAATAAGTTTGCTTTAAAAAAAAAAAAAAAAACCAAACAAAAAACAAACAAACAAAAAAACCCAAACCCAACCCTTCATTCTGGGTAACAAGGTAGAAACTGACAGCAGAAGTAAAAAGCCACAGAGAGGCAGCAGGTGTCTCACACCTACCAGCTGCACTGGAACAGCACCAGTGTGCCAAGAGCCCACACACAGACTCATTCTCAGCAGGAATATTAATTCTTGAAAACGCAACTATGGAAGCAAGAGGTCGTCAGAATTGTGATTAAGATTTTTGACTTTGGGGTGCTTACTCCATCCCCTCATCCTTGGTGCAAAATTAGTCAGGAAAAAAGACTTGGAAGGCCAAAAAACCACGCGTAATTCCTTAATGATTCAACTGCTAGAAGCATTTGCCTGCCAAACAGAATCCTCAAATTTGCTCCTACTTGTACAAGGCATTAATTCAGGTTCAGTGTTTGCAAGGGCTGTAAAAGATATTTTTTCACGTACCTACTCAAAAAAGTTGCGGAATCTTAGGAATAAGCATACCAACCCAAGACAGTTAGCAGTTCTTGCAATAAGGAAAGCTATCATAATGCATTATGTAAAATAAAAAAAAGTCATATTTCAGTGAATGTACTGAAAGAATTGTGAATCAGTGTAAGAACGTTTTTCCATCAGAGTCTGAGACAGTTATTTCTCAGAAGACAGAAGTAAACCAAAGTGACTTCACATTACAGAGCTCATCACTCAAAGACAAGAATCTGTTTATACTTACACTGATCATTAAAGAAATGTTTTCCCGACAAAAAATGGCATTGAAGTTTTCAGATGAGCTATTCTGGGGGGTTGGGGAATGATTCTTTGTTCATGATGCAACTATTTTAAGTCCTAGAAGTTTGGAACTGTTTTTATTTTAGTGCTCATACACTAGTGTGCCTGCATGTAACCACATACTTCAGTATCATAAATACCACGCAGATACAGAAAAAGCAGCACTGATAATCTGGTAGGATTCAGGGGAAAAAAATGCAAAATGAAACTTAGCTTTCTGCTGCCAGTACTAATATTTGCCTTTGCTCTTCCAGAATTCACATAACAGACCTGTACGTACAACCCTGCAAACCCAAATGCATTGTAGGAGACTACATGGAGAGGAAGCACTTCTGTGCTTTAACCACTACTGAGAATTTGCACTACCAGGATGCAAGAGCAATCTTTTACAAGCAACATACACAGAACGTTCACCAAAGATACTACAGACAGGTTTCTCAGATTAGCAACTACAGTACTGAAAAGAAACGCATTTTCCTGAGAAAGAAAACACATGCTTCATGTAGGTTCTTTATTAAAAAAAAGAAAAAATATAAAAAAACCCACCAGAAAACCTTGAGCGGAATGTAGGTCGCAATGACTTTTATAAAAATCATTCTCCAAAGTACATATGCTGCAAGAGCCCAAGCCAATCCTCTCTCACAAGGTGAATTTTGTTGACAAGATTTAAATCACAATAGCCAGTTCTGCCTCATGAAACAAGCTTCTCTGATGCCTGAATTGACAGCATGTGACATAAGCTTAGCACCATCTCATTTATTACAATAACCTCTTTTCAGAAATTATTAACCTGGAGGCAGCTTCTCCCCCAGCACTATACATCTGGGCATCTCCATAATCTGAGGAAAATTAAGAATGGGGAAAAAGGAGTAAGATAAAAATAACTTGAAATATACATTTGCAAAAAAGTTGCTAAGTTATGGGAAAAATAAGTAGTACGTACATGAGAAAGCAAGTTGTTTTGGGTTTTTTTTTCCCTTTTTTTTTTTTGTTTTTCTTTAAATTCAGGAGAATTTGAGCTGTCTCAGGAGAATGGCAGCTTAGTCCTCCCTAAAGAATGCTCCGTGGAAAAAGAAGTTAAATAAAACTCCCAGGAACTCACAACTCCTACTCCAGCCTACCTCCTTTGAAATACACATTCCTCCTTATATTTATTTATCCCTACTGCCCTCAACCATCCAGTCTCTAAAATGCTTCTCCATCAAGCTTCTGGCTCTCCAGTCACCAACGTTTACAGTGGGGATGATTTTCTGTGGCTTCAACCATTGAACAAAACGCTTCATTTCCAGGTAACTGCTGTGTTCACTGTAAGGAATCCCTGAAATGAAACAAATCACAACGGTCTGTCAAGTCTACTTAGCTTCTCGCCAAAATACTTTTGCAAGCCTTCCAGCTAAGAAATACTTTAGATAATTTTTTTTAAAATTCATATTGGAGATCTAAAGTTTATAGCTAAGGTAAAATGAAAGCCCAGATTTTCCTTCTGGAAAAATTACCTTGCATTAAGTTACCAAGTCATTCATCAGTGTAAACTGAGCGACAGCAAGTATTTGGTTAAATGAACGTTAAAAAATTTTAAGAGATTCAAGTCCACCCACCAGTAAGAACTGAGAGGAAGAGGAAGACCCACAGGCTCTCAAATGAGCGAAGTACAGAATGAAATCTTGGCACTGGAACTGCACTGCCACCAGCATCAGTTGGGCCAAGATTTCATCCCTGAAGCCTCTACATATATCAGATAAAAGCCTTTATTTGCAAGAGGAGGACAGGAGCAAAATGTATGTAAAAATCCGCATTTACAGTGTTCTTGATTACTCAGTTCACAGATCTTTCCTGGAGAGATCCATCTGTTCAGTTTATCAAAGAGTTATCAGAAAAAGCATTGGTTACAATGAACAGTAGGCATTTCCAGAATAACAATACGAAAAGCGTCCACACAAAACCAAATACACTGAATCTTTACCACTCTTATACCGTATATGGTGATCTTTCCTCTTGTCTGAGGTTTGATATCCAGCAGAGAAAGGCATGAATCAGAGTAGGTCCACCCAGTAGGTTTGAAAGCCAGAACTTGATCAAAATTCTCAGAAAACTTATTCAAGTGATCTTGCAAGCCCTGTGAAAAGAATACAGCATATACTTAATCCCATTAAATAGCTCATTAGTCTAAAGGTTGGAGATTTCACGATGGAGAAACTTCAGTGAAAATTTTATTTTCATGTTCTGATATAAACTTTTTTATTTTAAATACCATCTGCCTTGAAATTACTAATGATAAATACATTTGCAGAGCACTTTGTACCTTAGGATCTCAATTGCTTCATCTGAATAAGCACATATCAACACCTATACATTAGATCAGAACACATACAATATAATCACATCTTCTTACAGATTTTGCTCCCCCAGTCATACATTTCCTCCTCTCAGCTGGAGGTCAGCACTCTTGCAGCTGAGTGGTGATAAAAGATGGTGAAAACCTGCTTCAGTGCAAAATCATCTACTTAACTGAAAGTACCACTGACATCTGCTTATGCCCAGAAGCACTGAGAGTTAATTAATTAAGCTACCCAAAAAATTGCAGCAAGCCAGTGCATGAGTTGAGTATTGCTCTGAGCACCAAACCATGTTCTACCACATCTCCATTCATGATAGGAAGGAAACCACTTCTCATCTCTTCACTCTAAAAAAATTAACTTGAAAAAGTTTTCAAGTTGGCTAAGTTAGCCTTCGATGTTGTTCAAGCCAGGATCAGGAAAAGGATAAGAGGGAAGTATAAGGAATGTACAATCCTATTCCTGGATAAAGTGAAGTCAGTATTATTTCAAACCAAAAATATAAAATCAATTTTGTGTGTCCTGTATAAAATCTCAAAGGCACAATCTCCATTTGAAAGCCCTACAAGATTACAGAATTCAAAATCCTAAACTTTTTATCAGCAGCAGGAAAAGCAATACAAAATAAAGACTGATCAAAAAAAGGTGAGGAGAGTGGGATAGATAAGCTGTGACAGAACACTAACTAACCTGTCAGATACTTGAAAATTATTAAGCAGGGAAGCGGAAAGCTGCCTGTGACACTGACACTTTTAATAGCACCTTCAGTACAATGTCCAGCAGCAACATACAGAATCCATCAAATTAGGCACATAAAAGAACAACAAAAAAACCCTACTGCAACACACATTATACTCAGCAACAGGAATTATGGCTAGCTGCCATGACTCTTAATACACTACAAATGTTCAGTCCTCACTATATTAAAGATATAACTGTAGCAGTCTAATTCTCCTTCCACTTCATTTGAGGAAGATTAACACATCTTAAGGTAATAATTCACGTATTTGCTCCCCGTGCTTTAATGAAATCTAAGTACAGTACTTCAAATACAGTGATTATTATATTAACCAATGCTAATCTGCTTTCAAATTTTGTTATAAATCAAGGGTGCAACATTAATATTAAGGATGCAATTTCAAACTCATCAAAAGTTATTTGTGCATTTCAATCACAGGCACTTCTGAAAAATCTCACCTAAATGCTAGTATAAGACATTACTGAGCTAAGCAACATAAAAGAGGTGCAGAGACCTGAACAGCCCAGGTCTCTGCAAATCTTCCACTGCATATTCAAGTGGCAGAAGCCTCAATTTTTGACCATTACAAAAAACGGTTTGTCGCAAAAGAACTATACATGCATTTTAGAAAGGACGGCCTCTTTCCACAAAACAAATTACCACAGTGTTTATTTATAACAAGTCCACTTTAAATTCACATTCCAATTTATATTTTTGTTGCTTTAGCGAACACTGGTCTAAACCTTCATCCTTTTAAAATGGAAAATATATTTCATTGCTAAATCAACCTCCTTCAATCACCATAACAGCCTGTTATCTACAGTGTCACTAAAGTACATGCAAACAGATGCCATAAGGTACGAGAAGATTAAATATTTAATTTACAATCAGCTCTAACACCACTGAAACTCATTTGGCTTATTCACTAGCAGCTATTCAGCAGTACACACAGCAATCCCAGTATTTTACTCAGTAAAACCAAGTATTGCAGTGAAGTATCACATCGATATCAAGAACACTTGCAATATTGCAGCGATCCATGTTTTATTTTTAGAAATATTTTAATTTAAAAATCACACATATAAAAATATAATTTTTATTTTTATTTAAATTTATGTAGATGTTACATATTAATACTACCCAGTACATTAATATAGAGCATATCATCTCACTTTTGACCCAGGCAGCACCTGAAGAAAGTTTGATATCAACTCCTAATAAACAAACTCCTCAGGAAAGCCAGAGCTACACATAGGAAGAAAAAAACCCAAATGAACAAAAAAACCCCCACCCAATCCAACAGTAATATTGCACCACAAAAATCTTATTCCTCTGCCACTGCATTTTCACTGCCTCCGATCCCCTATGGCTTGTTCTTTCTAGTTTTACCCTTCAGACTTCACACATCTTAGCCAAACACTCATTTCAAGTACTGGCTTCTTTCAAGGGGGCAGTCATAAGGCCTGGATAATATACATCAAGTCTGGTGATACCTGGCCAGGTATTCAATATTATGAACGGGACTGCTTTCATCCTAACTACAGATCAAGACTATCTATATGAATTTATAAAGCAGAAAATACATGCTTGCTTCTCAAATTTGAACTTGTTTCTTCAACAGATTTTTGGGACAGTGATGCAACTCCTGATGCAGAGATAGAAAATTGCCCAGAATCCAATAGTGATGGACTATTGAAGTGACGGAAGTGACTAGAAGTGACGGAAACATTCAAGCCAAAAAGCACAGTTTCCCTCATTGTGGCTGAATTTGTACAGAAACATGCACATCTTGACACAGACAGCTCAAGCAGAAAAGGGAAACACACCATACATTATTGTCACCAAGTCTTTGGCCAAGTGAAAATCTAGGGTACAGCACATACTCTGAGGATGCTGTGGGTTTATAAAAATCACTTTTTCAACCTGTCAAAAAAACATTCACTGATCCACCTGTTTTTCATAGTGAATTTAACACAATTATGGTCACTATTCATTTTTATTTGCTTCAGTTCTAGGTAGAAGGTACCAACAGTAGTCTTTAAACTCTGGTAACTAGGGGGAAGAGAAAGAGAGGTTTCTGTACTTTTCTAAGCGCCTGTGGCTTTTAGGTGAGTGACGTGCTCTGCTGAATCAATACAGTGTTTATAAATCATACACAACAGCTAAGCTAGTTCTTCACAAATAATAAAACAGCTGAACTCCAAAATGAATAAATACACTTGATATTACTCCTGAAAATCAACATGGAGAAAAACAGATTTCAGACAGCCCCAAAATGGGAATTAAACAGCTGGCCAATGCCATCAAAAGGAAAAAATACTCGTAACAGAGACTGCAAAAATACTTCTAAAATCCTGACTATGCATTCAAAAACCCACAAGTTTCATTAAAAAAATGGTAACATTTTCCAGCAATCTGATGACTCAGTGATCAGAAAAAAAAAAAAAAAAAAAAGCCCCTGATCACAGCAGAAAGCCTGTGAACAAGGAAGCATATGCAGGAGCATCTCAAAATGATGAACTCATTTCCTTTCTACTCGGGGTAGAAAGGAAAGCTATGGGCATCCAGATTTAGTCTTGGGAGCAATCAGGTATGGAAATATGGAAGCTTCCCTTGGGCAAGTACAGTTTTATCAACAGTTAATGCAAACTAGGCTTCAGTTGTGGTAAGCACAGGTAGTTTATGCAGCTTTTTTTTGTGCTTTATCTAGAAAGAGACCAGAGAATTTTTTCAGTAACAGAAAGCAGAAGAATTATGCTATAGTTCTTATAACTATCAAGCCTGGAGCACAGACAGGTTTGGTTTTTTTCTGTTAGTAAAGAGCAGAACAGGCAGAAAAAGGGTATAAAACTGGGGCTTCTAGGATATACTACAGTATAACATCAGGCCTTGGCTTTTTGCATTCTACTAAAAAGGCAACTGATGGACAAGGTCACAGAAGTACTCAATTTACTAAATAAGGACTGAATTTGAACTTTTGACTGACAATACTCCTATAAGGATTTCATGGATTTGTAGGTTTGCAGCTGAAACTACATGAGCAGGAAATTAGCCCGAATGAAGAAGCAGGACTGCGTTTTTGAGTGGGGCTAGGGATCAAATAAAACAGAAGAGGTAGGAGAGACCCAGAAGACAATGAAGACATTGGCATTCAGTGAGGAGGATCACTAAAAAATTCTGGCTTTCCCAGTAATGAGCCAGTAATGAAGAACAAAACCTGTATAATCCAGCAGAAGACAAAAACATGCAACTGGAGATGATGACATCAACATTTACATGGTCTGTAAAAACAGGATGGTATCATTCATCATTCTTTAACTAGGACAAGACTGCAAGTGATCAGATAATTTATTCTTAAAAATGTTGTCATTTCTGAGGTCATGTTTACTGATTCTGATGGAGCAGAAATAACATAAATGGTCATATGAACTCATATTTAAGCATTTAGCATTCTCCACATTTTACTGATACTACATTCCACCTGGGCACTCATCTAGCTACTGGCCTCCTTGGATGTTTAGCACTCTGGAAGTCTACCTAGCATGCCTAACTTACATGGACACAAAATTACTAATGACAGCATGAGACCATATTCCAACAACTTGATACATGAAATCAAAGCCCCTGTACAGAGGGACACAGCTGTTACACCAGGACTCTTGTCCACTCGATCACTGTGCTTTTAATCTTTCCTGCCCTTTCCAGGGTCCAGGCATCACTTCTGGCATGCTGTGGATTTGTCTAGAAACCCTCACTCTCAGAGATGAGACCCTGCACACGATACGACTGCTTTTCTCTGAGAAGTAAGGCTGTCTAGACAGCCTTGTGGGGTAATCACATCCTCGGCATGAAAGTCCAGCTACGTGAGTACACCATACACGCCAGGACACATGACAGCAGAATCACATAACCACCCAAAAGCTGCAGAAGAAACTAAAATATATTACTGTTTAAGACAACACAACGCATTAAAAATAAATCCATACACATTTCCATTACTCATTTTCTGCCCTACCGTGGAAAAGATTATAGAACAACATTAAAACATTAAGATATTAAGTTCTATCTCCTGCAGCTCACATGCAAATCGTATAGCCTCTTTTTCTCCTTTTTAGGTCAACTCTGACCTTGACTGGTCCTCCAGCTAAATACCATCTTTCTCTGAAGGATTTGCTTGAGATGGCACAGCAGGCCTGAAGCAAAGCAGGAAAATGAATCCAAGTCCGTAAGGCGTAAGCGACCACTGTTTTTCTCTTTCTTCTAGGTTACCTTTAATCTAGAGCCTGCTGCTTTGCCCTAATGCCATTGTGTATTTTGTAGTCTATTTAAATAAAAACTTTCTTTCCCCTCAGGAATTAGTCACCTTTCCTAACCAAGAAATCTCCACAAAAACTCTCAACAAAAACCCACTGTCTCAAATCTCGACTGAATTGTGCATTCGAAGTCAACTTAAATGAAACAGTATCTTAAAAATAAACTGTGTTACTTGCTTTTGCTACAAGCATTAGAGAAGATTGCGCGGAAGAGCTACAGCATGCGTATATATGAGGTGTCCTTCAATTCACTGAATGCGTGTATTTGTTTTTGTGTGAGTTTTCACTGATTTTCCAGTATCCTTATCTCCATGTAACTCTTCAGTACGAAGGAGAGAGAATATTGTTTTAAAAGATGAAAACATGATTATAAATACATGGAAATTGAACTGAGAGGAACAGCGAGAACACTGTTCCTTTTTTATCCAGCACCAGTCTGGAAGTTGGCCATGTTCACAGGCTGCCTCAAAACAGAGAGACTCACAGGCAGAAAAGCCTTTGCCTTTTCCTACATCATACCAGGTAAAAGACAGGCTGAAAACAGGGACTCCATGTCACAATATATTAATTGCTAATAGGACAGATCCTGCAGTCATTACATAAATCTACTTCAAAAAGGCCCGCAAAGAGCAAGTCTTTGAACAAGCCTCATCTGATCTGGTACAAGCACAGCACTGAAGTGAAATTACACTTTCTGTGCATCACGTTTGGAGACAGATATTAATGTTTAATTGCATTTCATTTTCAATGTATTGCTACATGTCAAAACTTTACTAAATAAATATGATCTGACAAGAGGTTAAAAAGCACCAAACACAATACCATTTGGGAGGAGACAACAGCAAGATTAGCCAGCAAGTTAATCAACAGAGTATATTTTCTGAACTTACCTTAAAATTTATTTGCATCATGGGAAGAACATGAAGCAAGGTACCATCCCAGTCCACACTGATGAGGGAATTAACAGCTGCTGACTCCAAGCACTGCAGTGTTTTGTACTTATCACGGGACATACTTGCTTTTGAGCCCAGAACTTCAGCAATCGCTGTAAGATTAATTGGGGAGAAATCAGATAAAGAAAACTGTGAGAGTTAATTTTTTGCTTGTTTTGGACATATTCCTACTTATTGCACTGAATCATTTTTACTATTGAAAAAAAAAAAATCCATATTCAACAGGATACAGTGTTTCATATTCTAAAATTAAGAAGAGAAACCTGCAACGGCTGTTAAAAAACTCTGGCTCCTATGATTTAGCACCAGAATTGTGTATGACAATTGGAAAGAGAAGGAGAATATAAGTACACTGGTAAGTTCTAAGTCATATTTCCTAAGTAGAATGTTATTGAGGTGAACCGGTATTTATTTCAAAGAAGCCAGAAACATGCGCAGTTTTTGGAATATGCGACAAACAGCCCACGTTAAAGATAGACTACATTTCAGTGAAAGTAAACCTTGTATTAATGACTTTAAATATACTCAAAAGCACAAATGGTACACTGCTGCCTGCTCTAGAGTATACATTTGAGCAATCATGTTGATTGCTAATGCTGTAACCGAGTAAAGCATAGCACATAAGATATTCATTAAGTCAGAAAAGATGTGTTTTAGTTTGGGGAACGCTTTGTTAAAATTGATTTCATTAAAACTGATTACTATAAATGTTTAGGAAAATATGCAATATAAACCTGGAAAAACTGTTAGCAAAATAGAAGTTTAAGACTAATTATATTCCTTGGCTGTTTCTTGACAATATGAGATTATTAACAGCAAAATGCCATAAAGACCTCATTTATGGTTTTTTTAATTGCCTTTAGCAATTTTCTCACCACAATCAATTAAATAGGTTCATTCATATAGTAGCTGTATTGGCCTTCTGTATATTCGGGGGGTTTGTAAACATGGCAGAAAAATATTTATTTCATTAAGTTAAAACTTACTGATCAGAAAACTAAAAAATTTAGTAGAATTATTAAATATATTTAATTTCTTTACACAATATCCAACCATCACGACTAAGTGACCCTTTACATCTTCAAGAAAAAGGTCTTTTAACACCTAGATATTTATTTAGTTATTTGAGCCAGTACAGTTCTTTCACATACCTAAGAAAACTTTCTCTTTTCCAATGGAATAGGTGCCACAGACAACTAGAGTACGCGGGTTTAAAGTCACTGTCTCAAAGGCAGTATTGACAGCAAACTGGATAACCTCTTGTTGAGAAGGAAAAGTGTATTCAGGACTACAGTATCTGGGACACGGAAACAAGACGTATCACTTTATTACACAAGATAGAAGACATCTGAATTTACCAAGGCGGTCCTCAAAACTGCAGGTATACAATAACAAAGTAATGAAAAAGATGTTATCCTTCTGTGTAATTTCAGTCTACTTGAAATCTATTTATTAGAAACCACTGAGATGCCCAGATGAAATTGCTGCAATAGAATTTACATGGAGTATATCAGACTTTTTTCTACAACTATTCACTTGTCTGACACTGACACTCAATTCTGCATTTTTTTCCTCTATAAATACTGAGCGCTATTTCAAGCTAGATATTTGTATCACGTACTAATTACATCCTTATGTCTATTTTTGTCATGCATACAAAACATAACATAAGGCATTATTCATTTGCAGAAACATATGGAACAGAAATAAAAGACTACAGCTGGGCATTAGTCATCGTACACAGAAAAACAATTTTATATACATGAGTCAGAGAGAGGTCTAATGAAAACCTGGCCAACTGATTTAACCATTTGGCATTCTTTCACTCTCTGACTTCCCCCACACCCCTTTTCATAACAGAGTTGAATCCACATAAGACCAGTGTTCCATGAACCTCTTGTTTTAGAGCTGAACACAATGTATGAATTTTGACACCCGGAATTTAAAACCACTTATAAATAATAAGGTCATGTCAGCAAATACTTCAGCATCTTTTCCACCATCCACTTTTATTCCCTCTTACGTAACAGCATAACAGATGAACAAGTCAGACATACACGGACTTTCAATAAATATCTGATTTTACGTAACACTAAATAGAGTTAACAAGTGTTAATACAGTAATGTCATTTATACTTATATTTACTTGGTTCATATAAAGTCTTACTAAACTGAAAAGAGGGTTATATTGAAAAAAAAAATAAATTAAAGACAACTTACGTGGTATCAAGGTAAAGGGTGTGGACTTGTTGACCAATCAAAGCAGGGTAGCGCTCCATAGAAGGATCTGCCCTGAAGTCTCCCGTGTGCAGAATAACAGTTCCACTTGGTAGATAGAAAAGGATCATTGTTGCACCTGGACAACTGAAACAAACAAACAAAAGCCCCATACAAATGATGTTAGAACTCTATACTGATGAACTGCCTTACAAGATACATCACCCTTCAGCAGCAGAAAGGTGAGCATCACAGCTTTTTAAATCACAGCTGCTACACAGTCTATTTTAGCTAGCAATTCACAATTTCTAAAGGAATTCTAAAGTTAACCTTATGGCCATAGACAATCTAGACTTGAGTTCTCAGCTGAGATGGAGGAAAGAAAAAAACCCACACCAACAGTGAAGTAATCAAGCATTAACTGTCTTTTTGGCATGCTCTGTCTTCTCCCAGGTATGACAAAGATGCTGCCTCAGTTGCAGTCTCTGAAGTTCTATTACTTGATTTAAAGGGGAAACAGCAAACCAAAGAGAAGCAGCATTCTTATTCAGGAGAAACAGAATTCTATTATTGCAGATGCATCTTCATTCCTGCAGGACTTACTGAAGCATTTCCTTTTAAATTCTTTTTGCAGATTTTAAACATTATACCACATCCAGAATTCCCTGGTAATAAATACAATTCTCTTATTGGCCACAGCATATCCATTGCATCTTCTGCAGTTCCTCGCCAAACCTGTCTGAAGGGCAAGTGCTCAGACTGGAAAACTGGAGTGGGACTATTTTGGACATGAATCATCTGTAAAGAGTAAATGAAATCTCAAAAAAGGGAAAAACTGGCATGAATCAGAGCTAAAAATGACAGAATTGGTGAACTCTCCAAAAAGTTGAACTTTGTACCTAAGGTTTATATGCCTTTTAAATTGAAGCAGGGGATCAGAGAGACAAACAGGAAAAATGAGAAGTGGCCAAATTACATAAGCAACAAGGCTTCCTTCATTCCCAGAAAGGGTTCTCAAAGGACTTCATGGAATCTTATCTCTCCAACTATAAACAAATCCTAAGATAAGTAATATTCAAACCAGCTGTGACACAGTGCTGCATTTCAATATATACTTCAGGGAAAGGACTCTTCCTCTAGCCCATAGCCAAATAAGGTACAAAGGGGCAGAACAGCAAGTGCACAGGACTGGAAGTCAGTGCTATTTAACTTTTAATCCAGCATTACCACACAGTGCCAGTGTAATGCTGGACAAAAATCTCACCCTTTATCACTGAATCCAGTAGAAGTCTCGTTGCACATTTCAACAGGCTTTTCTTTAAAGTTCAGTTTTCAAAATGTTGGCTAGGTTTTGTCTCTCCCGGGATCCAAAGGACTACATTTTTCTTTAGCTGAAGATTTCACTATCTTCAGTTGAAGCTACAGAAACCTAACATACTCGATAATCAAATCTAGGGTGTTCCCAACTAGACACCAAAAGCTAAAGTGTCCAGACCACTGGAAAAATCATTCAACCTCTCAACAAGGCTAAAAATGATGGAGCTATGCGTGGTTAACACTATGTACTCATTACAACAACAAAAAGTTAAGCTAAAATTATCAAAAAAGCCTAAGTTTCATTTTGAAAAACAACTCACCTATTTCAAAAGCTAACTATTTGCAAGAAATTCAGGCTGCTGCATGCCTAATTCACTTCTGAAGTGAAAATGCATGTTACTAAGCCAACTCAGGAATGTGAAGTATTTTCACCCTTATTTTTTCAGATCCACTGAAACCTAAAAAAAAATAATGAAAACATACTGTATCTGTACACCTATTTATCTTTAATATTCTATACATACAAATATTCCACAACAAATGCAATGATACATACTGATTAGCATCGAGCAACAACACTTTGATCCCATTCACTATACATTCTGTGTCCATCGGCAGCATGTGTACGTACTGCTCTTTGACTCGAAGCTTGCTCTTCACCAGGTTGCCAGTTATCTGTAAGAGAAAAAGGATTTAATATGGAATAGCAACAAAATCTAAAAAGAGCTTTTGTTTATTTTAGAAACAAAGGCTCTCAAAGCCAGACTGTTTGGCCTAGACAGAAACTATGAGATCCTGCGTATAATCAAGCCTTTCAGTAGCATTTCACCTCTCAAAAAGCAAACTGAAAAAAAGCTGTTTTAAAAAAGCAAACTTTCAAAAGCCTGTCAACAGGTTATGAATCGGAATCAGAGAGGAGGCAAACAAGGGGGAATAACATCTGTTACAGACTGCCAAGTCAAGAAGAGGAGCTGGGTAAAGCCTTCTTTAAACAACTGAAGAACTTCTCAGGTCACAGGCCCTGGATCTTATCACAGAGGACTGCAGTCACCCCAACACCTGCTGGAAGAGCAACATGGGACACAAGCATTCCAGGAGGCTTCCAGAGTAAACCAGAAACAGTTTTTTAAGGCAGGTTCTGGATGGGATAATTAGGCAAGGTATCCTACCATGTTATGAGTAAAGAAGAGTTGGTTGGACATATGGCAGTCTTGGCCATTCAGCAGCCTGAAGCACAAGACACACAGGACCAGGCTAAAACTGAATGTGGAGGAGACGGCTTAAGTGGAATCTAATTTCAGACTTCCACCACTCAAATAGTTATAGAGAAGATGGAGGCAGATTCTTCTCCACTACGCACACAAAAAGAACAAGCTACAGTCTCAAGTTGCAAAAAGGGACATTTCGATCGTACATTAAGAAAAAATTTCAGAGTGCGTAAGCACTGCAACAGGTTGCAAGGAGACCTAGTGGAATCTTTCCTATTTTTGAAATTTGACCAACAAAGGTTCTCTGCAGTCTGATGTAATTCTGAAGTTAGACCCACATTACACAGGAGCTTGGACTACACAACTTCTAGAGATCCTTTTAAACCTGAATTTTTTCATGGTATCTAGACAGGGAAGTTTCACTTATCTTCATCAGTCAAATCAGGGTAAAATTTCTTACAAGGGAAACCCAGATTCTCCTACATGTATTCACTGTGCCTAACTGACTTAAAAATGGAACCTCTGATCTTCTATTTACTTTTGTCAGTACAAAAGTGATTATAGTTGCAATAGGGATTTGATAATATCTAGTAAACTTGGAAAGCCTTACCTTATTACAGTAAATTGGAAACATGAAGTTTTTTGTTAGCCCACAATAGTGATCAGAGTGAAAATGAGTAAGGAAATAAGCTGTGCAGCCTTCAATTTCTCCATACCGGAAGGCATCAACTGTAAAACCAGTTCCTACAGCAAAAAAGGAAGAGAAGCCAGTCAGTAAACAAGCAGAGTTCAGAACTAGTTTTTGATTAGGTGTTCCTTTCGTTCTTTTTTCTTTCTTCCAAATTAGAAGGTAATACAGTTACACTGCATACAGCTGATGGAGCCATTTAAAGATAAGCATGGTTTGCCTACAAGTCAACAGTCACAAAAAAGATTTTCACTTATTAAAATAAAAATTCAGCAAAGTGTCCACACACAAATACTTTCACAGGCCTCCCAATTATCTGTTGCTGCACTGCCATCCTATACAGATGGCAATTGGTTTAGCAAATAAAACACATTTATGTGTATTCAGCTGGTATTTTTGAAAGTTCACAAATCTAATACAAACATCTTCACACAAAATAAAACAGGTAACTACAGTTTAACAAAATGCATTTTGTGATCAAACTGCAATTTTTCAATTATTCTACATTTAATATTCATTTTAAAACATGCTACCATATAATTATCAAGCAAGCAATCTGGGGTCTTCGAATATATCTGCTGAGATGAAACGTGACTGATTTGCCATTGTATGCTTTCAGTGAGGTGCTGTTTATATAAAGATATTGCATAAAGACAGCTGTAGAGAAGACATCCCTTTCCTCTGCAAATGTGATTTTTTTTTAAATGCAAACATACTGACAAATGGTCCTTTCACACTGAGTTATAGTTTCTTAAAACCACCAAATAGCTCATAGAACTAATTCATCTGATGGCATTCAAATATTTTTCATTTTATGTTAGCAAATTTCCCAGACCTTCTAGGAGAACTAGAAATAGTTCTACTTACTTCAGGCTAGAAGTTCAAGTATTTGCAACTCCAAAAAACCACACCAGTCTGCTAATTAAAAATCACAAACCAAAAAATCCCCAAGTGCTTCAGAGGTACCAGACTTAAAACTTCAGGGAGGCTGAAGTATACTAGGCCATGGGGATAAATACCTATCATTAGCAACACAGAAAATACAGTCAAATATACTTCAAATGTAGTAACAAAATTCAGAACAAAGATAATATAGATAATAACAAAGCAACTTTAAAATTGCATTGTAGGCATAGGACTCTGGTCTTCAAATTTATTATACACAGAAAATTCTCTAAGCCCATGGAACCCATGATACTGGTATAACCCTACAAAGTCTTACAGGTCAGTCTTTAAGCAGAAGCTTGGCACTTAGCATCACTAATACATTTCTATTTGGCTTCCTCAAATATCTACCTAAGACCTTTAGTGGTAAACAGAACTATGAGGATTTGAAGCTTTTCAAGCCACCAATCCTTCATCCTGTATGTTATGTAATTGCTTGACGAGATTCTGGGAAATTCTTGGCTGTTTCCTTAGCTAAATTCTTCTGCTTGGTTTTCTTTATTTTCACAGTTGTAGTACTCCATATTTCTAATACTCGTGAATTGCAAATACAAAATTAAACTCAATTTTTTTAACTTAGTGTAAGGAAATAATTGCTATTGATAGCCCTATTTTCAGGCACAACTGAAGCAATGTAAAAGATGAAATTCAGGAATTAGGAGTGAATATTAGTAAGGGATATATTTAAAGTCATTTAAGAAAGTAGATCATCTTTCAGTACAGCTCATATTTTTTACTCTGTCAGAAACATGCAAAAGTTAATCCTTGAAATAATTATCCTGAGGTAACTATTTCACTGTCCTTCACTGATGAAGCCATCGCTGACTCTAGTTCTGCAATCACCTACTGGAGATCTGCACCTACACCAGATTTTATCAACTTAGATGGATGAAAGAAAATTCACTATGAGCTGCAATCTAAATGGTTATGAAGAGTGAATACTGAAGCCTAAAATTAGGGAAAAAAAAATAATACAACACAAGTCAAAATTAGTTAACCTCTACAAAAAGCAAGAGTTATCTCTCACCTGGTATTTTCTTGTAGAAAGGGCAGTGCTTTTTTCCTGTTCCTTCACCTGTAGTAGGTAATTCTTTAAATTTTTTTCTCCACCTTCGTTGGCCACCAGAACTCTCATCTGCAAAGGCTCCATTTTTACCTGAACTTTCTATAACTGCTTCTACATCTTCTACAGACCCTTCAGCTTTCCTTTTTTGCTGCCTGGGCCTCTTTCCATTGGGAGTTACTGAACTTGATATCTGCTTTTCCTCACTCAAACAAGTCTCCCCTTTGCTTTCCTCTTTTACTTTGGGTTTTAACCCAAAGAAAATACCAATGTCCATTTGTTTGAGTTCTTTGGCCGAACTGGATTTCACATTCATACTTGCTGAAGAAAGAGATGAGACTGTTTTAGAGATGGGGCTGGGAAAGCAAACAGCAGCTGTATTAAGATTTCCTTCTTTCTCCACCACTGACTGCAAACTCTCCTGGCAATCTGTTTTTTCAATTGCATAGGTAGTCATTTTATCTGTATTAGTCAAAATGCTACTCGGGTCCCTCAAAACACTCCTTTTCTGTGTCAGAAGAGACCCAGCACCTTCTCTGACTAGCAGTGATGATGTCTCAGTAAAATCCAAAGCACAAGCACCAGTATCTTCTGACTCTGTGTTACCTGCTTTAGCGGCAGAGGAAATCAATTCTGGCTGTTCAGCCTCCTCGCAATTAAAAGGAAAAGAGGATCCACTGGCTAGCACCTCTTGCTGATGCTGATTATCTCCACATGCTGAATTACAGAACTTGCTGTTTGTGTGACTCTGAGGAACAGGTTTTATGCTGTGATCTAGATGGTTCAATGTATTTACTTCCTCACAGTGGGTTTTTTTAATTACGAAGTTTCCCATTTTGGTATGCTCATACTGAGGCTTCTGCTCTAAGAAAAGTCCATCAAATGTTTTAAACACCACAGAATTAGAATCTTCATCTTCAAAGTTCTGGACTTTGAATAATTTATTTTGTGATATCTTTGCTTTCTTCTCCTCTTTCTCAGTTTCCTCTTCACTTTCTTCAAAAGTACTCAGTGGAGAATAAGAAATTTCACAGTCACTGAAGTCAGCTTTTGACTGTAATAGACTTGGCTGACTTGTATCTTTCTGACTACACAGATCTTCTCCTGTTCCACTTTCCTGAGAGGATGCAAAGTCATAAAATTCAAATTTACAACTATTATCTGTGGTCTGTGTAAGTTGACATGTCTGTTGAGGCTTTTGAACATCTGCAAAAGAGGATGTACTTTCAATGATTATATTTAGAGACTTCATTTGCGGTGAACTCTGTACCATCAATGTACAGTCATCACTTGGGGCTTTTTTTACATTATTAGATGGTTTCTCATTCTGTGAAGTTTCCTCTACATGACTTGGGGAACAGCTGGGCTTTGCAGCAGTACAGTATGTCATCTTCCCATCCAAAGTGTTTTCTGAAGAATTTACAAGATAATCTCCTGCCCTGCTTGCTGCAAGTAGAAAATGGCTATAGCGCTTGTAGTGGGATGGAATGGTGGAAGTGCACAGTAAACCATCAGGACACTCTATTAAAAACAGTTAAACAAGGAAGTAACATTAACATATTTGCTAATACAGCTGGTATAATTATTAAAATAAAAATCACACATGACACAATTTAAAAGTTTTTTCTTATAAATGCAACTATTGGAGGACAGAAGGCACAAGTAAAAAGTAATTTTCAAGCTGCCAAGACCTCCTGTCCTGAGCTGGCTAGAAATCAGAATGCTTCCAACCAAAAAAAAAAACCAGCTGCTGCTAATACAGTGCTATGCCTGAATTAATACAGCCCTCTAACACCAAGAGTATTTAACCTTGTTTCAATACTGTGCTAATGTAATCATATGGCTTCTAGTTTAGAATTGTCTCACACGCAAGCAATGAACTAAGAGCAGTACCACCAGAAAAGGCCAGTAGACATGTTTCAAAACAAACCAAATCTCAGTTCTGAATCAACCTGAAATTCCATTTCAAATTGTCTGCTGGGTTACAGATTAAATGAAATAAATAAATAAAAGGTCATGTATTAACTTATGTTGAAAAAAGTATTCAGGATTCAGATGCCAGTAAAAAAGCTGTAGCTGTTCCCTAAGCCTTTTTTGTCGAGAGTTTGCTAGTCTAACTTTTGAAGATTTTAAGGTGAATGCAAAAATCAATCACAAGGATTTTTCATCTCTTAATTATGGTAGTTACAGATGTAAATGAGGCATTAACACATCTGCCTTAAGTTAAAACCACTGCCAAAATCAGGATTAAAGGGCTCACATTTCATTGTTCTGAAGAAGAAACTTCAAGGAACATTGCAAAGACACAAAAAGAAAAGTGACTGTGTTACCTAAACAGCCTTTACTCAAGTTTCCTGACTGTATGCTTTGTTTTTCAAAAGTTATGAAATGTATTAAAAACATAAGTTGGATACCTGGATCTGGTCAGACATGGTGTTTCCCCACATGAAACTGGTAATCGGAATGAGTCAGTTTTATTCTTCTTGTACAGAACTCAAAACTGTGTTGTCTTATGAAACAGGAATGTTAATGTATAATTCAGCATAAAATTTCTAAAGCATACTGGATCAGGGACTAACAGTTCAAATAGATTGGCCTAACAGACTGATTTCAGCTTTCAACTGTCCACAGACACAGTCACACAGCAACATGGATGCAGGATAATAAAATTTAAACCTAAGGAGAAAATAATTTGATGTCAGAAGTAGCAGCCTCTTAATTGAAGTTTTTTTTGCTGACGCTGACTTAGTAATTGAAACAGGTTTCATTATTTTAAAATGGTAAATATGCACCTTTAATTTCTTCAATAAACTACTAAAGCTGGAGCTTGATAAACAACTATGAATCTTTACAACTACTCTACAAACTTTTGAAATTAGATTCTCACATGAGATTTTCACGTGAGATTTCCATGTTCTTCACAAAAAACCCAAAAATCTCGTACAAAAATAATACTGATAAATTATCAGTAATAACATTCTAAAAATCATACCAACTACCATCACATATTTAGAACTAAATATGAAAACCAAGGTTTACAGCAACATTATGTGAGGAGCCTTTAACTTTTCGCTGAAGGCTTTTTTCGTACTCTATTCATACCTTTTTCAGTGGATCCTGGAGTATCCAAACATTCAGCAACGTGCCATCGAGGTGTCTCGACCAATAGCAAAGAGAAAGGCATCTGGCAGCTCGGACAGTATCCATCATGAACGGGCTTTGCGTTTTGTGAGCTCTGTTCTGTCACGCTACTTACACTTTCCTGGGAGTGCACACTACTGTCATCTTTACTTTGATCTACATCCTGATTTGGCCTTGATCTCTGCTCGGTTTTCTGAAGCGTATCAGTTTTTTCTACAGATTTCTTTTTATTTCTATTTCTCTTTCTTTTTGGCCTGCACTTGCCATCACTTACTTTCTGCACAGGTGTAGAGATGCTCTCTGAATTACTCTGATGCTTTTGCTTCCTGATGGATTTGTACTCCCAAATGTCCTCCTCCAATAAAGCATCTTCAGACATGGCAACACATGAAATATTCTCCTTGCTTTTAAGCAACGGTTCACAAATCTCTCTTTCCTTTCCTCCCTCTTTCTCTTTCCTCCCTCCTTCACTATCTGAAGAAAAGCATCTGAACTCCATTTAAAAAAAGCAAAACTGGGCCACAAAACAAACGGCAGTCCATGATGGGACAGAAGCATGGTGGATCCTATGCTAAAAATAATTTAATGAGCGTCTCTCTGAATGTTTGTAGCTACTCCTGTTACACCAAACCCGAGTCTGTAGGATGCAGAAAGCCTGGCAGGGTAAGCCATTTCCCTCAGCCACCCCCCCCTCGTGAGCACCCAACGCGCCCTCGGACGGTGAAGCCCAGCTACCCTCGCTCCCCTGGCTGCTACCTCCCTGCCCCGAAGCCGCAAGATTCTAAAAGAAAACACCGAAGAGTTCAGCTACGGGATCGCTGCCGGGAGTCACCACACGGCGAAGGCGACACGGGCGCGCCGCTCCCCGCCGACACCGGACCCGCCGCGGCCTCCGAGGGCGGCTGCCTCCCCGCGGCCTGCCTGCCGCCGCTACCGAGGGTCGCGGGCCGGCGCCTCCTCAAGCCGGCGCCTCTCCTCAGCCCTTCCCCGCCGCGGCAACGCATTCGCTTCCGCAGTTTCGCCACCACGGCTGTCGCTCGACTTTCCGCGACTGTCGTAGCGTATCCCCCCCAAAAAAATAAAAAAAAAATCCCACCATTTAAATTATTGGTGCTTTGTTTGGACTTTGTCCGGTACTGCCCGATTTTCACATCTATTCCACTGACAAATAAAAAAGTCTCTGGGCGGGAAAAGCAGGCTGCGTTGAATCTGCTGAGCTGGAATCACCACCGGGGGTTCTCCTCACGAATATGCTTCTGCGAATATCAAAGCTATGTAAAAACACGAAAAGAATGAGAAGGTTCCCCTTTAAGACAGACGAGTTATTGCGCATCTGTGCTTAGGTTTTGTTTTGGTTTTTATTTACGTTTTTCCTTCCCGGCGTTGCCGAATGTGCTGCGGCGAAACGGCCGACCGCTAAACGGCGGCCCGTCATGGCGGCGGGGGGCCTGGCGGGGCTCCTGCCCGCCCAGACCCAGCTGGAGTACGCCCTGCTCGATGCCGACACTCCCCAGGAGAAGGAGAACTTGGTCTACCAGTACCTGAAGAAGATGGACAGCCGGGAGCGGGACCTAACGGTGCCCGAACTCGGCGGAGGTGGGTGGCGGGGCCGGAGCGGGTCAGGCCCCGCGGCGGAGCGCGGTTGGGCGGCCCGGGCCCGCCGGGCGGGGGGGGGGCTGCAGGGCCTCCCCCGGCGGAGGTGGCTGAGCTCCGACGGTCACCGTGTGGCGCTTGCTTGGAAGTGCCGCTGCCTGCGAGAGCCGTGCAATGACAGCCCCAGTAGCCGCTTTTTTAGAAGGCTCTTCTAGTTATAGAAAGTGTCACTCCTGAAAGCAAAGGACAAGAAAAAAAACCCCTTTATAAATGTCCCCCTGCTACTGGTTGCTAAACCCTGTTCTTTAAAGCCTCTCTTCTAAATTTCTACTAGCTTCATTAATTTACTTTTTTTTTTTTTTAATAAAGCCTTTCCCTTCTGTACAGTATATTGATATCTTTCTTCTCTAGTGGCAGTGAGAACCGTACCAACTCTCGCAGCTTTCTCCTGAGCTCCCTTGGTTTCCCTGCAGCCGCCTAGGATGTTTCCCAGCTCTCTGCTCCCATGACTTACCTGTGCTTGTCAGTTTTCATGTCCATGATAGCACAAACTGTGCTGGAGATGTCATCTTCCTTCAGTGGTGTGCCCCTTTCCCTTTCACACGTTTCCCACATTTCTGTATCTCTTCTTGTGCTAAGTGTGAAATCAAAGGTTAAGTTTTGTAAGATCTTGCAAGTCCTGCTCAGGGTCGTTTTGATCTCAGTGAGGCTCTCTGGAACTGGGAGCTCACCTCTAACTGCAAGACAGGTTGGTCTCACGCAGGTGAACTTCAGGGTTAAAATCACATGTTTATCATGGGAATGAATTCTGACTTGTAACCAGTGCAGCAAAGTGCATGCTCTGTCTAGATGAGGATCCCTGACCTGAATTTTCCTATTTGTCATTAGTACTGTTTCACTTTCTGTGTTCTGTCGAAGCTTATTTTCTCCTCTAAAAAGAGCTCAAAGAGGTAACCAACGTTTTTAATTTCCAATAATATTTTATGAAAGGTATTTTAGTTCTAGTGAAGAGGGGAACAATGCCATAAAATAAATGTTACTCTTTCATTTAAAAAAAATAAACAGTAAAGCATTGCCCTTATGCAGAAATAATGCATAAACTTGATAAGTTATTCTCATTATTGTCACCAAATCTGAATGTGTGTACATCCATTTATGTTTTTAAATATATGGAGGTAGAGACCAATCCTCCTCTTAGTGAAATAGACCACAACCTGTCCTGCTGACTTCAGCAGCAATAATTTCTCCTGCGTCTGTACGAACTTAGTTTGCTGAAACTGTCAGGTTAGAAGTTTTGAGGGTTTTTACATTAGTCAGCATATGCCTTTAAAAATAGTCCTTCAAAAATTTAGTTTGGCTTTGCAGCGTATCACAGCTATGTATTTTTGCCCCTATTATTCTCAGAAATGTTGAGTGATAATAACGGCAGACCATGTTCTAGGATATTTATTTCTTACTTTGATACCAGTTTCTTATGGGATCAGAGGAATATCAGTTACCTGTGAGAAAACAATGCTTTCATGTCTCGTATCAGGTGGTTAAAATAAGTGACCAGGAGTACTACTGGGTCATGAAAGGGTTGCATTTCTTCCCATGTAACAGGATTAATTTATACCTGTCATTTCAAACTTTGAAAATCAAGATCAAAACTATAAACAAAAATATTTCAGTCATCTCTGAAATTAGTTCTTTACAAAACCATTAGAAAAATCGTTGAGTTTAACAGTTTTTTAGTTTACTAGCATTTATGTAAGTTTTTAAACAGTTGTTACCCGTATGACATTGTTAAGGGTTGAATAATGTAGATCATGTTTTAAAATGCATTAGAATTGTTCTGAGGTTTACATGTTGTTTCAATTAGAAGGTGCCCATTTAAATATATAAACCACACTTTCAATATTACCTGAAATCTTGTTAATAATATTTCTTTTCATGTACTAACTATGAAGAATTTTGGAACATAGAGTGAGTTTGATAAATAGAAGACTTTTGGTTTGCTTTTCTGCCTGCATAGAAAGTGATGTTGAACTTTTTTTTTTTTAGTGAAATGTACAAGGAGCATTGTGTGTTGTGCAAATTAGTATAAGCGTCTGCCTTTCCCTGCCCTTCCTCTAACTGGATATGTCCGTTCTCTGTATTCCAGATCTACAGTGGTTAAACACTGAAGGTCCTATTTCCCTTCAGAAAGACCTTTGTGGAAAAGTTGTGGTGTTGGATTTCTTTACTTACTGCTGCATCAATTGCTTGCACCTGCTGCCTGATCTCCACGCGTTAGAGCACCAGTACTCTGATAAAGGTAAAAGTGCTTTGGCTGGCTAGGAATAGAATTTCCTGGCAGCGTTGCAGGCGGAGTAGCTGAGTCACTTTGTTGCTGGTTACTAAACAGCTGGCAAAATTTCAGGGGTGCCTAAAAATGTCCTCTAATCTTTTAAGTAGCCTAAAAAAGGTGACTGTGTATACTCCCATCACATATTTAAATGGGGTTAAATAAGGTATCTGTTGTGTCTGTATAATTAAAGAAACAGGATATGTGCTTAAAGCCTAAATCTGATATCCTCATAAATAAGGCTATTTGCAAAAAGCTACACAAGGACGTAAGATACAGGGTCAAAGTTAATCTACATGTATAACCCTCTACACTGGACTTAGGAACCAACTGTGAGCAGAACATGGTAAAGGTGGTAGAATGGATGTAGTTAAGATTACTTGGTTTTTTCCACTCTAACTGAAATAACAAAGTATGTAAGCTTGGTTTAGGGGTTTTTTTTTTGGTATTGGCATCACCATATATACCACTAGTAGTCCTATATTCTGGAGAGGGACTTAAGCTCTTTAGATTTCATCTCAGATGTGAATTTAGATCTCTCTCTGAGTGAATAAAAATGCAGGGTAATTACTATTTAGAATGCAGTCTCTTGTCATCATGATGACTTGTCAGAGATAAGCTGTGGTCTTACACAGAATGTATCAGCTACTCACTTATCTTGGATATTTTAACAGGCTGAACAGTGAGATGAAGAACAGTGTTACTTTCAGCCCTAAAAATACTATATTAAATATACTATATATGTAATAAAACCAACATTATCTTATAATGTTGAAGTCTTTGATTCTCCATTGATGTTTCTGATTGATTTTAATTTTGGCAGCATTTATTTTCATGTGTTACCTACTTTCACTAGAAAAAGAAATTACAATGCCTTTAAATTTCAAGTTCTTTAAGTAGTTCACTTACGTATTGCAGGTTTACATAGCACTTTACAGAAGACTCAAATACACTCATTTTTCTACCTTGAAAAGCTTAGCTGTTTGCTTTGGAGAAATTTGAGATCTGATATGATGTTTTAGATATGAGGAACTTTAATAAGGAAAGACTGTCATGGCATTTTTTTGGGAGGGAGGCAGTTTTAAGTGGAAGATGATTAGCAAATGATAAATAGACTGCTGTGGATATCAGGCATGCTTGGAAGAAGATCTAGATTGAGATTTCAGAAGATTACATTGATTGTATGATGAATAATATCTTTAAATGATTAACATTTTGTAGTAGAGTGTTACTGTATTAATATAGCTGTCATATTCTTAATCTGATTTTAAGACCAAGCTGTTAAATCAGTTGATAACAAAAAAATAACTTTAACAACCTCTCCCCACAAGCTTTCTCTTTAAAGTATTTGAACATCTCTATGCTGGTGTAGAAGAGGCTGCAGCACTCTGAACTGAACTGGAGCTCCACTTGGAGACATTTTTTTTGTGTGTGACTTTTATTAAACTTCCTGTCATAGGAGTTGTTACTTGAGGAAAGTACTTTGCTGATAGGCGATAAATTCTTTTTGCGTTTGAGATATCCTGTTCCTACAGGAGCCAGAGTGAGGACAAAAAAATACTTGGGATGAAACTAGAAAAACAATTGGAGGTAAAAGGAAAGAAGAGCAGGTGTGTGTAACATTAATCTTAAATTTAATGTGTTAGGAAACAGAGGATAGCAGTTGCATTCAGGAAGAGATTAAGGTGCTTGATGGTTCAAACAAAAAGAAAAATAGGGTTGTTTTCTTAACTATATATCTCCCTGTCTTTTTTTGATTGTACATTGTGTACATGTATTTTTCATACTGTTATTTTTTTAAATGTGATTCAAATGCCCTCTCACATGTACTATGTTGAAACTTCAGCAGTGTGATCGTCAGACATGAGAAGTCTGAACACAAGAAGATGTAGTTTTAAGGTGATCCTAAACTGTTGTATATATCATTGAACATACGCACATAGTTCTATTGTCTGGAACTTCAGGAGATCTGTTCCAAAATGAAGACTGCTTTCCATAGAATGAAATGTCACCTAGCATCTTTATCTGATATGTTCTCGCTGCTATCTTCAGTGGTGCTATTTCTGTTTTTCAAGTGGCATTCAGAAAGTTATTTTAAACCCCAGTGCATATTCAGTTCATGTTATCAGCAGTTCAGAAATGACTTCTATAAGAGGGAGTACTTTTTAATATTCAGAAATAGCTTGGCATAAGTCCAGTGTTGTACTCTGGTATAATCCTTCAAATAAAGCGTTTTAAATGGTGTGCATGTTCTTATATCTCAGCATAGCATCCGTCAGTTTCCACGAGTTTTCTTCATGAGAGGGTGTTAGAACTTACTTATGCTGTTCAGGTGTTCAGTATAGAATTGTCTTTCTACCTTTAATGATCTTTTTGAAGGACAAATATAAGCACTGCTGCTGATCCTATTACAGTTAAAATGTTTGACCTGCGGTTTGGAGTTCAGCAGTTAATGATACTACAACTTCAGTTGTCTTATACTGCAACGTACTGTTCCTGTAGGATTGATAAAGACTGGATCAGCTATAGTGATTTTTTAATACTCTATCTGTGAAATTGTTATATTCAACTAAGTCTTTTATTGTGAAGCACTTTATCCTTTCCTGTTGTCACATTGAAATATTAGTATCCCTGCAGATGCTTTTCTTCTCCATTAACAGTTTTATGGTTGAGGAGAAGAACTAAAAGAGAAAAATAATTTTCCATTTGTCTGTAACTGAAGAAAAAGCCAACCTGAGATTAAGTTAGTTTTTGAGGTTTTTTTTAGAAGGAAACAAACTAATCTGAGCTCAAATAATACAACTGTTTAAGACCTGAAATAATTGCCTTTCTTACATTTCTACCACAAAACCAGAGGTGAGGGTAAAACAAAGATGTCCAGCTAGCCAGATTGCACCTTTACCATGAAGGTAGGAGAAAAGCATAGAAGTAAATACTACATTCCATTCCAAACCATGTCCTTGGATGCAGTTGTTTACAGCTGTTACTTTTTGGGCCATGGTTCAAGCCCTCTCTGATCAGAAGGCTAGTTTCATCATTCTTGCAATTTCGAACTCCCACTGACTGTAACTGCAGGGCTTTTGGAGGACTGTTTTACAAAAGCATTTTATTTTTACATATTTACTTGAGGTTTTACAAGTAGTGAAGCCCTTTAATGGATTAGGTAGTAAATGCCAAATAACAGTAATGATCTGGGATGTAAATTTCCAGTTTAGAATGAATTGTTGTGTGACACATAACAGTTGGTGCTAAATGAAATAAAATGTATAAGACAGGTGACATACTGCAGAAAAAAGTACACTTCTTTTGGATTAAAAATTAAAATGCTAGAATGTTAAATAAACAAAATTATTTTCTTTGTTAAGGAGCCAGGTGCATTGTGCAAGCTGCAAAAAATTATTTTGTGTGTGGTTTTCCTTCTTGGGGAGCTAATTCTGGATTTTGCTAATTGCAACTGGAAGAGTGAAGAGAGAAGAACTGGGGGAAAGAAGGGTACTGGTCTAGCAACTATGAGAAGCTGGAAGATGAGATAAATTAGTTACCAAGATGACTGAAAATATTTTAGGTTATGTTCTGTTTAGATTCGTGATAAACTGAAGTCTTTTCCTGTTGTAACAAATGGTTATACTTGAATGAGAAAAAAATTACCTTCTAAAAATTAAGTATCTGCTACTACAGGTAGCTGAAACAGTTCATGCTCTCACGTATTGCTTAGAAAACATTTACTTAAAAAATTCTCTTTTCTAGATAAGTGTCCTTTCAGGAAGGCTATTTCCATTGGCTGTTGTTTAGGATGAAGCGTAACAATATTAGAGAAAGCACCAAATAACAGAACTTGCTTGCTGAGAGATTCCCATTGCACATTTGCCTTTATCCTTTATAACTAAATTGTATCCTGCTTATCTAAATTTAAGAGCTGTTCAACCAAACCTGTTTTATCTATACTGCAACATTTTCAGTTGCAGTGAGTGTACGAGCACAAATTAGTCTGATTTAAGAACCTTACGGAGTTCTTCAAGAATCTACACTCGTCATATTTCAGAGTATAAGCATCATCAGAATTGGGTTAGATTGGATAATGGCTGTTCTTCCTCCGTGCCACCCTGTACAGACTTCAAGTCGTCTTTGCTTTTTGGTATTACTTGTATTACTGAAAAAATATGGCACTACAGGGAATCCACCTATAGACATTGGTGACTGGGGAAAGGAAGGAAGGAAACGCCACAGATATTGGAATGCTACTGATAAAAGGGTTTATAAATGCTAAATGTTTTTATAGACCTGACTGGGAAAAAAAAAAGTACTTTTTTTATTATTGGCAAAGTAATTTCTAATACTGCGGTAAAATTAACTCAAGTGTCAACTCTAAGGATATTTTTCTTTCCCATTAAATTTCTCTCCTCTTCTCAAAATAACACAAAAAGTCACCTGAAAATTTAAAACTTTTACTTACACAAAGAAGTAGAAAGATTCCAATTTTTATTTGTGGTTACAAAATGCTTAAGCTATCCAGAAACATGAGTGATTTTTGGGTAAGTAGTAAGGTATAAGGATTTCCATAAGATTAACAGTTCTGGTTTATTGTATTGCAGCTTTCTACAACTGCACGGTTACTGTTGTTATCTTCCTTACTTCAGGCAGAATTGACAAGTTACTTTGACTATAACAAGATTGTGCTTATGGCCAATAGTATTCTCTAAGTACAAAGTGAGACGAAGTATGGTATTGATGTCATGTGCAGGGTTTACTTAATTTGGTAGAGATTATGCTAGTAAGACATAATTTAAAGCCCTGAAAAAGGATTTAGTCTTTTTTTTTTGTCCTTTTTTTTCCTCCCCCTCTCTTTTTGGTCCTAGAAAGTACTGAAAAGTGGCTTGATTGAAGGAAGGCTCTTCATTCTTTTTCTGTTGGTTAGGAAGGGGGAGTGGAAAATTTGGGGCTGCTTACACAATTGTCTTCATGGGGTGGAAGTGGATTTATTTCTTATCACAAGGGAAAAGCAGCTAAAGTTTGAGCCATAGGTTTTGATTTCTGTGTTTGAATTTCATAAAACTAAGAAAATAAGCAAGCAATTCAAGGAAGGTCGTAATTGTGTGCTTTTGATTGATTTTAGGGTTGGTATTATGTATACAGTGTATGTAAGCAGAATTATATCCCTTTATGCTTATGTGACACCTTCATACTAGGGTTTCAAGTGCAGTTATCCCTGCTATGGGAAAACCTAAACTCTTCATTGTATTTATTAACCAAATACATAAATTAATTTAAACATTTTAAGGGGAGGTGCAAAAATAAATT
>VFFE01007601.1:2614328-2711278 GCA_008921705.1 Burhinus oedicnemus
GTTCAAGCCTGCCTGGTTCGTAAGAAGTGCTCTTTGTCATTTTGTCATAGTTGTCAGTGCTGCCATTTTTATTTGAAATATAGAATACTGTATTGATTTCAGAAGCTTATAAATTTTTTTTTACAGTTTATGTAGAGTTAGATATGCCAAGGTAACTCTGGACTTCCAGAGTTCAGTGTTACATTTGTGATTCCTAGTTAAATGTGGAAAAGAATTCATTTTCTAAAACAACATAGTTGTGTATAGGAATTGAAAGGCAAAGAGGTATCATAAACATCTGAAAAAACACAAAGTATCAGTTGAACTGTTACAACTTACCCATAATTATTTTGTAAGTATTTTCTACCTTAGTATGTAGAGGTTCAGGAACTAAGAACAATTTATGACATATTAAATGTCAACCAGCTGGGGAAGTAATGGTCCTAAAGTTCAGTAATTTTACTGAAATGTTACTTCTCAGTTTCAGTATTTTGTATACATAGCTATGTATGTTCATACTGAGATGTAATTGCTCTCTGTTTGTTCAAATCCTCTTTCATTCTGGAAAGCAGTCACATTGTGAGATAACTGTGCTTCATCTTTCCTTTTTTTTTTTTTTTTAATTCAAATGCAAATATGTTTCAATGCACGACTTTCTTTTTCCTTTCAGATGGTCTTATTATTGTTGGTGTTCATTCAGCGAAATTCCCAAATGAAAAAGTTCTGGATAACATTAAAAGTGCCATTCTGCGGTATAATATTGTCCACCCTGTAGTAAATGATGCAGATGCAACACTGTGGCATGAACTAGAAGTGTCCTGCTGGCCGACTCTGGTCATTCTCGGGCCTCGTGGAAACATGCTGTTTTCACTTGTTGGAGAAGGACACAGAGAGAAGTTGTTTCTATTTACTTCTATAACACTGAAATTCTACAAGGAGAGAGGACAAATCAAAGATAACAACATTGGAATAAAGCTATACAGAGACTCCCTCCCACCTTCTCCCCTGCTGTTTCCTGGCAAAGTGACCGTAGATAATTCAGGAGAAAGGCTGGTAATAGCAGACACTGGACATCACAGGATTTTGGTCACTCAAAAAAATGGAGAAATTCTACACACTATTGGAGGTAAGGGTATATAAGTTTATTATAGTAATTTTAGTTCAGGAGTAGAGTGTGTTCGCTAGGCTGATTCTTTTCTTAGAGAACCGAGCAGCTTATAAACATTGCCAGAAATTTTTTTCCTACTGAAATCACTTTTACTGGATATGGGGGGATATAGCATTGTACCATCAATGGGAGACTCTGTCAAGGCAACTGTTTGAGAAGTCTGATCTTTTTTTCTTTGTTCCATTGACTAAGTTTTTATTTTTGTGACGTTTAATATGAATTATAAAGAAAATATTTTGTATTCTTCTGAAAAAGTTGCAAATGGGCTTAGATTTAAGTGACGTGCATCCACATCCAGCATCAAGTAAGGAAAAGAAAAGGAAAATAATGCCTCCCTTTCCAATAGAAGAAATGAATGTTGAATTGTGATGGTGGTGTTGTGTGGGGAGGTTTTTGGGGTGTGTTTTTTCTTTGGTGGTGGTGGTGGTGGTGGTGTTGTTTTTTTTTTCCTAAACTCAAGAGCATTCCTCTATAGGATCCCCTTCTGGTTTTTGGAGGAGAGAATATTGTTAAGAACAGTGGCATTGCACTAGCACATAGGCACCTGAAAATGAAGTTACCTTAGTATATACGAAAAGGCCTGTGTTCTCACCAAAATTGAGGTGTAACATATAATCAAGTTTTGAAAACAGTGAAAGTTAAGTATTTTAAATTTAGTTATATTTGTTACAAAGTTTGTATCAGTAACATTTCTGCTTTAAAAAAACTAATTTGTTTTTGTAAAATTACTCTTTGCTTTACAATGCAAATCAAGAAAATGTAGTTGAGCTTTCACACTCTTTGTATGCTTTACTCTCTCATAAATGAAACATTCAGATTTAGGGGTTTTTTTAATCTGTTACAGTGGCCAAAGTTACATCTTGAATGCACCAAGTACATAGCTGTTAGGACAGTCCATCTATGAGCAGCCATAATAGACAGATTTAGGAAGTAGTTGAATCCCCAAATCATTGAAAACAATGGTTCATTTATGGCTCAGAATCAGGACTTGTATGCTGATGTGTCCTGTATTACTTAGTCTGGTATTTACTAATGCCTGTTCCATGGCAGGATCCATCAAACCTCACAAAAATACCAGTGGCACTGCTTTTTAGAGAAAGGAAGAAAATCTCTTGTTCTTTGAAGTAACAGCGCATTGGATATCAGACTAATTATCCAAGTTAACCTGATAAAGGCAGTAGTCTTAATACCTTTTTCTTATGGGAAGTACAAACAGGATTTCTTAGAACAAAATTCTGTTATATCATATTCTGTTTGATAAGTGCGACGAAGTCTCTGCTGACAAGGTGCCCTTTAGTGTTCTGGGATAGTCATTAGCAATTCAGAGGGAAGTGTCCTAACCTCTGAACTGGTACCCCTCCTTCCTGTGGCACTCTGTGCTATTCCCTTCCCTGGGAATGTGCACCCTAACTCTTACCAAGGGGAGCTACTGGAATCTGACACACCAGCACCTCAGTGCTTCACATCTGTTAAGGTCTAAATTGTCTTCTGACAGTAGCTTGTAAAAGTTTGTGTATTTCAGTGACTCAGTTAAATGATTCAGTGGGCAGGAAATAGTGTAATGAAGTTGATAATACAGTAATAAATGTGGGCATCCACAAAGGTTGAAATTACTGTATTTGCATCATAAATCATGATGCACACATAACTCATATCTAAATGTCTTCTGCTGACACATACTGCTAATGTACTTTAAATGTTTCTCCCTCTGAAATACAGTGCTTACCTTCATACTGTTATATTCAGGTCATGTTCCTTTCTATTTCTTGATTGTTCTGTGCAGAAGACTGTCACTCCGTCATTCCCACTGTTCTTTTATGTAATTAGTTCCATGTCATCTTTTTCCTAATTATTATTAATGAGAAAATGCTGCCAATCAAATATTAATGTCATTTGTGATTACACCAAAATCTAAACCATTGAAATGGAATTGAGTTTTGGAATTTAAAGTTTTTTCTACTGGCTTGCTTTGATGTAGTCAGGAATAAAAAAAAATGTAATTTTTTGTTTCTGTCTTCTGTTGTTGCTGTTGTCCTTTAGTGCAAGGGAACAGGAGCAGTTTAGACCCCTACTAAGACTTCCCTTTGGAAGATGAGCTTAAAGAAGCAGAGAACTTGTGGAGAATGAGTTCAAAACTTAATAGCACCAGGCTATTGTAATTACATACCACAGTGACTAAAACAGGACTACACAAAATATTAATAATGTAAATTGTACAAGGTGCTGTGAAAGCATCTCTTGGAATATGTAATTCTCTTACCGGTTTAAATGTATGCACTTTATTTTTAATGGTTTTTTTTCTAAAATTACTTTTGAATTTGCTTTGTTTCATTTATAGGTCCAAACAGTGGAAGGAGAGATGGAAGATTTTCAGAGGCAGCTTTCAACTCACCACAAGGGATCGCTATAAAAAATAATGTTATTTATGTAGCTGATACAGAAAATCACCTAATTAGAAAGGTAAATTTTCCATAAGGAAGTTCAAAATTTAACCTCGTACCTTATGCTACTTAGACAGATGAAAATTTATACCAGATTAATTACTCTCCAAATACTCTCAACATCAGGAAGGAAATTTGGCCCAATAGCTTACAAATAAATGCTTTGTGCAGTTTGTTTTTTGAAGGGCTACATATACTTTTGTGCTTCCTTTCAAATGAAGATAATACGCACTACTCATTCTAGAGTAACTGATTTTTTTTTTCCCCTAGTGACTCTTACTTTCCTCTTGTGAGAAACATCTGTTCTTAGTACTGGAAGCAAAAATTGTTTTTGTTTCACTTCCAGTATTATCAGATTCTTATCTAAAGTTATTGTACTACTATGGTTCAGTGAATATCTAAACTTTTGTTAGCTGTTTGGGTCTCTAAATTACAGGTAACTGCTTTAATTTCAGAATTGTCTGCATGTGGATTTTTTTGATTAAATGTTTGGAAGGTTTTAGCATGTAGTATGTTACTCTTTATATATACTGTCATTGGATCTTATATTTGGTTAGGTCAAATTTAGAATAATGAGAAGTTAAGTTTTTTGAAGCAATAGAATATTACGTTATTATTAAAAGTATTTTATGCATCTCAGAAGGTCTTGTACTCAGATCCTCACCAATATATCTGATTCATGATCAGAAGAGGTACATCCTTACTCAGTTTCGGGCGCCTTTGTACTGTTAAGTAGCTTCATTGTGTGTTTCATTTCGAGACACTAGTCCAGAAACTCCCTGCACTGTATTCATTGTAGCTGGCTACCAGGTTTTATTCTGGAAAGGACAAGGCTCCCTGTTGGTAAAAGAACATTGTTACTAAAAATGAGTAGATTGCTCCAGGGTCATCTTACTAATATTCATCACTAGCATGGTGACTGGAGGAAATTAAGTGTTGCAGGTAGCAAAGACAGCGCAGAAACATCTGAAGATCTGAATCATACTGCTTAAACATTTTTCATGATATTTAGCTGTTCCCTTTCATCTGAATGTGCCATGAGGGTATCCAAGAATTAAAGTAATACAACAGCTACAGGACATGTTTTCAAATGTTTGTGCAGGCCGTGAGCCTTGCAAAAAGAATGCATCTACTGGTACAAATGTTAGAAGATGCATGCATGAAAGACTCCCTTTTTACATGATCATCACAGTAAATTCATGAGAGGTATTGGATGTCACTTAGAAAATAAGCAAAAGGTGAAGGAAAAATAAAAGGATTTAGGTTGCAGAAATTAAATAAAATAAATACATTTTTTTGCTTCAGGACATGAAATTAACTGCAAAAATAATTTGCTTTGTACAGTTTATTTTATACAGAGATGGGAGATACTGTTAGAGTATCTGAAGTTTTATGTTGTATTCCTATAGAAGTTTAAAATAAAACATCCATATCCATTGTCCATCTGAGTATTTCTCTAGAAAATTGTGATGCTTTCTTCTACAACTGCTGAGCAAACCTTGGCAGAGCAGTGTTAATTTTTGTAGCATGTGGAAGAGAATTCCAGGCATATGGTTTTCCTGCTGCCCACTGCTTCCCCCTTCTCCACCTCCCCCCCCCCAACATCTGCAAGCATTGTGGTAAAATTAATTATTTTCCTACATAAACAATTACCTGAAATTTGTTAGTGGGTGTTGTTGGTTTTTTGGGGGTTTTTTTGTCAGCAAAAACTCTCTGGTTTTGACATCTAGCTCAAATTATCTGTAATTTCAGTCAAGTTAATGCTGTACATTCAGCGTGTATAATTTTGCTTCCTGTAGATTGACCTGGAATTAGAGATAGTGACCACTGTAGCAGGCATTGGGATACAAGGTGTTGATAAGGAAGGTGGAGCAAAAGGAGAAGAACAGCCTATCAGCTCTCCGTGGGATGTGGTCTTCGGAAATTCAAGTATTGTATCAGTTGAGCTTTTAACGTCTCATATTTACACATGCATGACTGTTTGCTAAAAGTTTTCCTGTTTGGGTAATAATCTGAGATGTGAAAAAGTAAAGACATACTTTACAACTGAGTCTAAAAACCAGTGGTTTCATTTGCAAGTGATAACTGCAGTTCTGCTTTGGATTCTGGAAAAAATGTGAGCTGTTACTTGATGCAAAGAAAAATTCTTTTGCAGCAAGTTATATAGCTACTGGGTCCAAATACAGAAGGAAATTGTGATTGTTTTTGTTAGGCCAGTGCTTTATGCCAGGATCACTTAAGAAGCAGCAGCATTTTACAGGAAGTGGGCATTGTCTAGAAGTTCCTTTCCTTGACTATACAGACATGTCTGACAACTTGTAAATATTTGAGTTTAGGAAATAAAAATAGTTTTGGTTGGGGACCTCTGTTTCTTCCTGCTTAGGTGATGTAAAATCATTAGACTCAGGATCATGATAGAGTCAGTCAGATAGGAGAGGAATACCTCTGAAAAAGCATTGCAAGCATCAGGGGGTAAAAATTAAATCTTTGCATAATAGGATGCAAGAATCAGCTTCTGATGATTTAAGTAGCTTGCTTTCCAGATTCATTTAACACATACCTGAGCTTGTCATTGCATAACTGCCGTGTTTTCAACTGTTATTAACTGTGAGTTGGTACTCTATTTTCTCATGTTTCTGTTTCAATATAATTTAGGAGTTGCAGATGCCAGTTTCTTAACAATGTCAGAACAATGCTTTAACGTGGCATAAAACCCTTGGGTTAGTATTGCAGGTGTAAAAATCGACTTCCAATATTGGAATTTCTTGAATCTGCAAATGAATGGGTTGGGGAAGTAGCATGATTTAAGTCTGGTATCTTTAAATTAGAGGTGCTTTGCAAGATTAGTAAATTAGAACATTTTACTGACCTGGAAGCATTTGTTATAATCTTGGGTCAGTTACGAGGGAGAAAAACACATTCAAATTAAATTTAAGGGAACATGAAGCTAGTTCATAAATGCTGATTGTATAGAAGTCTTCTGGTACCAATACATTTTCAATACACACAGTGTGCCACCAGCAGCCTTGACTACTTAAATAAGCGACTGATGTCAATTTTTAGATTTGACACTTTTGGTAACGTGTCTTCTACAAAACAACCAAACAAACAACAAAACCAAACACCACTACCAAAACCCCCAGCTTTTTAAAAAGGCTTTGTTAATAACCCTTGCAATCTGTGTTAAGCATATGGAATCCTACTTGCAAGAGAGAGGAGGAGTACCTGAAAGAGAATCTCAGCGGATGTCAGTTGCTGTTGATGAAGGCATGAGTTTTTCTGAATTCTATCCAACCTGATTTTCCTTTTGTGAACCAGTAGACTGTTGTGTGACTAGATGGTAGAGTTTTCAAAGTATCTTGAACTAGCAGGCTGATCTCCATGGGATGTTGTTGCAGAACTGTTTCATAGATCAGTGGAGGAGGAGAGAAATAACTCATCAGTGCTTCAGAAACTTAAGATGGTTAACAGAACTATTCAAAATATCCTGTAATTTTACTTTTCATTTTTCATGATACTTGCTTCTGCCAGTAGTTGTATATCTGCTGATACTTTTTATTTTTGAGAGCTCTGCTTGTTAAATGTTAATTGATATGATTGTTATCAACACAAACATAGTAATCACCGAATTAGTCACCTGTAGAGGTTTAGTCATCTGCACTGTTCAACACTGCTGAATTTTTATAAGCATTTACATAAAAATCAGATCTTCTGAATGCACTCTGTTCAGACCAGTATAGATTTTTTTCATATTCATTTAGAACCTACCAGTCAGTTGTCTGTTTAGATCTCTACAAGATGTAATATAAACTGTCAGTTAAGAAGAGACTAAATCAATTTAAATTCCTTCTTTGAGAGGGTAATAAGCCAAATAGATAAAATGGTGGGGGGGAGGGGGGGCAACGTTGCTTTCAGTTTCTTTTTAGAACTCTTTTATATGGTTTTTGTGTGAGTAAAGTAAGCTAGGAAAAATTTTAATTACTGCAATAGCTACATAAAACTCTTCAGAAAACTACAACCAGAGAGAGTTGTCAAAACAGAGGGTTATATTGAGCAGAATGCTAACAGGAGTCTGTCCCAGAGCATGAGGAACCAGGACTGTGTCTTGTAGTCTGCAATGCGTTTGTCTTACAGCATAGATACTGTCATGAGCTGCAGTGACTCCTTTATGTTTGTTGCCAGATGTCAAAATAGTTTGTCAACACTGCAGCAGAGTTTGTCAAAGTTGTACTCTTACTGCAAATTGCTTGAGCTTAGCAGGATCTGCTGTTACTATCCAGAATATCATAGGATGCATTTGTTACTCAGTAAATGCATGCAAAGCAGAGTTCTGTAGGAAATCTTCACTGGCCTGGGCAGAGACCCAGCCTTCTGTTGGTGATTCTCAGTGTGCTGTTCTACAAGTAGATACGATACCCTGTTGTCAGTATATTAAAACAGTATGCCAATGTCTATTTATGCATTTGGATGAATGAAGTAATTGATGAAAGTTTCAAAAATTACTTTTGTTCCCATCCACACAGCAGTGCTCATTTTTTTATGTATGCTTATGTGTATCTCAGTGTAAGTTGCAGGAGGTAATGTACACTTCAACAACTTAGATTCGTTATTACAAATTTCTTAAGTGACTTCTGTGTTAACTGGCATGGCATATGGGAAATAGCATCATACTTCCCCATTTTCCTTAGATCTGTGTAGCTTAAACTGTGTACAAGAGGCATTTTTTCTTTTCAGAAGACAGGTTTATGGATTTTATAGTTTTTAAACAAGTGATGTTTCTGTGAGTTTCCCTTTAATGTCCAAAGCCATGCTATCTGCAACATGAAAGGGAGAAAAGAAGTTTAAATGATTAAGCTGTTTGCTTCACTGGATAGTATTGAACAGCTTATGCTGACCTTTTTCAGCCTCAAAGGGAAAAGTTACCTCTTAGAAGAGATTTTTTTTCTGTATCATTTGTATTTCTTGAGATTACTCCTACATACAGTTAAGAGTATGTATCGATCAATTAAAAGACTTCATTGTTTGTGTTTTAAAATTTTAGTGTACAGTTTGTTGTGAAATTAAAAATATTGAGGAAAAAAGTTTGTGAGGGTGCGCATAAGTTAATACTCAGAACGATACTAGTAAGTAGCATGCTTTTAAGCATCCTCATAGTATTTCCTTGAGATAATTGGCTTTTGTTTCCCCATTTTATACAGATGCTGAAGTCTGAGGCAAAGAGGTTAAGTGGCTGTGAAATACCATTTAAAAAAAAAGTTGTTAGAAATGTCTCTGTTTAAGGTAGGGGAGTTAATGGAGGCAAAACACATGGTAGGATTCAGGCAGACCGTATTCTTCCTTGTAATCTTTTTTGTTTCTTCAATTGTGGCCACTGAGCTTGTGTTTTAACCTCCCCCTTTAAAATTATTGAATGAACTCCGTGGATTAAATTCTGGCTTTGTTGAAGTTGGTGCTGAAATTTGCGTTGACATAGATTGTGCAGGAAATGCAGGGGGAGGGCCAGCAGTTTAAAAATACGTTATTAAATTACTGTGTGCTTTTTTAGCTTGCTCTGTTGTCCCCTTCTATATTTATTCAGTGAGTGTTGAAAGCAAGTGATACTTAAATGTACAGTTGATCTGAGCGTGAAATGTTCTTGATAGCTGCATTCTTGCTGGAAGGAACAGGACAATGACCTGTGCTTGGTGACATAACTGTGTGTTTCACATTCCAAAATCTGGTCTTAAACTGCATGATTGTAATCTATTTATGGAAACTCCCAAGTACAGTATTGACCATGCTTTCAGTAAACTAGTTGGAAATTTGTACGTCAATTTAGGTTTTGCATTAAAGTACAGTACCTTATCATACTGGTACAATTTTTGTAGCCCTTAAAAGGCAAAGGTATGTAAGATTTTTTTTTTTTTTCTCTCTGTGTTTCTGCTAGAGGATTATTTAGTATCACTGCATTCCAGAGGAAATGCTTTTTTTTCCTGAATTACTCATGGTCATTTTTCCCTAATTTTACAAAAAAAATAAAGCAATAATCACTTCAGCAATAAACAATTAGCACTTCCTGAGTGAGCTCAGACCATACATGAATTGTTTATGTCTGAACTGCCTGTATCTTGAAAGTATGCTTTCTACATGTCACTTTTCTTTTTCCTTCTATCTGGTCTCATCCTGGCACTGAGGCTCTAGCTTTCACTGTCCTGTGAAAGGAATTTTCCTTGGTAATAGCTAAAAATAAAAGGGCTGCTTTTGTGATCATCGGGGATTAATTAGGAATCATTTTTCTGGACAACTCAAAATCTGAATTACTCTAAACATATGTTGCATATATAATATGACTGCATGATGTATCATTGTCGATTTACTTGGCACGCAAAAGGCCTTCTCATGTCTTTATAGCAGTTTGCTATGCAAAGTACAAACTCAAAGAGCTTTGGGCTGCATCTGCCATCATACAAGTTCAGTTGCACAGCAAATCATGTTAGAGACATCATTGACACAAAATGGCATTGTCTGTCTTCTCTTCTTGAGCTAGATCCTAAATTTACTTGTAAATGGTAATTATTTTTATTTTAAATAGTTGAAATTTCAAAGAAAAAGTAACTTCTTCATGAAAGATAAGGCTGAAGTACAGTGGAAGACTTATTACAGTGTTTCATTCCTGTGTAAGACCTGTTTAAGGAGAAAAAGTCCTTTTAGAAATATGACATTAAGAAGTTACAGTGAAGAACTGCAGTGAAGCAAGTCGTTACCCAGTCTTGCTTTGGGAGGACTTCTGAAGTGTACTGTTTTCTTCTATATATTGTCTGAGTGGTTCAACCAGCTTCATACCGTTGGCTGAATCACAGAGAGGGACAGACAGATTTAACTGAAGCTTTCACATGTCCTAATGTATTTTATGTGTGGGTTCTGTCACCCCTGAGCAGCTTTCAGTCCTGCTCCTAAACTGGCATTTATTTTTTTCCTTTAAACATTTGAGAGAAAACTGAGGAGGCATAAACTTTCAGAACTAGTAGCTTTTTGTGTGATCAGCCCAACAGACTTTATCTCTACAGGAACCTGGTTAAACTGTTGCCTGAATGCTCTGATTCTGTATTCCAAGCCAAAACTAAGAGATTAAGGAGTTTATGGTATGCTGAATAATAGCAACAACAAAAATTATTAATATTGCATATGTTCACTATGGAAACAGGTCAAGAAATTAGGTATTTACAGTAGTATTTTGGTATAAACAGGCCTTTGACAGAAACATACAAAGACTAAAGTCTTAACATAAGGATGTAATGGGAGTTGTGACTGAATATCCAACAGTAAGCCCACAAAATTTAGTTTGATGGATTACTTTTCTAGTACATTGGACTTCTCTACATCTTGAAAAAATGAATGATGATTATTACTTTCTGCAGTAAAAAGAAGCATTTGGATTAGCAGAGTTATCATCTTAACAGATGCCAAACATAGTAGCATTTTGAAGTCCATGACTTGAAATGCCCTCTATAAAAATTTATGATATTTTTATCTGAAATAATAATTTCTCATTGTCTTTGTTCCACACTCTGTAGTCTTGTTCTGTGAATTAAATGTATGTTCATGATAAAAAAGTAACAACTACAGATTAGATTTCTAAACAGTAGTTCAGGTATCAGATACTGTTTTTAATGCAAAATTCCAGATGCAGAGCAGCTGAAAATAAAACACCCTTAACAAGTTTTACAGGGACTTCGTCAGGCGTGCTGGGGTCAGAATGAGACACAGCTTTTAACTGTTCTCATTTGATGCTGAAAGGGCTTTTGAATACAGAATGTGGGTGTTGAGGGTCAGGGGAGACTGCAGTGCTGAAGTACCCTCAAGTGTATGTGTTTGCTATGCTTCAATAGGAATGAATAAACTGCATAACCAGACTTAGCTTTTTCTATAGTTACAGTGATGTATCCCAACACTAAATAATCTGAAGTAGTTCTTCCATGTTAACAAATGCTAGCATTAACGAATGCTAGCATTGTGAGGAGCAGCTGAGGGAATGAGGATTGTTTAGTTTGGAGAAGAGAAGGCTGAGGGGAGACCTTATTGCTCTCCACAACTACCTGGAAGGAGGTTGTAGTGAGATGGGTGCTGATCTCTTCTCCCAAGTAACTAGTGACAGGACAAGAGGAAACGGGTTCAAGTTGCGCCAGGGGAGGTTTAGGCTGGACATTAGGAAAAAATTTTTCACGGAAAGAGTTATCAAACATTGGACCAGGCTGCCCAAGTAGGTGGTTGAGTCACCATCCTTAGATGTGTTTGAAAGTCGTGTAGATGTGGTGCTTAGAGACATGGTTTAGTGGCAGACCTGGTAGAGTAGGGTCAATGGTTGGACTAGATGATCTTAAAGGTCTTTTCCAACCTAAACGATTCTATGATTTCTACTTTGGATTTTTTTGAAGTATTTACTGTCATTACAGTCAGAAGGTCTGTGTTAGAAAACTTGGGAAAGAAAGAGAAAATATTTCAATATAGTTATCATTTTTAGCTCACTTTTGTCTCTCATCGTATGACAACCCCTTGGTATCTATGTCCAAGGATTTCCTTTGATGAGAGGACAGGTATGTTAACTAAGGAGGAAAATTCCCGAAGTATTTTGTTTCAAAGGGTTATGTTGCTTGCATGATGCAGCACTATGTTAAAGAGTGCCAGGTAGCATGGGAAAAAAAGAAGAAAATTATTTTTTTTTCTCCTCCGAAAAGGATGATGTGTTCTCCTAACAGTCCAGACTTAGGGTGCTAAAGCATTCCTTTGGGGCTTTGCTATCTCTGTCTCACTGAAGAACAACAATTCTGTAGTTGTTCTGTCAGTCAGATTTTGATTTAATTTGCTAAACTTCCACTGATTTAAGTGAAGACAAGACTTGCATTCACATGTGCACATAGGCAGCATGCCTATCTGTAAACCAAAGGGTGTGTTGTATAGCCCTTTTTGGCACTTGTGTTTTTGCAGAGGTTGAGTGTACCAACAGACTTCTTCCTTGTTATTTCTTTTTTTAAAAATAAAATTAGTAGACAGAATAATGTTTTCAAACTTCAGTCTGTTGAGAAAATGTCAGTGGTGCCAGCCACAAAATGTAACTTTGATTCCCAGGCTTTTAATTCCCAGACTGGAAGTAAGCATGCAGTCCCCAGGCAGGGAAGCTGGAAGTGTGGGTAGTCCTGGGAATGGAATCTCTTCAAGCAGATATTGCTGTTGACTGGAACAAAAATAAAGTCTTTTCTGTGCATTCAGGTTGACTCACGGTTAATGGTCAGCAGTATTACTGAACTGTTTGAAGTTGTGTATGTGTACAAATAGCACTGTGAATTCTCAAAACACAGCTATATAGCAGAGGCAGATTCAGGAACTTGAAAAGTACTGTAACATCGTATAATATGGAAAGCCAGTGCATTCAGAGCTCTAGTTCATTATTAGTGAATCTTTATAACATAAGTATGTCACATTTGCAAGCCATACTTTGCTTTGATACAGGCAGCGCTAAAGATAAGAAAGCGCATACCCTAATAAGGAGATACAGCACTGGATTTTTAAAACTGCTCAAGATAGGTTGGAATGTGGTGCTTAATTGAATAAATGTAAAAGAATTTCTTTGTTCTTTTATGTTGTTTTATAATAAATTCTTTAAAAATAAATTCTTTCCATTCAAGGATGATAAGGAGTTATGATAATGAGGGCATTACCATAATCTCAGCATGCTGGTTCTCCCTGGCCCCCTTCTCCTGTGAGAACAGTACAAGGATGACAATGGTGACATGTCCTCAAACTGTTCTGTCCTCAAAGAAGTGTTTTTTCTGTTCTTCGTTTCAGAACATAAAGCATTAAACTCTGTAGTGTAAGGACCATTGTGTGATAAAATACCTTAACTGTGCAACTATAGGCATTGTTTTTACTTTTCTGTTTTTGTATAAATTTTTTTATGAAAGTTCTTACATATTTTCCACAATTCAGTATGCTTGTGCTGTTTCCATGCTTACATCCATTCTCTTTGTTCTAATTGCCATCCAGTAAAAAATATTTAAGTTGCATTAACATTAATGATGGTTACAGAGCTCTTACTTATTTTTCCTGTCTTGTTCTCTAGTTGAAGAAAGAATCTTCTCTCTATTGATCTTACATATTCAGTATAATTTGAAATTAATATCGATACTTTTGTGTCTCATATTTGATAAGCTTTTCAGTGTGCAGAATTAGAGTAGGAAACTTCTTCAATTTTTGAACGTATAACTGTCACAAGGGAGTTTTCAGTGGGTGGAATTAGAGCATTGGATAGATGAAGAATGGCATAGATTTTTCTAAAGTGCTCAGTTCTAGTCTTACTCCTTCATTTCATTGGTGGATGAAGTGAATACTAAATAATTAACAAAGCACTTTTTGAGATCCCTCAGAATGAACTGCACAGCATAGCAAGATAAAAAGCTCACTTTCTGAATTCACCAGTGATTTTGGCATTGTTCATTCTGGGGTACTCAGAATAGTAGCATCTGAAAAGTGCAAGATACGCATCATGGAAACATGAAGTCCTGAAGTTGAACATGTGCTATATTGGAAGCAGTGAAATGAATTCATAGGCCATTTTCTCGATTTAAATCTCTTAGAAACAAGCCCTAATCAAAGGTGATTCTGTAGGGTTTTGGTTTTGTTTATTGGGGTGGTTTTGGCATGGCCAGTACTTCGTGAACATCTCTGGTGACTCATAAAGCGTGTGTTTTCCAACTCATTTTGCAAACCTTCCTGCTCAACCAAAGCTTTTAGGTGCTTTGGAAGTTTGGCTTTTATTCGTGGAGCTCTAGTTAGTGTCAAAACACAGAGCCATGTGGAGGTGCAGGAGAGAGTCAGCGGAGTTCCTTTGAACGCAGCCTTGGAAACTTGTATCTTGATCCAAGAAACAGAAAAGGCTGAAGATAAACTGCATTAAAATCATACTAGTACTACTCTGAAGAGGGCTTGTGGTATGAGGAAGTTGATTCTGGAGACAGAAGGATGCTATTTTTCCCTCTTGCAATGTGTAACGTAAGAAAGGGTTAGGATTAGAAGAACAACAGCAGGATCTCATTTGGGGGAAGACTGGTAGTTTCATTTTAGGAAGATTGATTTGGACTAACTTCTGAGGTTTAAAATGCTTGCAAGCATTTTGTGTATAATTGCTTTTATTTTGAAACTCCAAAATGGGGGGTGGGTGTATCCATTAGATTGTTTGCAGAAACAGCTATGAAAAGCATAGTGTTTTAGAAGTTCATGTGAATAAAAACTTTCTGTGAGCAATTTGAAGGTATTTTTCTGTTGACTTGGCTAATAGTTATCCCAATACCTGATACATTCATTTAGAAAAACATTTTAATGTTGTCTTTGACTAGATGGGACAGTTGTTTACAATGTGTATATACTAGTACAGTGTTAGAAAGATAATAGTGTCCCCTTTTTAATGCAGTTTTTAAATGTCAACTTTCTGTTCCTTAAGATCTTCAGAAAAGGCTAAGATAAGTAAATTTCATTTGGGTTTGTGTTTGTTGGGTTTTTTTAATGGTCTTTCATAGCTTGTCTTCATGCCTTGTTTCTTATTCTGTAATGTGATATATTTAAAGCTATAGAGCACTTGTATATTTTTCTTTTCCCATTTATATCCTTTTATTTGTGAGGTGTTATCTGTGCAAGCTTTGTGTAATTTTATTTTGGATTGGTGAATAGCAGTGTTACACTTTGAGATTGCACATTTGTGATACCACATGTACATGTGCATAGAGAGAACGACTTGGAAACTGGATGGTTAGTGCAGCAGGGAATTAGTAACTGCCCACATCACATCTAACCTTTGAATAAACAGCAGTTGTTGCTCTGCAGAGCATAAATCTACATGACACCTAAGCATCAGTTACCCTTATCTTAAAAACATTATGTACTCTGTAATAATAATGTAACAAAGGTACTGCCATTATTGTTTCTCTCAAAATGTGCATACAATTGCCAGTAGTTTTTTGGAATATCTAATTTTGTCACTAGCTTAGTAAAAAAAACTACCCACCCCCACAAAAACCGTGCTTAGCAAAGATATGTACATATTTGTTGGCCAGTATGGATCCAAAAATAAGAGGTGAAACAGGGACTCAATACAAAGTGTTGCAAAGAGCAAATCCCATTTGAAATATTGCCTTTACCAGGTAGGGATATTAAAAACACAATTTTTATATCCCTGGGAAGAGTACAGAAGGAAAATAGCAGAGTTCTTGGTAGATGAAAGACATTCTCTCTCTCTTCCTTTTTCTCTGTTTTTGGCTGGGGTTTTTTTTCCCCCCTGTGGCACAAGGTGAGCTGGAGTAGGGGGGGTGGCAGGGTTGGTTTGTTGATTTCTTTGTTGTATAAAACATTCCGGAAGATTTTTTTTTCATCTGTTTTTAAACATCCATTTTTAAAAGTTTCAGGGACCCAGGAAGACAATGTTTTGTGGATAGCAATGGCAGGCACTCATCAGGTATGGGCACTGATGTTGGAAGGTGGAAAACTACCAAAGGGAAGGTAAGTAGCTGTAATAAGAGACACGTAAAATTGCTGTTTGTTTTGATAAACAGCTTTCAAATCCTGAAGAGAGAGATAATCAAATTACATTAAAAATAATTTTTCTCAAGCTGTACTAAGCTTGAAGCTTGCTGTTTCTGTTCAGACTTAAAAGGCATGTGTCCTTTAAAGTCCACCTGCTTTTTCCCACATCTGTTAGATGAAATGAAAGGTGCTACTTTTGCTATAAAATTATGACTTGGTAGGGTGCATTCGTATAATTTAATGTTACTTTTCTTTGCATTTGCTAAATTGTCCAGTGATGAATGATAAACTGAAGTGAAATAAAAGTTAGTACAAAGGCACTAATTCCTTCTGCTGCAGTACAGTTGGTTTTATAACTCGCAAGTGCTTGTCCTGTAGCTTCTGTTTATGCATAGTGTCTGAAGTATTTCAAGCTCATTCTTGAACGTGGGTGCTATTTTCCTTTAGCGATTTAAAGAAAGGAGTCTGCCTTCGATTTGCTGGGAGTGGAAATGAAGAGAACAGAAACAACGCATACCCACATAAAGCAGGCTTTGCACAGCCTTCGGGTCTCTCTCTGGCTTCCGAGGAACCATGGAACTGTCTTTTTGTAGCAGATAGCGAGAGCAGCACTGTGCGAACCATCTCTCTGAAAGACGGAGCAGTGAAGCACCTTGTAGGAGGAGAGAGAGATCCATTGGTAATCACTTCAAACTTCCCCACACTGCCCTACTAATATTCCTCAAGCCTGACCTGGAGGAACCCCTTTTGGGGTGAGAGGGTAAATCAGTTTCCGTGGCCATCAGTTTCTTAACTTCACTGCTTGGAATGCAAATGTGTGCCAGTTGTGATGCTCAGGTCGTAGTGCAGGTTCTTACTCCTCAGATAACAAATTACTTCACTTATTTTTAAAAAAGCCACCCTGATTCAGCATTGTGTGGTCATTAAAGTCAGCTGGTTTCATGTTGATAACTTAAATGTGAGAATTTCCATTTCCATGGTTAGCATCTGCACTTCCCAGTTTTCAGTGTCCTTGTTTTTAAGTTGTCTTGACTTTTTATTTTTTATGTCAGTGAATTTCCATTTAATTACAGTCATTTAAATTCATGTCAACACTGAATAATCAAATGCATTAATTTAATAAAATTCTTTTTCAGAATTTGTTTGCCTTTGGTGATGTGGATGGAGCAGGCATAAATGCAAAGCTGCAGCATCCCCTAGGAGTAACGTGGGACAAGAAAAGAAAACTGCTTTATGTGGCAGATTCCTATAATCATAAGGTAAGCATATAGTAGCTTGCTATATACAGGCTTTGCAATTTTTACTACTACAAAGGATTATTTTAGGAACACACAAAGATTGTGCTTGGTTTGGTTAAGCTGAGGAAACAAACAATACAAGTTCTTTTGTGGGTTCATTTTCTTTCCTTCCTTCCCGTATGGGTCCTTCTCTTTACCATTTTTTTGCTATCCCATGCTGTTGTGTTGATATGATGGTCCCTTGGGGAAGGTGAATTTAAAGTCCCAAGGTATAGTTCATACTAAAGACCCCTTTCCTTTCTTTGGAAGATGCTGAACTAGAGCAAAACAGCTAGGAGTGCTTAGTCAGGAGTACTGCAGGTTTGATAAAACTGGGAGAACAAGAGAACAAGGGGACTCACTTTTCCCTTAAAAAAGCTACCCAAGTTTTGAGAAGAAGTATTGTGGGTTGCCTCCGTGGAACTCTGAGATAAGAGAGATTGTTTTGCCTGAGTGTTCTTATGTGATGTTGTATAAGCTTTCATGTCTAGAAGGTTGTTAACTGTACATTGATCAAATGCATTAAAAGAGAAGTAATTTGTTTTAATTTGAAGAATAAAGTGTGTAACACTAGATGCTTGTTGAAATTCATGTAGCAAATGAAATTTTGTTTCAGATATTGTATAAAACATTATAAACTCCTTTGCTATTGTTTCAAGAAAAACAACCCCTCATGTATTTTTAGAGAAAAAATTATATAGAAGTTAGCCTGCCAGTTCTGTTATGGTCTTATTATTTGCAAATGTTTCCAGAAGGGCAACAAACGTTAGAAAAACAAGCCATTCAGCATACTTTCATACCAGAGGGGTAGGTGCCTTAGAAATTATGAAAGAGAACACTGAATGAAGTCCAAAGGAAGAAGTACAGTCCAGCAGGGAATGGCGGGGTGGAAGATAGGAGATTTCATTTGGTAAAGTATGCTAACTTAGCTTCTAGGACACACACTTGGTAGCTAAGGTACTCAAAGTTAGTGCTGGCTTCTGAAAATGTGGGGCATAAGATAATGCAGAACTTCTAAATCCTGGTGGGGTTTTTTTCAGAGAAGTTTTTTTGTGTCTTTGTTTATCTTAGATTAAGGTTGTAGATCCCAAGATGAAGAACTGTGCTACCCTGGCAGGCACAGGAGAAGCAAGCAATGTTATTGGTTCCAGCTTTACACAATCAACTTTTAATGAACCGGGAGGTTTGTGTGTTGAAGAAAATGGCCGCTTGATGTATGTTGCAGACACAAACAATCATGAGATTAAAGTGCTGGATTTGGAAACAAAAATTCTTTCCATGGCAAGTAATACTTATTAAACAAGCTGATAGTGTTTTTTCTTGATATAAATTACTATTACAGGCTTTGGCAAGTGGTATAAAAATCATATAGCTAATAAACTTTTTGGGTACAGTAGCTATATTCACAGAATGTTTTGTGATGATCTGGCAAGTAAACATTGCCTGTTAGCACAGTTGTTGAAAGCCTTACTCTTTGGAAAGGCAACTTTTGCATGAAAATGGAAAGCGGTGATCCTCTAGAAAAGGATAATACAGAAACATGAGTTATTAGAAAATACAGCCCAGATTTTCAGTATGAAAAGCATTTCTTGAGCACTTGCAACTCCCTTTGTAACAAGTGGAAGTTGAAATAGATTACCAAGTCCTGTAATTAAGCCATAAGAGATGATTTTGGGAAGTCGGTGACTTAAAGCGGGATATGTAGCAGGCTTCCAAGTTGTCAAATCAAATCCACTGTCATAATTGAGCAGTGCTGTCTTTGCTTGTAAACATGAAGGCGAAACAAATTCATGCTCCTGTCAAACTTACAATGGCACTATATCTTAATGTTTTCATATATATATGTATACATACATATATGACGATGGTCCAACTGTCTTCTTGTATGTTGCTTGCATTTAATAGTACACAATGTGTGTTTAAATTTTCGTGTCATATAACATGTTGGTGGCGTTTCTGGGAAATTATCGTTTATTGTGCAAGCTGCACAGTTAAAATATTGGATCTTATTACTGAAGCATGCAGTTTACCACTAAATTAGAAGAAAATACCTATAAATTTTATTTAAAGTAAAAATATAATGCAACTGTTAAATTTATAAATTAAAAGGATACTCTAAGTAGTGGATACTCTAAAGTAGTTGGGGATTTTATGATTTTAATAGTAAATACTATTTTTATTTGGATTAATTGGCTTTATCTTTTTCATTTTCAAAAAATCATTGTCCTTCCCTTTTTCTTTGTCATTGTAGTATTGTTGCACTCTCAGAAAGTTTTAGTTCAATAGTCATATTATCAAGTGTTAGCTTCCCTAGTCCATGTCAGCTTTGAAACTGTGATTGTATTGTGAAAGCCTGTTTGCTTTCAGTAAAGTAAAAATAAATATTTTGTTTGATTTCTACTGGTAGTTGCCTATCCTGAATCCAGAAGCATGCGATATTCCAGATAACCTGCCTGTGCAAAAGGATAAAATAACAAACCTTCCAAAACTGCCTAAATCTGCACCAAACGTTCAGCTTCCTTCATTAACTGTAGCTCCTGGCCAGACAATTCAGTTTTTATTGAAGTTGATTCTACCTCCAGATTCAAAACTGAATGAAGAAGCACCCAATTCCTGGTTTATCACAGCAGAAGGTAAAGTGCCTGTATTGTTTTATCAGTTGAACAGGAGTAGGTAAGATACAAAGTGGGTTATATCATGACGTGCCTGCAATACAACAGATCTCAGTCTGATGAATCAAAATGTCCCTCCAAGTTCCATGTTCCTATTTGACTTTGTGATGCAGTACATGTTATTTAGAGTTGATACACTTAACAGCTGGAGTGGGAAGATTAAAAAAAACCCCACACTTGATAGGCTGCTTTTTGCTTGAATAACTACATGCTGCATTTTTTATTTTTTTTAACTTTCTTGGAACAAGCTGCCAGTGAGGGCTTGCAAAGGTACTGATCCCAGAAGAGTCGAGCTTCTTACTCCTTAAACGCTTGCCCTCTCCACTCTGTATGAAACAGCTCATCCCAGCTCTACTATCTGTTTCTGGGAGAAAGCTCACCATGAAGCTGAAGCATAATTCTGACATTCCTTTTCTTCTTTTTTTTGCTTTTGTCTCTTCCAAAAAGTATTTGAAAGAACTTTATACCTAACCACTTTGAACCTACTTTGTTATAATTCATATTTGCATATTTCAGCTTGAATATTTCTGTAATAAGGCACACTTTCTTACATAAGAGGTAAATTATGGTATGTCAAGGCAGAAGAAATAATTGGCCTTTCTTGCAAGTTCTTTTGCTGATTTCCTGAGTGACCTTGGACAACTCTTTCAGTCACTATGTACCCTGGTTACTGTAAAATGGGAATACTATTATTATATTGGAATAATGGAATTATTATTTCATGTTATGGCAGTTTTCTGAGCCTAAATTAATCCCTCTCAACTCTTAAGTGTTCTAAAAGAGCATATGGAATATGTTCACATGGTGTACAACTGGAGAGGTTTAATTCTAGCCATTGTTGCCATCCTTACGCTGGAGATTACTGTGCCTGTAACATGACTGGTAGAACAGACTGTGTGAGTGTTCCCTAAAATTCTCTTCAGTACAAAAATAGCATGGTTATCTGAAACACGTTCTTGCACAGGCTGACCATTAGCGGATGTTTGGATACCATGCTTTCCAGTGGTCTAGTTGTACCCAAAAGGGAGAATTTGTCCATGCCTTTGGAAGTACTATATGAAAGCCAATATACAAAATAACCCATGTTTTTTCATGTTCTTTGTGAAAAGAGTTCTGCTTCGTTATGGACTTACTCAGGTGTGACTCATTTGCTTTAAGTTTAATACATTTACGGTCTAGGAGAAAATTTCTTACCTCACTGGAATGTCAATACTTCTAAAAAGTATCCTGTAGTAGGTGCTGTGTGCCTAAGTAAAAGCATAAAGTAGTGTTCTTGAAGGTGAGAGGAGGACACTTAGCATTCAAACTCTGTGAGAAATTTCTGAACTTCATAAACATGTTTTCTGTTAGACTCTGGGCACCCTAAAGTGATGAATGGTACAGAGAACTGTTACCTCATGGAGGAAGTGAACAAGGTACCCACTAAGCCAGTATAGAGCAGAGGAAAGCTTAACTGACTGTTTAATGAGTTGCTGAACAGTTCTAACAAAACAAGAGCCTAGAATGTCATTTTCTTTAGTTTCTCTGTCAAGCTTTTGATGTTGAAATTGCATCATTTGCACCTTCAATAGATTTTGGAAAGCAACAGAGGGAACATTTATATTTCAGTTATGTTTGCTCAGTTGTTGCACTGCATTGGAAAACATGTATTTTTAGAAATGCTGCTAGATTTTAAAATTATACTGATTTTAGTAATTGTTCTCTGGCTGAATTTACATGCCATATTGGCTTTTGCAATGATAAATACTTCTCAATAGTTATGCCTGCTTGTAGATGCAGTTAAACTGATCTGAAAGTAAACATCTCCTCATCTTTTGACTTATCTTTTGTTGGCCAGCTTTCAAAGTATCCATGTGGTAGCTTAATTAAATTGATTGCTCTTAAAAGCGGTCAACAAATACTGCACAGGCACTGCAATTTGTTTATATGCCTCATGATTTAAAGTAGTTTCTCATCCCTGTTTGTGCTTTTGGAGTACAAATAGACTATTTCCAGGAGAGTCGGCACACTTTTTGGCCAACAGAATCTCCAAATATTGTTGAAGTAAAGATATATGTGATAGCTTCAAGGGTTAGTAAAATTGGAGAATGTAAGCAACCTAAACTCAACAAGTCATTTCAAGCTCATAAATTCTAGAGCCAACTTTTAGGTATTTTCTGAAAAATGCCAAAAAGAGCACTTCATCTATCTCACTTACAGTAAAATACAGAGTACAATGCAATGAGATAGGTACATTTATTGTACAGTTATTTTTTCAGTTGACATACTCTTAAATATTTAAATAAATGTGAAACTCAAGTTCTGTTTTAACAGTCGGCCTGAACATTGCTAAATTGCAGCAACCCACTTGTAAAGCTAACACTTCTGTTTAGAAATGTCATAATTTACCTGCAGTTTTATGCATTTATCTTACTTGGAGTATTAGACCTCTGATACAAATGTATAGCAGACCGTTAAGTTAAGGCGTTGTGCTTGCATATCTCAGAATAAATTTTAGTATCTTCTTAAGAGCGTATAGGATAAATTGCAGATCCATTGCATTTAAGTAAGATGTACTTTATATATATCTGTTGTTCTGAAGCAAAGCTATGGATCTCTCCATCTTTAAATGACTGCTAAAGAAGCATTTGTAAATTACTTTTCCTTTTTTTTTTTTTTTTCCACGATTGGAAAAATCAAGAAGGAACTATCCCCTAATGTTGCGTATGGGGAGAGTCCATGTTGTCATGTAGATAAAATTAATGTTTTCTGTAGGTTTCAGGCATGGTGTTAAATATCATCCTAATGATAAAACTTGTTCTTCTTTTACAGATAATACCTGGTTGCTTCAAGGAGAGTGTCTGTCTGGAGAAATAAAGGATGTTTCTTGTCAAACTATCATTCCCTTTCAGTTACCCATGAGCTGTCTGTCAGCTGAAGCTATCCTGGCTATCAAAGTGTGCCTCTACTATTGCAGCAAAGGTAGCAGTGCCTGTATGATGAAAGGAATCTCATTCAGTCAGCCTTTACAGATAGCTAGTACAAACCAAGGCAGCTTGACTCAAGTTGAACTGATACACAAGTTTTTAACCAACTAAAGTGAAGCCAGCAAATTTCGTACTTTATCATACTATCCACCATTTCTATAGGAGAAGGTACAAATAGATAACTTTTTCTCCATTTTTCATTTTCCTTGAGCTTATGGCAAAGCTAAGAAATAATATACTTGGTAAAGTGGAGTTCCCTACAGCTTAACCTGGAAATTCATCATCACAACCTCATTTCTGTTCTTTACAGTAGCAGCAATAATATTGTAATACTCTACACTCTGTTGCCAATTGTGAATATATTGGATGTATGCCATTCTAAGCAATGAGCAACAATTTTTAGAGTGCTTTTGAAAGAGCTGGTCTTACATTGTGATGTTACTGTAAGAAGTTCTTTGCACTGTACATACTGTTAGAATAGCTAGATCATTTTGAACTAACAGTTACAAATTCCTTTTGTGCCCTTATTAAATTTTAATAGAATGTCAGAACAAATAGTTTCTTTCTCTACACTGTAAAAGAAGTATCTTGCTTATTTTTCTGCGATGGCATTTATGACACATGTATTTTGAAAATACATCTTAAACTAGGTGCAGCTCTAATTTTATGCAAACAGTGTTTTGCTTAACTAGATATGACCGCCTTATGTGAAGAGCAGAGTTTCATGGAAAAATTTCTGTGAAAGGAAGTGTTCAAGTTCCAACAGAAGAATTTCATGCTGATTTCTAACAAAGAATGTGCCTCTCTCTGATCTGTATATATATAAAGAAAAAAAAAAAAACACAAAACCATGCTGGAGTTTTTCTGATACATACCCATTTACATTTTACAGTAAGTGGTAGATAATGCTCGAATATCTAAATGGCAAAAATTAAATGTCAACCATTTCAAGTGGGGTGAATCACTTTCTTTTCCTACTTTTATGATTTCTTTGTAGAGACTTCTCTGAAGACTTCTGTCTTGCAAATACATAATATTAAGAATAATATTATATTCTTGAAGTCTGATTCAGAGTCTTTTGAAGTCACTGTTAGTCCCCTGATTTGTAATAGTGGCCACTGAACCAGAACTAAATGTTTAATAATGGATTATTTGCATTCATGTTCAGAGGTTCTGAGCTTTTGCTAGAAAACTAGTAACCTAATCTTTGAGTAAGATGCTTTAAAACTATATTACAAAACTTCGCCTTTGGTGGTTAAGTGTTTTGCAAGTAAAATTCCTTCAATTTGCCATAGTAAGTAGCAGGAATACAGGAGTGGGTGCGTATTTTTTACTTGAACTGGAAGAGTTTCCACAGTGCTTAAGTGGTAATTGGATTAGGCTCCATGCTCTGGTCATGAGGATCAGTTCTGAGAAGGTGATTTTGTTTTAAGTTTGAAGTTAGTATTTTTACACATATTCTAAAGTACAGTAGTGAAAGAATTTTTATGTAGACTTTTCTAAAACAATCCCCATTGTTCCTGACACCTGTCTGTAAATCCCCAGTATGATTTGTTGTTGCTTTTTCTTATTAAAAGCTGACTGAAATGTTGGTCATGAACTCAAGAGGCTTTTGTTTTAAGGGAACCATATGGACTGGTGTGGTTTTTCCTTCCATTGAAATGCCAGTCTATCTGTGAGTTCTCTGTAGTACCGGAAATGGTTATTACCTCACCTGTCAGCAAGGCAAGCGCTGAACTATTATTTTTCATGTGTTTGTTTTTTAAGCAACTTTTCTAATTCAGTGTTTCAGCTCCTTTGGGTAACCCTCTCAATTCTCACATGCCATTTTGAAGAAGGAGAAAGTTTTGCTATTTTGTTCACATGTTGCAAATGCTATTGGAAGGATGAAGGTAAAGAAACCGATGTGGGGATTTATCATTTTTACACTTTAGTACAACTCAATCTCAGAATTTTTTTTGTTTGTTTGTTTAACTTTGGATAGTAGCCAGGAAACCTTAGATCAGCTTCCAGCTAGCTCACAAATTTTCTGTTGCTTACTGAAAAAAAACAAGCGTTATTTTCAGAAGTTCAGAAAATGGACCAAACTGTTACAGTTATCTTGAAAATATAATTCAACAGATGGACTTTTTTCTCTCATTTTCAACTAGAAGGACATATTTGTCTATTTCAATTGGACAAGATCATCAAATTCTGCCTGTATCCCAGTATTAAAAAAAAAAAAAAAAGGTAAAAAGCTCAATGAATCTGTTTTCTTGTTGACACTTTTTAATTAATGTATTGCTGTAGGGGAAAGACCATGTATTCCTAATTTTATGTAACTATAGTGTGAAATGTTTAAATACAGTATTGTAGATATGTTTTTTCTATCTAAATGTACATCTATAAATGTGTGTTTAAGTGTCATATACATTTTATTTTCAAGTTCTGACTTTTAGTCGCTGTATGTAGACAAACTCGGAACCACTATAAGCTTATTGGGAAAGGGTGATAGTAGGTAGTAGGAAAACTGTTGCATAAGCATCAGGCTGAAATCCAGGATCAAACTGTAGCCAAATTTTAAACAATTGCATTTCAAGGAAAACAGTTTCAGCTTTACTAGTGGACAACAGGAATATATCTGTCTGACCAATTTTTTGTTTATCTTTTCTTTTAAGTCCACGTCTTGCAGCAGATGACTGAATCTTACATAAACTAGGGGAGTGGGGGGTGGTATACTATATCCATGCTACCATTACTCTTTCTACAAAGCCTCAGAGCATTCCTTGCTTCTGCACCATAATGGCTTTATGCTAAAAGAGGGGTAGAATGTGTGATACCATCTCAAAAAAGACACACAGCCTGCTATTTACAAAGAAAAGCTGTATATCCGAAAATGCCTTTCTGCCATATCCAGTAAGTCCTAAACCCTTTTAGGCAATAACCCCTTTAGCTTGCAAGGGAGAGCTGCTTTTCCTGACTCATCTTAGTGGGTTTCACACAGGGACACTTCTCTAATCATTCTCCTTTGTCATCTTAGGAGCAGCTGATTCTCAGTGTGCTCCAGTTCTCCCTGGTGAGGTTACTGGGGTTCTTCTGCTCCTCGCGCAGTCTGTGTGTTCACTGTGACTGGCATTTAATCATATAGCCTAACACTATGTGTTGTTTGTCCAAGAAATAGCATACACATTCCTGGAGTCACTCCTGTTTTCCTTGTGGTGTACAGACATTTGAATGTTCTATAATAAGAAAAACATGGTTTTTAAAAGCTTATGATGTTTAGGGATACTATTTCCATTGCTTCCTCCAGGGTTTACAAGATGCTCATACAGTAAAGCAACAAGTGCCATAAATGTAACTAGACAGGCAAACAGAATAGCTTGTACAAGCTACAGAAATTTATTTCAGTTAAGTACCAGAAAGCATCTTCACGATATGATTCAGAAAAACAGAAAATTTTATTACTCTGTCTCAATACTGAAAAATCAGGTATACTGGTGACTGCTCTCTCTTTGTATGATAATTTAGTTTATTAGTGTTTCCTGATATAAAAATTCTGAGCACGTTGGTATGGCTCAGCACTCCCAGATTTGTATCTTACAATAAAAGTATGTAATTCAAGGCCTTTTCAAAACATGTCTTTCTACTGACTTTAATAGGTTTTGCATCAGACCTTAATAAAGTAATACATTACTATAGCAAATCTCTATAGCAAATCTCTAAAGAATATTGGTCATGGTTGTATTGTATAATGGGAACAAGTTCAGTGGCATGTACAGTTTAGTTCTAGTGTTTACTTTCCTGGAACAGCGTTTGGTTTTGAATGAATATATTGATAGTTCCGTGGGATGTTTTTAGAAATTTTATTTAATTACAGTACAATATTCTTCATTAGACTAGGAAAAACATAATGTGTTTTCTAAGAGGGAGCGTAATGTATTTTAATAGCTTTTTCATGTTGTTTGAATTCAGTAGTAACTTTCTGTAGTTTGTTCCCCTCTGTTGAAGGAAGAGGGATGCTGGCTGTGTAAACCTATTCATGGGCACATATTTTATGCATATGTTTTTAGCTGATTCCTTTTTGTGTTACATTCTCACATGTCATTTTGGGCTTTTCTACTGGATGCACTTATTCATAGTTTGTGTTTTGCCTCTCCTGTCTTCTGCTTGTAGAGCATTATGTTTGTATAATGCTGTGGTAATGTCGTGATACAAAGCAAGTACAGACCAGATGAGTAATACATGAAAAAGTAGTTTTATAGCATCATGTAAATGCCTTATCTGCTTAGCTTGAGAAAAGGTGCATATGGCTTTCCAGTACATTGTATATATTCTTAATGCACTTTTTTTATTCCAATGGGCAAATCTTGTAGCTCAAACCATGGATAAAACTATTTTTTGTGAGAATGTCAATAAAAACATATTCTTTATCTCTTGCTCAGAGGAGGGGGATGATCAGAATGAAGTGACCTTCCTTCTTGTGCCGGGGCATGTCCTTCTGTTCCTTTAATTATTGACTATTTATTTTAGCAGAGAGAGTTGTATTATTGACCACAAATTCTCTTGAATTTTTGATTCTTAACAAGGTTTTCTACATACATAAAAGCTTTAAATGTCTGACTTTGTAGAGTTATATCCAGTTGAAAATGGCTTATGGTTTAGTAAACACTAGTAGAGATTTATGTACATTCTGATGATCTGTAATATTTTAAAATCACTGTTATTCATTAGGACTTACCTCAGAGACACATTGCAGCTAAACTCCCACAAGAAGTGTATATTGCAACTCAAAAGTACGTTTTCTTGCTTGTATAATGTGCGAGAGATGCTGTGACACGTTGTGTATATGTGTCCTCCAGGCTGCAGTTGTGCTACCTTTGGAGAATTTACCATGCATCAGCCACCAGCGTATCAACCACCCACAGTAACTCACCACTCAAATCTGCCAGCTCAGTTGTTCATATAATCAATTGAAATTACTGATCTGTGTTAGCAAAGATTTCGTATTTAGAATTAGTCATTATAATTTTCATTGAAATTGGTTTGTCGGGATTAGAGGAGCTTCTCTGTCCCAAGCAGGGAAACTGTAAGAATGGTGACAATTAGTTGGAGACAGTTGTTGAAAATATGAGACCTGGTTATTTTTTAATTAAACCACCACATCTGTCTTTGGATTCTACAACATGAATTTAGAAACGGTATTTCTAATATTTTACATTCCATTGTGTTCATATAACCAAATTTGACTACTATCTTCTATCCGAAGCAGCTGTTCTTACATTTTCTAGTTTTTGTACTATTGTATGTAAGACCACTTACTTTGTTAAGGATTAGGATTTATTCTTGTTAAGGATTCAGTGCAGCTATGATTGAGTTTCTGAGTTTATCTGTTTCTTTGCCATGACATTATGGGGGATTTTGGTTAGGTTTTTTGGATCTTCTTCTCTTCTAGTTTCCCAAGAATGAAATGCAGCCACTATCTTGTTACCATGGAAAGATCCAAGTAGGATAAATCCCTCCACCAGCTCCTTGCCCCTCCCTTGCTTCAGGGATGGGGATGTAAACAGCAAGTGCAATAGGGCTGTCCCGTATAAAGATACCTGACAGCCCACTCCAAAAGGGTGCAAATGAGGTGAGGATTTCAGAATGAGTCACACCATGACACTGATCCTCAAAATGGACAGACCTAGTGCATATTGACTTTCTGGGGTTTCCTGCCTCCTAGGTCTACTTTTCTTTACGGCCTATAAAATCTGGTTCCATAAAGAAGGCAAGAATTTTTGCCTTATTATTCCTGCAAAAACCTGCAGTTAATTGGTTCATTAGTACTCTTTATCTTAAGATAACCTGGTAATAATTACTAGGACCTATTTGGACCCTCCACCACACTTCTAGGTAGCATTAGAATAAGATTATGTCCTCAGGTCAACTTCATCAAGCTTTGCACTTTTGCAGCTACCATCAGAATTTTTACCTTTACCTCTGGCCCTATCCAGTGAGGTCCTGAAGTTGTTTCTAGAGCTCCCGGATCATCCCATCAAACTTGAGTAGCCCATGCAGGGATTTTGGTGGCTCTTAGTTTCAGGAAACGTTGATACTATAAATTAAATACTTTGGCTATTAGGTGATTTGAAAGATACCCCGGTTTGCTATCTTGTTGCAGAATTTGCTTTGTTATTTTCAGAGGATAATACATTTTTGTCACACCTGCAAAACTAGAAACCTTGGATATAAGTTGAGGAGTGTTTGTGCAGCTATTGCTTATTGCTTAGTGTACCTCTTTGTTGGTCCATTGCTTTCAAGTGTACCAGGGAACTCTTTGTCCAATTGCAGGCCCTAGGGCTAAGCAAATGAATTGCAAGTATTTTTCAAGTCTTGCCTAATTCCTTTCAAACATCAACCATTTTGAGCTAAAGAAATCCCACTTGTAAAAATCTCTTCGTAAGTCTACCTTACTTTAATGCTCTGTACTCAACATGCCTCAGAAGAACAATATTCCACACTATATTTTCCCCCTTTTGACAAAGTATTTAGAAACTCAACCCATCTGGCCATTATCAGACTTCATAGAAAACAAGATAATGATTCCCAATTTGATTTTACATTCATGTTTTTTAAAAATAAGAGCTTGTTTTTAAAGCTTTTGATTAAACTGAAATACCTGGTTTTGAACCATCCATTCCAGGAACCTGTCCTGAGCGTTGCCTGTATCAGATAATTGGCTTCCAGATTTTAAAGATTTGGAACTGATAGTAAAGTGGAGGAATGGAATTGCTAAATGTTTTGTATTTTGAACGTTTAACTTCAAAGCTAACCAGTTTCACTTTTAAGGGAGAATTAGTGCAATTAAAACTTTCTCTTCTGTAAATCATTGCCATTAATGTACCATTAATCATTGTATCATTAAGGCCTGTGATAGATCTGTGTGATTTTATAAAGAAATCAATAAAGAAAAATAAGGTAGTTGTAGAACTGCAACTGGGTGAAATCCAAGTGCTCCAAGGTTAGCAGCAAATATCTTTAGGGCCAGTATTTCAGCCCAGTGTGACAGAAATTCTGCATTTTCATTACATCATGATGGCTGAAGGAAAAAATCAGTGCCTTCCATAACAATACTTGAAAGTGTATCTTTACAGAAATGCTGGAGTACTGGTTGAATTAAGGTATTTGACCTTCATGGTTTGCAAGTTTCAGGGGTTTTTAATTCTCTACTAATTCTGAAACTGTGAAGAATTTTACCTTCTCCTTTATGTTTTCACATTATGTTGAAATTAAGGTGCTTTTTGTTCAAGCTACTCTTCTTACAAAGTACTTTAAAATGTTTTTTCTCAATGTTGGGAAACTATTGTTACCTCTTTTGTACACTTCAGAACAAACTTGGCAAGGAGATTTCAAACATCTTGCTGAAATTGTGATATGAGTGAGGCAAAAGGCAAAATATTCATTGATCTAAAAGGGCAAGGGTGATGCTTCTTGGTATTTGAGGGGTGGAGGCTTGGTCTTTGCTTTGGGGTTTTTGTTCCCTTTGCTACAGATCAGCAAAGATTCTTTAAATGGCAGAAGGCTGTGTGTAGAGGCAGCTAGGAGGGGTCAGGTTCTGTCATTGTGAAACCATACGACTTCATTTAGGTTATGATGCTGGGATGTCTAAAAATCCCAGCAGTATAATACTAGTGAAGAAAGTCACATTTGAGCACTTAACACCTTAATAAATGTTTCCGTATGTTTTAAGGGGAAAAACAGGGATTTTTTTTCTTCCTTGAGAACTTCAGTGTTGCTTTGTGGATATTGGAGTATTTTTGTCTGCTCTTTGAGATACTAAACCTCTGCTTTTCCATTACATGTGATACAACGCCTTTCAAATATCTGAACATTTAAAAGATGTGTTTTATGTTTGTTGCTACAAAATAGGTGAAGAATTAAAACGGAAGGCTCTTAATCTACAGCTGATGCATACAGCATTGCCTAATAATGTTCTTAACAATATTCATGGATTATGATCCTTTTTAAATAAAAGGTAAATGTCCTCTAATATTATAAGAACAAATAAATACACTGTAGAAGAAATGTCAGTCTCGGATATCAATTCAACAAATAAACAGTGATTAAAGAATGTACTCTTTCTCCTGTGAAACCTCTTCCTCCTTGTAAAGCTTTTTCATGGAAAAATAAACATTAAAAATTGTGTCTTTTCTTTCAAGGCTGGGTTTGTCTGTCAATCTTTACGTGCACATAGATGTGGAAGTTATGAAATGCATCTGCCATAAGGGGTTACAGCTTGATTAAAATCCTTTAATTAACAAGTACTATTCGTTTCACACTCCCTTTCCCACAGGGCTCTGCAGTTGTGGGTATTCTGTGACCTGAGGGTTGGTAAAACACTGTGCAGTCGTCAGGACTCCTCAGTGTCAATGTTACGCGGTGGTCTGAAAACAAGAGATCTGGTTTTATTCCATTTCTGCACATAAGAGAGATGAGAAACGGTGTACTGCATGAGTCATAGACTGACTGTTTTGTAGCCTTCAGTTTATTGAGGAGATCCCAGAGCAAGCTTAGCTACTGGAGCAGATCTCGCTGCATTGAGCTCCACTTTGAAGCACTGTTTGTTAGCCATATTGCTGTGGCTAAACTGTGCACAGTTTGCGGTATGAGGGTGCGTGTTTAATAGTTGTGGTTGAACCGTATTCTAACAGCAGCTTCTAAAAAAAAAAATAAAATTGTTTTACTTGGATAACAGTTTTGCAGCTTTGACTAAGAACATATGGATACGGTGTACTAATACACGCTTCGTGTGTGCACCAATACAACTGAGGACTGATACCAACATACCTACGAAGATATTCCCTTATTTATGCTCCTTATCTTATTTTTATTGATACAATGATTTATCATTAGTGAAAACATCGTATGCCAAAAATTCTGGCCTATTTACTATAGGTGAGCCCAAGCAATAGTAAGTGTAGCTCTGCTGAATTTTTTTCCCCTTGCTAAAGATTATTTCTCGTGACTATACATCCATTCAAATATTTAAAAGATTTATACACACTACTTATAAAACTCCACTAACTTTCTTTGATTTCCATGCAGATTAAATATATTCATCTTAGCCCGATGCAATAAGTCTGAATTTGACAAACATTCAAACAGATTTATTTGCAATTTTGATGCGTTGTTATAAAGTGCATCTAAAGCTTCTGCCAAGCCTAACTCAGCTAGTGTAGGCAGGGTCGCGTCATCTCTCAGCATCTTAGTGACCATTTGCCTCGGATCATAAAGCTGAAAGTTTACTTGCTTTCAGTCGTCATCTCTGAAATGACACCTTCACCCCCAACTTTTATCTAAGTATTCTTAAAACAATAAGCCTGTACGTGCACAGATTTGTACATTCTGTATGCAGACTTAGAGATGCCTATGTGTATAATGGCATTGGTGTGACTGAGCTGGACTTGTGCATGTCACCAGAACCCAGGGAGGCACTGCCCACTAGAAGTTTCTGTGGTTGCAAAGTCACTGCTCTAGGAAACAATTAATTAGGTTGTTTCTAAAAGCAAGGGGAAGGAGCCTTTCATTTGAATTTCACTAATGGGGCCAAGATATATTCTTGTTATTGCAAGGGATTCTGCAATCTCCTGCCGGGAGATTGGGTAGATAGGGCTTTAAAAGGCTTCTCTCCCTGCCCTGTCCTTCCCATCTGAAGTAGTTTCCTGTAGCTGTTCAAAATCATGACCCTGCCGCCCCGTCTGAATTTTATCTTTTCTGCCTGTCACCCTGGTATTTCATGCACACAATCCCACCAGAAACTGAAAACAATACCTGATGGCTATTTTATGTGCCCTGTGTAGCAAAATTCTACCCTGGCTGTAACTGGGCTTTCTAGAGCCAGTTTGTTCTCCTTTGCCCTCTTCCTTAAGCACAGAAATCAAAGCAGAGGTGAGGATTTCAGCCTTCAAGTGTAAAAGAGTAGCTTTCTAAAGTATTGCTATAGCAGCACATGTTGTTTCTTTCATTTTTTGGAAAAGCATTAGCAAGTTGTAACCTTTAGTTAAATCTCTCCATATTTTTCCTGTCTTAAGCAGAGTATGTGGACTTATCAGTGCTCAGAGCTCCTAACAACAGGCTATGGGTGTATTTTCCAAACACTGAACAAAGCTGCAATATTAAGGAGTAGTTAGATATTAATGAAGAAGTTGCTTCAGTAAACTCAAACGTTTAGTCAATTTTACCCCCGTGCTGTACATTCACTTGTGAATTCCATCCACCACGGAACTGCGGTGTTATTTTTGATCTTTGAAGCTATCGTTGCAATTCTTGTCCTTGAGAACTGGAAAGTTGTTCTAACGCCATCTTTATGTTCTAAGGAGAAGGCAGATTTGATACCTTCTTTATACAGCAGGGCTTGGGAAAGCGCATCACTTCCCTAGGGAAGGTCTGAACCCTGCGTCTGAGATGACGGCACGTGTGTGTGACGTGTTTTAAGCAGAGCGGCGTAGAGCCAGCAGTTCCGTGGTCAGCAGCAAGCGTAAGCAGCCGTTCTGTCAAGGCCTCTGCGCTTCCCCTCCCTCTCCTTATGCACACCGACACTCAGGACTTGACTAAAGCTGTGACGTTTTCCAAGTTGTTATCTGGGGTTGATACTGAAATACAGAGATCCCTAAGAATGAGAGATGCAGCTGTTTTTCAGAGTCTTAATACATCCAGCAAATGGAATTATACAAGAGAATATAAAATTGAAATGCGCCACGCAGTGCGTAGGAGCATCAGTGCCTAAATGATGGTTAAATCCAAGGGAAATTTGCTGGGGGCTACTGAGAAACCCGTCATTTAAATTTTTCTCTCCTTTATGCAGTTGAGTGAAGAAGATGGATTTAATTAGCATTTTTGCCGTGCTCTTAGCAGTGGAAGTGCTATAAAGCGCTGCTGTTATTGCAGACTTGAATCAAAGGAGGTGCGTGTGGCAGAACTTCTGAGAGTGTACGTGAAAGTGCAGAGGATGTACTGGGATGCTCAGAAATGGAGTCCCTAGTGAAAAGTGACAAAATTTGCCTCACAAATTCACTGGTAAGTATAAAATGAAACATTTACTGAATCATAACAGGATTAGTTATGAATTTAAACTAGCAGAGGATTTAAATTTTTTATTTACTTGAGGATGCTGAACAGAACGATTCTTTTTACAGTAGGATTAAATTACCTGACAGTGCGTGAAATACAGGAAAAATACAGGATTTCACCAAAAGAAGTGAAGTATGATGGATGGTGTATTTTATATAGAAGTGTAGGCATGTTTTTTCTAATAAACCGCAAGCTTGCTGATTTTAAAAAATATATTTTTTTAAATGTTAGTGGGTGGAGAGTCTCAGCAACTTTGTGACCTGCTTCTGGTCTATGTTAAGTACATCCCATATAATGACGAGATTATATATTTTTCTTATACACTTGCTACAGGGTCTCTCCTGCTTTCACATACTGTGGTAGCCTCATCACTGCGATGTCCTCTGGGACTCTGCACATCGCAGTTTTGGTCTTGACAGTAGGAGAGACTGCCTTATTGTAGGCACCTGACAGCAGGCATACTGCTGTTTTCTAAGAACAGTCTAGCTCGGATGAACCTGTCATAGCAATTGTTTTCCACCTCCTAACATGCAGAAAGCTTGTAGAGTACCTCGTACAGCAGCAAGCCAAAAATGATCAGGATTCTTTTGGATTTAATCCGTGTTGAAGCTTCTCACAGTCTTGAAGGAAATTCATATTTATGATTAAAGCGGTCCCAGGGAAGAGCTGATTTGCTATTTGCAAAAAATCCCAACGAGTTTATATTGTTAGCCTAGAAAAGCTGTATATTTTAAAGTGAGAATTGCTGACAGTCAAGTAAAGAAATTTTCAGAAAAAAAGCGGTTAAGTTATTCTGAAGCAATTCTAACCTGTCAGCTTAACAATATGAGGACTGTTGTAAGCAATGATATATCCTACCCATTTTTTTGTCAGCCGAGGAAATAAGTGAAGAAAATCCACTAGGATTATCTTCCAGCATGACACTTCAATAGTACATCTCAGCATTAAAGTCTAGTGAATTCTCCTCAATTTGGGAAGACACTCAGATTCAGTAGTAAGTTTGACTCTCTGATAGAAACCATGGGGAGGCTGAACCCTTAGGTGGAATAAATTTTCCTGCTTCTAACTGGACAGTGGAGTTTATACGTTTCTCCCAGGCAGCAAATAGATGCATTTATCCCTACACTGCTGCACTCCTCTCATTAATCTCTGCTGAGTTACTTCTTAATGACTATCACTTGATCCTTTTCAGTCTACCTTCATCTCTCTAATTAGTTCTCCCAAAGCTTGCAGCCCATTGACTGTCGGCGTGTAGCTCTTTTCACTCACGAAAGAAAAATAATTCACTTCTCTCATTTTGGGAAAAAATATTCCTAACCTGTACATCCTTTCCCCTTTTCTTTTTATGCTCATGAATTGTGTTATTAGTGAGAGCTCCTGCTTCCTCTATTTCACTTCTATATTACATCCCACTGATTTGGCTGTTCCCATGCTAACCGCTAAAATTGCTCTCAGTGAGGTTTCTAATGGTCTATTGCTAGCCAAATCTCTTCAGTCTTCTTGGCCTGCCAGTTGCCTTCAACATATACAACCAGTATTTCAGTTTTGAAATTTTTACTTTGCTTCTTTTCTTCCCTTTATTCCAGCCCTCTGCATACTTTGGAAACTGCTCTTGCATATGTCCTTGGCTGAATACTCCTTGTCTTCCCCATCTCCAGCTTTTGGTGGGAATTGCCCTGGACTGCCACTCTTCCTACCCTCTTCCCATTGCACACTTTGTCTCCGGATGGTACAAAGTTCAGCAACCACCTGTGCTGAGGCGTCAGAGTCCCACCTCTCTCCTCCAGAATGCTCTCTTTCTATGAAACTTCAGCCTCATCCTTTATCTTCCTTTGACTGTATAAAATTTAATACAGCTGAAAACTCCTAATCATCTCTTCACTATTCCTTCATGTTACTCCTTTCCTTTATCAAGCAAGCCTTCTGATTACAGACAAGCCTTAGAACTTCACCACTTGTTCACATTTCAGCATCTCACTGGGTCCTTGCATTTGGACAGTATCTGAATTTTTGCAGATTTTTTTTTCATCTTTTGTCTTCTCTCCCTCTAGTCTGCACATTTGTTCGAGGTTTTCTACCTCATGTCTCAATTGCTACAACACATCGTGTTAGGTAAGAGAATCTCGTCCTCCTCTTACCTATCCAAAATGTGACTTTGTCAAGTGTTGGTTTTGTAGCCTGAAGGGTGATGACTGAAACATTACTTTCTTGAATCCAACTGCCAGCTCTCCCTACTTGCTAGTATCAAGCATATGCTGCACCTCCGCATATTTCAGTATGCCATTCACAGCATAGTCATATCCTATCTGTGAGGTTTTATTGATTTTGAAGATACCAACTTCTGCCTCTGATTTTTTCATCTTTCTTCACCCTTATCCACTATTAGTCTTACAAACATTGCGAAAAGTACCTCTGAGGCTTCCTTTAATTTTCAAAAGGATTTCCTCATCGACACTGGCAAAGCCTTTCTTACAACACTGAAGTATTGTCAACATTTAGGCTCTCCTGGACTAAGATCACTCACTCTTAAACCAACAGTATCTCATTGTTCACTGTTAGACTCCATCTGTTGGCTGCACTGTCTCGTTCGTTGCCTGGTGTTGAACATAGGTTGTAAGCTCTCAGTGGATACGGGACTTTCTTTTCCCTATGTGTTTACACAACACCTAATGCCATGGAGTTTTTCCTGAGAAGAACTCCTAGACGCTGTGGTAATACAAATGATAACAGCAGTTGGTATGACAGGTTTATTTCCCTAGCAGTGCTTAATCTTAGCAAAACAGTTTTTAAAATAGATTCAGAAGTCAGAAAAATAAAACAAATTCTACAAAATTTGAAGTTCTACTTCCATCATTCCAATGTCTTGCTCTTGCCTGTCTGTTTGTAGATGAATCTCCCATTGCTTGTCCCACTGAAGCTTGAGCAATGTACAGGCAAATAAATTAAAAAACCTTCCTGAACTGGGGGGATTATGTCCTTAGTCCAGGAATTCCGGAAGGGCACATGGAGTTCAGTTGAGCTGGACGTCTCTTCGCATTCAAGTCCTAAGGGGTCCAAAGATTTTATCATGCTTTTTATAGGGATGTTTGATCACATGCTGAAAAAATGTTGAAGTTGGCTAGAGATGCATCTGTCTTCACAATATTTATTGGCTATTTTAGTTTGTTCTAGTGGATAAAGAGACAATTGATTAGAACGGATAAAAAACAAAAAAGCATCAGACATAGGGTTTGAACCTGCACTGTGGTACCTCTGTCTTCCATCAAAATACAACAGATCCTATGCACACGTGAGTGAAGGGATGGGCCTTCCCACTGTGGGCTGTTGCAAAGGGCACATTGGGAGTGTCTGTAGGAGGTGAGGTTTGTGGCCATGTTTAATTCCCATAGAAGTTGACTCCATGGCTTTGGACCAGCTACAAGGATGTCTCCTGAACTGCTGATTGTTACCCTTATATGGACATTTGAGTGACTGATCAATGTTCTTTCTCAATGCCTACCTGACTTTTTTATGTGTGGCACTGAGCATCTGGAATATCATGAACCATTTCATGGATTTTAATTGATATTTTGAGCAGAAGGATTCAACGTCCTCAGCCACAGGTCTACTCTTCTGTATAAGTGGTTCTCTCTACAATTCTCCACACTCAGCATCAGAAGCTGCTTCCCATCAGTCCTGTAGCCTTTGGGGGACACATGCTACCACTGCTCCTGCAGAGTGGCAACAGGATGAAGTGGATCCTCCCAAGAAGCTGTCAGCTCCCTCTGCCGGGGGGGAGGCTTTCGGTGGTTTGGACTGTAAGTCATTTCTTCTGGGGAAAAGCGGTGGTCTAAGCCCTGTTAATGCTGCTTTGATGGCATTCTTCCATGGGAAGCCTGCCTCAGTAGGGGAGGGAGACATATATTGACCTCTGATTTGCTATTGGGACGCTCTACTGTGCCGTGGCTTTGCTGTAGTTCATGATGTTTTCATCTTCAGTATTGCACGGCAAGGGGTAATGAAAGGCATTTGTAACTGAGGCCCGCAGTCTGCCGGGATTGACGTCTCCTGGTCAGCTGGAGAAGGTAGGAAGCCTTGCCCTGAGATGGAGTTGTGCGAGACCTCACTGTCAGTGAGGAATCCAGGAGTACTGCAGATGCAGTGTGAACACCCAGGCAGACAAATGGTCAGGAATACTTTTCTTGGGGAACTTCTGCAATTGTACATAAATCTTCTGGCTTGGTCTGGTTTGTTTTTACCTTTAATCCTGAAGAATTCCTGTCTGATATTATAACCTTATTTTCTCATGTTTTATTAGAACTAACTTGCAAAGCCTTATTCCAGCATGCATGGGATCCTGAGCTTAGCTTTTCACTGAAAGCTGCCTTTTTAAATCTTTCCCACCTTCCCCTCATTGGTTTTCCATTTAATATACAGTATCTAAGGAAAATATTGGAAGGAACAATGTGCTGTTTTCCCTTTTCTGTAAAATGGAGTGACCTGAAGTGTAAAGCACCTAGTAAATGACACTAATGTTGGGAAATAAGCAGCTAAGACCCATAAAATTCAGCAAAAAATTTAAGATATTGTCTTAGGAACTTAATTATTTTTTTCCAGATTCCCTAATTTTGGTTTATTTATTTTACAATCTTAAGAGAGTCACAGATTTGAGATTAAAAAACCCTATAGCTAATGCAATTAATATTTTAGTCAAGAATGTAAGGCTCCATAACCAAAACTGTCATAAAACACAACAGAGCACAAGTGGGGTCTTGTCTGTTATGGCAGTGGGAGTTGAAAGTACTCAGTTCTCTGTGATTATATATCAGTTTCCTAATCCCCTAGACCATAATTAAGCACTATTCTTGTTGGTACTGGCTTACTAATATTTTTGGCAAGCTTTTTTGCTTGTTGTTTCATCAAATACAGATTTCTATGCAAACCTGACAATTCTAATGGCATTTCCTTTTTTTTTCAGTTAGAAGAATGTAAACAAGGTATTTGAGCCAGCTTTCTACAATACTTTATCTCTCCACCACCCCTACCCACCCCTCTCACCCCCCATCTCGAATATCTAGCTGTTTAAATTCAGTTGAAAATATCTTTCATTTTTGGGGGTGGGTATTCTCAGTTTTGACTTAGGAAATCACTTGTAAATCAGAGTAAAATTGTTTTCATGTTATTTTTCCTACTGAGAAAGAAAACTCATTTTTAAGCATAATCATTTCCCCAGCGCAAAAATTGCGTGTCCTGATGAACTGTGCGTGGCAGACGTGGAGGTGCTGCACCAGAGCCCAGATGCCCCAGCCCAGCCGTGGCAGGCAAAGGACTTGCACGTAGCAGGAACCGCCTGCCCAGAAGAACCAACAATCTTGAGAATAAACTAAGAAGCAGGAGCTGGACATTACACGCAGAGGGCGTGCAATAAAATAAAAGTGAGATGCTTCAGATCAAAATGGTAAGCACGAGCAAGTTGTTAGAGTAGTCCTTGGCGTGCCTGATGCCTACAAGTACCACCGCTCCCAAAATTTCCAAGGTAGGATTGAGTCGTTGGTGAGACCAGGCAGCTTAGAAGCAGCGAGTCCACTAGCATCTGTGCTGTCCCATGCCAGGTCCTCTCAGTGCCAAGGAAAGGGCCTACACAGCTTTAATTTTATAGTGTAGGCATAGTCTCTGGGACTGAATACCCTAGAAGACAAATTCTACAAAAGATTTGTTTTGGAAGACTATGATCTTTGTAGAGTCTACTTGATGGCCCCCAGTTTTTTCAAAACTATGTACATGCTTCATTGTCCAGGCGCATTGCTGCTGATGGCAAAGAGCTTATTCACTGTAGTAGAGGTCTGCCCATAAATAAACACATAGCTGCATAAGCACACACTAATTTTTTCGTCTGCCTAGCACAGCGGGGCTCTAACCCTAACTTGGGGTTGCTGAGTGCTGTTCTAATAGAAATAAATGATGAAAATTATGGATTTCTTCTTAGATGTTCATTATAGTCTTTTCGAAAATGCTACACTCTTACTCATTTAAAACCTTTGACTGCTGATCCCCTCTCCAGGAGAACTGACAACCTGTTGTAAGCAGGCCCGTGTGATGACAGATATGTGATTATATTTAAATAGCCCTGTCATAAAAAGCATTTCCTATTTTCTTAGCCTGATATTTGAAAGGTTGCATTGCATTTTGTGCGTTCTTAATGAAAACCTTCTGCAGTGTGAAAAAGGAGTTAAAAGCCCGGAATTAAGCCTGTAGGTACCATTTACCATACAAAATAAATATGTAAAACTTTAAAAAAAAAAAAAATCTATGGGAGTTTCTCATGGTGGCAAAAAATGTTCCAGTCTGTTCAAAGTACAGATGAATTTGAGTCTCGCTTCCAAAGGAAGGCTCATGTTGCTAATCTCCCGTGTCCTGCTGTTTGAACTCATCAGCTTCAGAGGTGATAAGAACATGTTATTATGCAAACCATCAAAGTTTATTTACACAGCTTCTTAAAACAGATTCTTTCAGTGGTATGGCCAGGTGGTTAATATCTATTGTCAAATTTGTTATGCATGCCAGTTCGGTAGTACACATTCTCCATCCTGTAAGCAAGATATTGTCCACTGTACAATGCTCTGTCATCCTAAAGCTGAGGGGTTAGCACACTCTCATCTTTAATCTCCTGGAATCCTTCTTTTCCTTTGATTTTGAAATCTATGAACACTCTCACAGAGCATATCCTTCAATAAACACAATAAAAAATCAAGTACCCCAAGCATCTTTAAGTTCAAAATTACACATCAAGCAGGAATCTAGCAATGCAGTGCCAGTCTACCATAAAGTCTTTCATCTTTGCAAATCTTGGGAGCACTCTAGTGTTCCCAGATTGCCAGGTGAGCTCTCTGTTCTGAATATTTTTAAGTGGCTCGAGCACTTGATTCTGGGACTCCCAACTTAATGTTTCCTCAAATGCATCTAAATTTCAAAGGATGGCTGTTCAACGCTCTCTGAACAGCAGGCTGTTTTTCTTCTGGTATCTATAAACTGAGGCAACAAAGGCCACTCATCTCTTTTTTAAGTGTTGAACATATTTTGAATATGTTTAATTTAACTACAAACCATTTGTAACAGCTGTGCATCATTAGGTCTTCTCCTATATTTAAAAAGCTTTGCTTCTGTGTGGGATATAAATCACAGAATAAAATGTATCAGGGAAAATGGGAAATGGAGATACCAATTTATATACAAAGGAAACACTGGAAGATTTATTATCAGTGATTTTCTTAAATCTGCTTAGACAGCCAGGACAACATTTTCCAGACTGGATGCGGCTGCGGTTTTTCACATCCATAGGTCAGCAGTTTGTGGGGGATCCTTGGAGAGCTCAGACTTGAACTAAAGGGAACCAACAGTAATGAAATGTCTTACAGTGAGCACCAAACTGCCAGGGGCTGCTGGAAATCACCACCCCAAATGAGGGTCTTGGCATCACACCCAAACCTCACTGAGGTGGTGGAGGTGACAGTGGGAGCTGCGTGTCGCGAACGTCGCTGACTCAGTGTCACAGGGATCAAGCTTTAACTGGGAGGAGCCCTTGGCGCACCAGGGCGTCAGGGTATTTTGAAAAAAATTAAATATTCTTACATCTTAAGTCAGCTTACAACAGCTTAAGAAGATCAGTTGGACATTTGTGGCCTAGGTTATCAGCAGGGTTATTTGAGTAAGCCCACACTGTGAAGGCCACAGTAACTTAGATTACTTTGCAATTGCTGTGGACTAGAAGACCATGGCTTCCAGGTGCCAGCAATAACAGAAGCAAAGTCACCTGAACAGTATTGCAAATTCTAGACAAACTCACTGAGAAATTTTAAGCAACTTGACTGTTTTTCACAGAAAAAAAAAAAAAAGCACTGCTAGAAGAATGCCACTTTTAAGAACCTTGCACAATGCAAACACTTAACAAACACTTCCAGAACCTTGGAATCCAAAAATTATTTTCACTTCCTTGCCTCTTTTGACATTACTTCCCCTGACAATGACAATTGCCTCAAAACTGCGTATTGCTTTCCAGCTAAAGCTTGACCTTTGCTGCTTTTCTTCTTCAACAAGTAACACTGCTAAAATTATACATCAGACAAGAAAGTGAATGAATCATCCAGCTATGAAAGACTTATTTTGAAACTGTAGGAAAATATATACCTGGGCATGTGGTTCTGGAGTTAACTAAATCACCACATTTGCAAATCCTTAGACCTTAGCTCCCTGTAGAGTTGATTTTAAATTCTGAGAGGAAGACCACAAGCAAAGTTTGCAGAACAGCATGCAGCACATATGCAACAATATCCATGAACAGTAAAACCAAGATTTCCCATAGTTCATGTGGTGTTAAGGAGGACAGAAGCACTTATAGAATATTAGAATCATAGAATATCTTGGGTTGGAAGTGACCCATAATATTGCAGGTTTCATTCATATAGATAACATTTTCAGGCAGGTTACATCTACCAAAGCTCTGCTCGTTCATGTGAGAAACCAGAACTTTTGTTGGCCAGAAGACTTCCAAGTAGGAAGCAAACAAGCATTGCCCACCTCATCCCTATTTAATACCTATCATTGGTGGTGTCAGTCTACTCTCAGTGGTCGTGCAGCCACCCTCCAAGAATATATCATCATAGCTAACTGGCATTAGGCTGACTTTGCAGGAAGGCAAAATACTGAGAAAAGTGGGAAAGAGAAGTGCCTTTAAGCAGGTCCTTCCAAAACCAATCTGAAGCACAGTGCTGAAGAGACAATAACAGCCATTTTTATGCAGCACATTTCATCCCCAGATGTGGTTAATCGTGAATAGCTGCTGCCAGGACTGGGCCTGTTCTGTGGATGAGAGGACTATACCTCTCTATCCCAAACCAGAAAGAATGTGGAGAAAGCAAAGATACACAAATTACATCCAGCCAACATGTTCCTGACTTTATTTATGTTGGGAAGGTGAAAGACAGAGCAGACTTTCTAGACTATTTTGGTAATTAGAATGATTTAAAAATGTGGCTAGGCAACAGAGCGTACAGACCTTAGGCTGTTCTGCCAGCTCATCTAAGTCATCATCCGCAGCATCACTTGCTATTTGGTTACTAGACATCCTCGGGGTTGAGCACATCAGTCATGCTGCAGCATTCCAAAATGTTTCATCTGGGTTTTTTGTTTGTCATTTAAAAACAAGGACATGTGCCCACAAAGAATATAATTGGATGTGCAACTTCATTTGCCTTTGTGGTCTGCTCTTGAAGTTGGACCCAGGATGCAATGACAAACCAGTGCTAGATGCATGTCAGTTGCAAAGAGAAGTCATTGGGAGCTGCAAGGTTCTGCAGCTCATTAAGGCTCAGGCATGCCATTTGAAGTTGGAAATCTTGGCTACTGTGACAGGGAACGAGCAGCAGAGAGGTAACAACCTGGGCTTCTGATTTTCATTTGAGACACACTATACAATGGGGAAAACTTTTCCAATCTACTGCAAAGTGGGACAGGAAGTTTTTGTCCGTATGTCAAGTGTCTCTCCTACTGTTAGGATCTGGAAAGTGAGGTATGACACTAATAATTGCAATTGTGAGCTAAACTTTCAACAGAGCTGACTCAGACAAGGTCTTGTGGAAGCGAGTGTGCTGTTCTTAATGCGTACTTAAGTTTACATAGCACCCTTCATCTGAGAGGTCACTTAAGGGCTATACAAATACAGACCAGCATGTTAATATACTGCTTTATCATATGGAAATTCAATGCTGTGGCACATCATGCAGGAATATGACATGCGTAAGAACTTAAAATGTATTGCTCCCTGCCATACTATCACATGGAGAACATAGGTAGCGTGAAAGTAACTGCCTTAGCTGGAACCTAGAGATAATACGCCTGTCGTTAGGGCTTTTCAATGACCATAGAAGAGCAGAGCCTTGTGCTGGAGTATCATTTGACAAAGGAATAATTTATGTAATGGTGTTAGGTTAGATGCTAGGCACGTGCTTAAAATTAACCTCTAAGAAGACCCAATTGCATAAGTTGCTCTGTCATGCACCCCACTTTAGAGGCTTATAATCCCTAAACTGTAGAGATGCCTCATCCCACAACTGCTAACTGATACTTACACCTATAAATTATTGAGAATACCTAAACAAAATGCCAGAACTTCTCTGTACAGTTGTAGGAAAGGCCAATGGTACCTAAGTGGGACCCTCTTCTCTCCTCGCAGACTGGACGGGAAGATAAGGTGCTTACAAATACCTTCCATGCAAAGTCCATCTAAAATCCCTTTCTTCTCTTGTCCGTGAGCATCAGTCAGGACCAGTCATTATCCATTTGTTCACTTGAGATTCAGAGCATGAATGTGTTTCACTCAGATGACAGCCATCTAACTGAGCAAGGACTCAGCCAGGGCTTCCCAGCAGGAGTGGGAGTGCTCCAGCAGGGGTGGGCTGTAGGGCCGCTGCTGCTGTCCCAGGGGGAAGGGAAGCACTAGCACCTCAGTACCACGGCCCTCCCAAACACATGTGGGTGCCTAAAGTTATTGTCAAAAATGGAGGTGGTGGTTAGGTTCTTCTGGGGTTGGGCACTGATGGAGTGCAAGCAATCTGATTGCTCTCCAAGACCAGACTTACACATCACCTGAGTAAGCAGTCTGAATTTCACCCTTAACCACGAGTCCTTATTTCAGTGCTGTCTGAAGTCCTTCTTGAGCTTTTAAATCCTTGCCCTGAAAACATTTTCCCCTGATAAGATACATGATTTAATAACCCTTTTAAAATATAATAAGAAAGAAAGAAAATTGAGAACCCGAGTTCTGCATAGTAAGGTCAAATACTCAGTTCCTTCTCCAAGCTGAGCTCATCAGGCTTGGAAAACTCAGGACGTAACTGTGTCGCTCCAGCTTTTCTTTAAAGAGTTTTAACCTGATGTCCAAAACAAAGCAGTAAATTAGATGAACCTGTCAGCTGAAATTCAATGTCCTTAGCTGAAACTTGGCATGTAGTTTTGCCAGCTCAGTTATAGATTTTTTTTTATGACTATTTGGCTTTTTATTTCTCTGTGTGCCTTTTTTTTTATCTCCTCCTTCTTTTCCGCCTTAAAATGTACTTTCCATTACAATAGTTGAGCAGAGTAAAGCACCACATTACTAACTTCTCTAATGTAACCATTTTACTTAAATATTCTAGACACTGGAGCCATTTTCTATTAAACTTACAGGTTTCCTTCTTTCTGTCATTGGAACATGCTTTTAAATGTAAATTATTTTGTTTCTAAGGCGTATGGAAATGAAAGTAATGTGGAAATTCACTTTGCTCAAATGAGGCTAAACACAGCATTAAAAAAGGTACAAGAGCATATGATGCCAATCAATGCAGGAACATCTATTTCATTTCCATTGCCAAGTTCTGTAATTCTAACACCTACGAAATCCGTTTTTCTCCAGGTAGATCTTAGTTCAAACACTGACTAACACAGTGTATTTTGAAGATTTAAGTTTTATCAGTGCACATTTTAGGAGTCCCTTCACATCAAAACTAATATTGTATTGTTTAGAATTACCAAGGAAAACTTTATACAGTCAATTTTTCCCTTTCCTTTCTCATCTGGACCTCATAGTGATGATATCAGCACTTTAAAAAGCCCTATTCACTGCTTCCTGTAACATTTGAAATATTACAACCTTACTTTACTTGCAGGTCATTACCACCTTGAAAGGAGCCTGAAATGCCATGAGAAAAGGTAGCTTGAATTGTCACTCTATTCTCCACCCTCAGCTGATTGGGAGCAATGTTGATTACCAGGGATAGTCAGAGCTGTTTAGAAATTTTAAAACTGCTGCCCTTTCTCTGACTTCTGGATTTGCTGGCTTGTTGCTAGCAGTTCTAAAGAAGCCGTGGTTCTCCAGGCCAGAGAGCAATATTTACCCTCTTCTTTTGAACTTGCCATGATTTCTTCTCAAATTTCCTTCAGTATCAGTAAGGGAAGCAGAAACAAACAAACAAAAAACTTTTATTGGGAGGAAAAATAAGCTAAAGTAGCTTTCTAAAGAAGCAGAAACTGAGTTGAAGAAAGTTGGGTTTATTAGATTCTGCTTTAAGGCTTGACCTTAAGTTCTACAGGTCACATGAAGAGCAGCAACGTTTCTATAGGCATTTTACATACGTGTCCTGTTGCTGTCCTGTGTTCCTAACAAACCCCAAAGAGAATGACATCATACACTTTCATATGACTACAAAAGGAAGTTTGAATCTCCCAGCATCATGCATTTGAAAGGTTTCCTGAAAGTGATATTTACCTATAGGCAAAGCTTTATCTATACCCCTACACTAAGTAAACCAGAATTAGACTGCCCAACACTTTCACTCTTAGAGTCATTTCTTAATCAAGATGGCATCTCAATCTTATTGATGACAGTGAGAATCCAGAATAGTCACACTAAACACAATGGTGTTATTAGAAGTTTGTATATGAAAAACAGTAATCAGTGCAGTAATGATTTGTATGTATCTTAGTTTAAATGCAGATCTATCTTTCACATCTATTTAAATATCTCTTCAAACATTAATGTATCAGCCTTCAGCTGTGTCATGGGTATAGCTGCCTCAGAAGGATGTACCTCAGGTACTGAGATATGGAAAGAGAAAATAACTGGCTCACAAAAAAAAAAAAAAATTTAACAGAATTCAGATTGGAATCCTCATCTCCTTTCCAGCCAGTGTTTTTATCGTAACACCCTCTTTTTTCCCGAAGCTTGGAACAAAAGAAATATAGCCTAATGCAGATTTTATCTTCTGTGGAGAAGCTGTGAAATAGGAGCTCCACAGTATCACTGTCCTTTACACAGTGGGAGTGACTCATCGGCAGTGTCAAGCGTTGTTTGCTCTTCTGATCCGCTCACTTACAGAGATGCATCCAGAAGCCTGCTTGTTTACGCAGGACTCCTTCCCAAAGTTTACTATTTTCTGTTAATAAAAATACTTTCTTCTGTCTAGGTCTTCATTACTGGCAGCTGGTACACTCCAGTGGCCGGCTGTGAGGTGCTGGTGGTCCAGCACTCACCAAGGCTCCAACAAGAACGGGCAGATGGTCCGTGTAGGTGGGATGTTAGAGTGGCATTCGAGAATATCAGCAGTTGTAAGAGCTAACACTGACATTCATTTTGGAAGTGGGACAGACCCACTCCATGGGTTTTCAATCTTAAAGCCATCTGTAACTTTCCAGAGTTAGCTTACATATTCCTGGAAGAGCATCCAGCACAGGCCCACTCCAGGGCTCCTTGGCTCTTCATCTGTGTGTTTAAGTGGATGGCAGACTTCATCTTGAGGAGCAATCCCTCTGTTGCCATTGTTGAACAACAGGCAGTAAATAAAAGAGTTAAGGATAATCTAGTAATTAGGAACAACCTACTGCATGTCTTTGCCAAATCAGTCTTTCTATCAGAAATGTATGAATCCACATGAGGAATATGTGCTACCCTTTGTAGCATTCATAGATGGTTATTGTTCAAAACCAGATTTTATGTCTAAGACTCATCTCTAAAAACAACAGCAAAATGGACGAGCTACCAAGTAGAGCTTGAAAGGAGTAGGGAGAGCATCCTCTCTCTCCATCACAGTTCAATGAAAGTTGGTTAACTGCATGTTACTAGTTTTTCACAACTCAGCCTAAGGCTTTAGAAGTGCAAATGCTCATATGGCCTTTCTCCTTTCTTTCCATTGTAAAGTCCGGACTAGTTATTACTTGTTATTTTTATTCTTGCTACAACTCTATAGAGTTTTCAATGGGAAACTTCAGCAGCACCATATTTCTCCTTTTACAGCTTTTTTGCTGTGTACGTGTTTGGTTACTCCAAAATTTGAAAATGAGAAAGCAACATCCCATTCTACATAAGCTTTCCCAGCTGGCAGGCTGTTAGAGATGAAATATCAAATCACAAGATTTAAAAGGGGAAAATTGAAAGCTGCATCATTTGATTAACCTCTGTGTCTCACGTGTGAAAATCAACGTTAATGAAGTTTACTTTCATGTAAGCTGAGCAATACTTCTCAGAGCATTTGGGAGCCCAGAGCACTGTCATTTATCTAATGTTGAGATTTTCCAATGCAGTTTTTAATAGCTTATCTACAAACCCATGTCTTTACAAGACAGTCTCTGCAATATAGATCCAAATTCTCACCATAACCGCTACCTACCATTGTTCTACAACTTTAATGTTGAACAAGCCTGAAATGGAAATCTGATGATTTAGTTCAACACTACAATTAGGTGATGGCTAAACTAAAGTCCCTGATTTTCCAGAGACTGTCCTTCTCCTTTTCCTTTCTTTTCTATTCTTTCTGTGGAATAGAAAGAATAGAAACTCTCAGGTGAACAGAATTTTCTAAAGCAAATTAGTTTAATGATGATGCCTTTTCCACAAATCAATGATGCACATTAAAGATTCAGAATGCACTTTAGAGCCATCCAAAATATGGAAAGTAGCAAGGTACCAGGGCAATCCCCCCTCTAAATTATAGATTGAGAATTAGATTCTGCCCTCAACTGGGTAGGTGCAAATCCATTAATTTCAGAGCAGCTGCTTAGGGTTGACATTGAAGTGGCTGAGATCAGAACTCAGCTGGGGAGCTGGTTCTTTCCCATTGCTCGCGGTAAGTAGTAAGTACCTGATGCCTTGAGTTGCCCTACCAATCATCCTCTACTATGCTGAATTAAAGTGTGCATACTATGTAAACTATGGGATATTATGGGTCCATTTCTTTTATGTTGTAGCAGGATGTGTGGGGAATTGATGAATGCATCTGTGAGCAGCATAATGAAATATTTGGAAATCTAGTTCAATTGTTTCTACTTAATGATCTACAAGTCCCTGTAGTTTGGTGGAATATCATGTGGGGCTCTTTGCAAGTGTTAAGCCTAATATAAGTCTGCTTCAATTTGCAATAAATGGATCTGTACATGCATTGGAAAACATTTTACAAATACACAAATAGAAAAAATATGTGAAACAATGGTTTAGTTCTCTTTTTCTCCACTGCATATTTTATTTTATTTAGCTTTAGGTTGGAAAGCCTTCCACTTAAAATATTTGTATAAGCTTTGACAGTGTTTTCAACCTTTCAGATAGACCCCAAAGAAATTCTAGGTAGTTTTTAAATGCACGCTAACGAAACAAATATGTTCTTAAAACCCCATTTCCTGCATCCTTCTGAATCAATGAAGCATGGGATTTTTGATCTTTTTAAGGGACAACAGAAGGACACACTTAAATTATGCATTACTGGTGAAGGAAGAGCTGTAATGAAAATCTTTGACACTTATTTGGACAGATCCTGAGGTGTAGTAAACTGAGAAAATCAGCCAGAAGTCAATACTCACATTAAAAGGAGATCTAAGTCATACACTATACTGTCACATCTGAGGATGTCATAGTATCATAGAATAGTGCAGTTGGAAGGGACCTTTAAAGGCCATGTAGTCCACCCCCCCTTCAACGAGCAGGGACATCTTCAACTAAAGCAATCTGAATTGCTCAGAGCCTCGTCCAACCTGACCTTGAGTGTTTCCAGGGTTAACGTGTAGGGTAAAGATGCATGTTGTTCCATCATTTTAGATATAATAAAATTGAGTTATAAAGAATTTGCAGGGTTTCTTCCCCAGAATAAAAAGTGACAGTTGGGAAGAGAGACCAGGCTTCTCTTTTTATAAGTTTAGAGCACTTCCTATCGTAAGAGTTAGGCTGGGATGGGGTTCATAAGCCTTGTTTTGCCAGCCTTTGCTTCCGTGAGTGCAGCAAAGGGGAGTTTTCAAACAGCCCAATGAGATTCCTGGCTTGCAACTTCTAAGCAAATGAAAAACATGATGTTTGTATTCCCCTATGCAGCTAGACTCCTTCATCTTCAGACAGCACAGTCTGTATTGGCAAAAATTTGCAGATAGTTTTAGATAAATTTGTCTGAGCAACAAAATAACAGAAGGATTAAGAATTGCCTATAAAATGTGAGCTTTGGTAATAAACCAGAATGTGTGGGAGTTCTGCGCTAAGGCAGCAGCAGGTCTTGAGGCGAGGAGCCTCAGCGAATAAAACTTTCTCAGCATGGTATTAAAATGAAGTTCTTACTAATTTTGGCTTGGCTTCACATATACGCGATAGATGAGAATACATTCCTTTTCCGTAAGCAGGAAAGCCCAGTGTGTTTTCATTTCATTAGTAATGGAAGTGACAGTACATTAGAGGGCTTTCAGAAGGCAGAGGGAGAGAGCAGAGATCTGTCAGCTGCTCTTTGTGTGTCCATCTGAGATGCTGCTGCCCCTTCTTACTCCAGGTTACAGGTACAGCAGTGGTAGGCAATGCACGTGCTCTGAAAGCTGCCCGATTGTCTTGTGGCAGTCTGTCCAAGAATGAAGTTCACGGAAATTAATGAAAAAGTTGTGTTGTCTTGCACAAAATATTTTATGCCTCTGAGCTTCATCCTTCTGCTATCAATGAGGGAATTTCAGATAATGTGATTTTAAGAGGAAAAATATCTAAACAACTTGCTTTGGTATGCCAGAAACAGGCCTAATTATCTGGAGATTTGCTGGATATGTCTGCAAACCATTACAGGCTGAATTAAATCCTTTTGAAAAGCCAGGTCTTATTTCCCTTACATCTAAACACCCTGATAAGCCATGCATATTTGTGTTAATTAGGTGAGCGTTTGGCAATCTTTTTGTCCCTTTTTTGTTTTGAGGAAAAACCCCAGTCAAGAAGGAATGTCTCAGGAGACCAACCTGTTCACACCTCCTTCACAATGAGCATCACCATGGCCAATTACATGGGGCCCAAGCCTGAACAAAAGAAATTACAGAAAAGAAGCAATGGGGTCTAAAAATATCTATTGTCTTTAATCAAGGGAAAGAGGCTAAGGGAACAGGAAGCACACACAGTACTCTGGGCTGTGGGCGATGAAGTGCATTAGCAAGAACTTCGTTACATGACAGTTCAATTCAGCCTGAAGTTTTGTTCAAGCTGCTGTGAAAGTCGACATCTCTGATGTTCCCTCTGAATTTTCTCTTAAAATGAAGCTTAAACTTCTATTTGGTAATTTGTATTCACAGTGTGTGCATGTTGGATCGAAGTGATACTTTCCTACCAAAGTTTCTCCAGTGACTCAATCAGTTTCCAAAGAGTCTAATTGAAGTAATTATTCACATCCTTTTGTGTTGCAAAGAAAACCTGAATATAATGGAGGAGGTTCCTTCTCCCCAAGCTTTTAGCAAGGTAGAAACACTGGAGTGAGGCTTGATATGGTGTTTCTCCAGCTCTGCCAGGAAGAAACAGAGTTTGAGAAGCACAAACTCTCTCACTCCGTCTCAGTCAGGCATGGATTCAGAAGCCTAGCTGAAACTCGTCTTTGTGTGCTGGTCCCCACAGCCGTATAGGACCTTCTGCTCCCATGTGGTCTCTTTAGGGTGGGGGGGTCTGTGTTATCAAAGCTGAAGAGCTCATCTGATCATCACCTGTGTTTTCTTCACCATTTTTGTCTGGCAAAAAAAATTTGTGTAACCGGCAATAACATTTCTAAAGCGTGAGGCTGAAAGAAAATAATACTCAAGCTCGACCTCACGTAAGAAATTAACCTGATTTCTGAAGGGCTGTTCCTGTGCTGCCTCTGCCACTGCCTTTCTCCTGCCCTTTGCTCCCCGCTGCTGGAATTCATGGTGCTCCTTGCCAGTCCCACCTGCCTCCCGTGGCTCCCTCCACACCAGGGAACTGCTGAGAGCCACCAGGCAAGCTGCGGGCTCAGCAAAGCTGCTGGCTTGATGGCCTGGGCTGGAAAATGTTTGCTGTGGGTTCAGCTCTGTAGCTGTTATTTAATGCCGTGCTAATATTAAACATCTAATGTAATATACCGTTGTTCTAAACAAGCAATAGCCTACGAATAGATATGTGAAAAAAAGATGGGGTTTTTTTTCATTTTCAGGTTGGAGGCTTTTTATAAAGTAAGACTGGGAACAGTTGGTCTCCCACAGTGACTTAGGAACCAGAGACAGAAGAATCCTTTTTACAACCTTTTGATAGACTATTTCATGAAACAGCTGGAGATCTGCAAGGAGAGTGGCTACACTCAACCTGCTTGCTGTTTTCCACATATTCTTATTCCCTCTTTTTCTCCTCCATTACAGAAAGCAAGTTGCAAAGAAGGTCCATACAAGGACTGAGAAATCAGGATCAATCTGAGATGCCCTCCTGAAATCTAACTTTGCTCCTGCATTAGTCTGTATACATGGAGCAGTGTTTAAATTCCAGGTTCCCGTTAAGCCTTTTAGAGAATATCATGGAATTTCACAAGCTTTGGAGCTTGTGCACTCCCTAATTGCTAGAATTTGACAAATGACAGAGGTGGGACCTGTTCCTGGATTTATAGATCTGGATTTGAGTCTGCTTTTACATCAGCCACCAGCCAAAGTTCATGCTGCTTGGTGGTCTGGTTGAGGCCTGTCTGTGATCCAAGCATTAGGAGAGACCAGTCTTCTCTGGAAAGAAGACATCAATTAAAAGAGATTTCTTTGGTTTCTGCTGGAGAAAGCCACACTGTCAAGTAACCACAAACTGTCCAACTCACTGTGATTTAATTCCTTTGCTTAGAAAAACAGTTTTGAACCATTGATATTCCTACAATAATGGACACTGGCCATGCATAATTTTTCATTTTAAACACAAGCTATTAATTATAGGACCATCCCAAGTTTCCTGGTCTATCACTTACTGTTCTCGCTAAAATGTGACACGCATAGCAAGCCAACAGCTATGGTACAGCCAGGCTGACTGACTCCTGAGGTTTTCCCTGGCCATGCTCAGGTCCACTCCACTGCCTTGAACTGGTTTGTGCTCCAGCCCAAAGCTGCGCAGTAGAGCACACCCAAGACTGGGACATCAGATTGATCAAATGACAAAGCTGGCCCTACCTGATTTCCACAGGGCCCAGAAAAAAGACATAAACATCCTCCAGGTTTTATGCTAAACTGGTTAGTTCAGGTGTTCATAACGATTCAACAACACTGGCAGTAATCTAAATCCTAATCAGGTTGAAACTTGATCAAAGTACTTCAGGGATGTGCACTGGAAGAAAATTGATTTGGTCAGAATAGATCTGCCAGGCCAATGGTGATGCTAAAAATTAAAGCCACTGATTTCCAGAATCCTACTACACTGCTTGTCTACTGGGTATATGGGGAAAAGGGTAAGTGTTCACATACACGCACACAGACACACAAACAATATATGCAGTCTCCTCAATTATAAACCTATAAAATACTATATGAGGTTACTATTAAAACCACCACTCCCCTGACATTTTTCAGTACTCCTTTAGACATCTAACAGAGATGTTTTCATGTCATTTTAGAATTGTTTTCACATTGCTGAATAAAAATGAACTGCAACGCATTCTACACACAGGCTGATTCCCCTATATTTACATTCAATATTACCACGTGGACTGATTTGCTGAGTAAGATGTTGTGATTTTTTTCATGCATTCTGTTTCTCAGCTGCAGAAAGAGTTACTAAGGCAAACTATAGATATCAAGTCTGTATAGGGAGGACTGATAGAACTGAGTACCTTTGTTGCTTCATAACAGGTAGAAAGATATTGATTTTATAGATACTGCCACGTTGTAGGCTTTTAGCCTTTGGGTAAGTGGGGCGTGAAGAAACAACTCTGTTATACAGTATAAGCCAAGACAAAGCTGGCTTTTCAAAAATTATGTCAAAACCATAAAGGAGGAAAAGGACCTTCTGATCTCCACTTAACATTGATAAATACGCTCTCCGAATCCCCAAATAAGGATGATAAGTGAGTCAATCACTTTGTCCATAAAGGTCTCGGGACATTTGTACTCTGTAACACGGCACAGGCAGAGGTGGTGTAGGTACCTCAGCTGGTATCACAAGAGAGCTCTGTGAGAATGGGACGGCCCTCTAAGAGGTGTAAGAGCTTGACTAGCTTAGAGACAGATGCTGACACGGTTTGTCACAGGGTTACATGACACACAAAGAAGGACAGACTCGGTGACACTGCAAACTCCTCCTGGTGCTTGAATATGGATCAGATGCCTGGTTCATTTAGTGGCAACACAGCTTAGAGATTGAATTGTACCAAAAATGTAGACAGATGTAGGTGATACACCAGTCTAGTGTACTCATGTAATGATATATATGCTAAAAACCAGAAAGTATCAGTGTGGGAGCCCAAAACTGTCCTTTTACTTTCTTCAGTGATCTCAAGGGAGCCACTGTGCCCCCGCCTTGCTTTATTTTTCTGCAGAGTGGGAATTCATATGAAACATAGAGAATTAGTGTATGCTTAGTGCAGCAAGTTTGCAAGCAGTAAACTATAACTTATTAGCAACTCCAGTTTTCTGTTTATATTGCTTATTACCACCAAGAATTGATTAAAAGACAGTCTATGTAGGTCCAGCTACCTGAATGCACAGTTAAATCTGGGAGAAAACTTCTGTTTAATTAGTAGGTCTAAAAAAACCATGCAGCTTTTGCATTCCCCTCCTCCCCCAAGTACTGTACATCAAGAATGTATGCAATCAAAGTCAACTTCACAACTACAATACATTTTTAAACTATGTGAAACCCCAAAAAGACAAGCTTTCTCTACTGGCTGTTGATTAACACTTAGCTTGTGAGGAGAATAGAGCCCGAGCAGATACAGCATCTTCTGTGGCAACATTTTCCATTGCTGATGTCCTCCTGCATGCTCCTGCTGTCAATGACACACAGCGTATCATCTTTCCAGGCCATTTTACTTTGGTTTCCTCAAACAAAATGATCTAAGAGTGGCCAGGGTGTATTTTTGCAGTAGTCTGTGGAAAGGCTTGTTGCTGCCATCTGTCTCGCTCAACATTTGCAGAGCTTAACCACCACTCATGTTCTGTAGCATTATTGATGTCCTTTACTCTGGAGGAAAATATAGGGAGTTTTCACCCAGTGTATCCCAACTCTAAAAAAAAATCAGAAGAAAGTGGTTTAATTCTGGACAAAATGAAGCAGAAATGTTTCAGGGACACAAACATTTTATGTTTCAGTCCCCTTTAAGCTCTACTTTTTGAAGAATTCAGTTTATTTAATGATCCTTTTTGAGGCATTTAATTTTAAATACAATTTTAGCAAAATATGCATTTTCAAAAATGGGAAGTTTCATTTGGAAAACATCAAAATAAAAAATGTTTCACTGTTTCCAAGAGGAAACATTTCATTTAAAAAACTGTCAGAGGAAAATGTGTTTACATTTAAGAAAAAATCCTCAATCAGCTTTTTCATCTGTAAAGTATAATATAATTCAACACAAGTTACAGTCCCCCTAAAAGTCATCACATGCAGAAATAGGTGCTGAGAGGACCCAGAAGAAGTAAAGGATCCCCTCCCCTCTTGCCACCCGGCAGGAGGAGGGGAACTAAGAGATGGAGGGGATTGGAAACAGGTCCCTGCTCGGGGAGGCAGGCGAGTCCCCTCCCGGCCTCCCTCACCTTCCCAGTTGCCCTGACATAACAGGTATGAGGCTCTGGAAATCGAGGGCCAGGCAAATGAGGAGATGGGTGAAGATTCTTCCAGGGGGTTGTCTAGGGTGAGTCAGTCAGTCCCATGCATTAGGACTGCTTCTGTTCAGAGAAAAAGGAGGGTAATTGTTGCAGGTGATTCCCTTCTCAGGGGAACAGAGGGCCCCATATGCCGACCAGATCCAACCCACAGGGAAGTCTGCTGCCTCCCTGGGGCCCGGGTTAGGGATATCACTAGGAAACTCCCTGGTCTGCTACGGCCCTCTGATTATTATCCACTCCTCGTTGCGCAAGTAGGCAGTGATGAGGTATCAGACAGTAGTCCAAAAGCGATTAAAAGGGACTTCAGGGCACTGGGGGACTGGTCAAGGGATCAGGAGCACAGGTAGTGTTTTCCTCAATCCCTTCAGTGGCAGGGAAGGACACTGAGAGGAACAGGAAAACACACCTTTTAAACACGTGGCTCAGAGGCTGGTGCCACTGGTGGAATTTTGGTTTTTTTGATCATGGGGAGGTTTACACGGCACCGGGCCTGCTGGTGACTGATGGAATTCAGCTGTCTCAAAGAGGGAAAAGGATCCTCACTCATGAGATGGCAGGGCTCATTGGGAGGGCTTTAAACTAGATACAAATGGGGAAGGGGATAGAATCAAGCTCGTTAGGGATGAGCCTAGGGGCAGCATGTCAGCTTTGGGGGAGAAATCAATAGCCCAGCTCAAGTGCATCTACACCAATGCACGCAGCATGGCAACAAACAGGAGGAGCTGGAAGCCATTGTGAAGCAGGATAGTTATGATATAGTCACCATCACAGAAACATGGTGGGATGACTCTTATGACTGGAATGCTGCAATGGATGGCTATAAGCTCTTCAGAAGGGATAGGCAGGGAAGGAGAGGTGGTGGGGTGGTTCTGTATGTTAGGGAGTGTTTTGAATGTATAGAGCTCAATGACTGTGAAGGCGAGGTTGAGTGCTTATGGGTAAGGATGAGGGGGAAGGCCAACAAGGCAGATATCCTGTTGGGAGTCTGTTATAGGCCACCCGATCAGGATGAAGCAATAGATGAAGCATTCTACAAGTGGCTGACAGAAGTCTCACAATCCTCAGCCCTTGTCCTAGTGGGGGACTTGGACTTACCAGACATCTGCTGGAAATACAACACAGCAGAGAGGAAACAGTCTAGGCAATTCCTGGAGTGTGTGGAAGATATAACTTCCTGACAGAACTGGTAAGTGAGCCTACCAGGGGAGGTGCCTCGCTAGACCTGCTGCTTACAAACAGAGAGGATCTGGTGGGTGATGTGGTGGTCGGAGGCCGTCCTGGGCTTAGCGACCACGAAATGATAGAGTTCTCGATTCTTGGTGAAGTAAGGAAGGGGGTGAGCAAAACCACTACCATGGACTTCCAGAAGGCAGACTTCAGCCTGTTCAGGACACTTGTTAAGAGAGTCCCTTGGGAGACAGTTCTGAAGGGCAAAGGGGTCCAGGAAGGCTGGACATTCTTCAAGAAGGAAGTCTTAGAGGTGCAGGAGCAGGCTGTCCCCATGTGTCGTAAGATGAACCAGCGGGGAAGACAACAGGCCTGGCTGAACAGGGAGCTCTTGCTGGGACTCAGGAAAAGAAGAAGAGTTTACCACCTTTGGAAGAAGGGCCAGGCAATGCAAGGAGAGTATAGGGATCTAGTTAGGTCATGCAGAAAAAACATCAGAAAGGCAAAAGAACAGCTAGAACTTAATCTGGCCACTGTTGTAAGAGACAACAAAAAAGGTTTCTACAAATACATTAACAACAAAAAGAGAGCCAGGGAGAATCTCCACCCCTGATCGGATGTAGAGGGGAAGATTGTCAACAAGGATAAGGAGAAGGCTGAGGTACTTAATGCCTTCTTTGCCTCAATCTTTGATAGTAAAACCAGTCATCCTCAGGGTATTCAGCCCCCTAAGATGGAAGACAGGGATGAAGAACAGAATAATCCCCCCCATAATCCAAGAAAAAGCAGTTAGTGACCTGCTACACCAACTGGACAGCCACAAGTCTATGGGGCCAGATGGGATCCACCCGAGAGTGCTGAGGGAGCTGGTGGAGGAGCTTGCCAAGACACCCACCATCATTTATCAGTGGTCTTGGTCAACAGGGGAGGTCCCAGATGACTGGAGGCTTGCCAGTGTGACACCCATCTACAAGAAGGGCCGGAAGGAGTATCCAGGCAACTATAGGCCTGTCAGCCTGACCTCAGTGCCAGGAAAGATCATGGAACAGATCATCCTGAGTCCACTCATATGGCATGTGAAGGACAACCAGGGGATCAGGCCCAGCCAGCATGGGTTCATGAAAGGCAGGTCCTGCTTGACCAACCTGATCTCCTTTTACGACCAGGTGACCCACCTGGTGGATGAAGGAAAGGCTGGGGATGTTGTCTACTTGGACTTTAGTAAGGCCTTTGACACAGTCTCCCACAGCGTTCTGCTAGAGAAACTGGCAGCCCGTGGCTTAGACAGGTGTAGTCTTCGCTGGATTAAAAACTGGCTGGATGGCAGAGCCCAGAGAGTTGTGGTGAATGGTGTTAAATCCAGCTGGTGGCAGGTCTCAAGCAGTATTCCTCAGGGCTCAGTTCTAGGGCCAGCCTTGTTTAATATCTTTGTTGATGATCTGGATGAGGGGATTGAGTGCACCCTCAGTAAGTTGGCAGGTGACACCAAATTAAGTGGGAGTGTTGATTTGCTTGAGGGTAGGAAGGCTCTGCAGAGAGATCTGGACAGACTGGATCAATGGGCTGAAGCCAACTGCATGAGGTTTAACAAGGCCAAGTGCCAGGTCCTGCACTTTGGTCACAACAACCCCAGGCAACGCTACAGGCTTGGGGAAGAGTGGCTGGAAATCTGCCTGGCAGAAAAGGATCTGGGGGTCCTGGTGGACAGCCGGCTGAACATGAGCCAGCAGTGTGCCCAGGCAGCCAAGAGGATGCCAATGGCATCTTGGCCTGTATCAAGAATAGTGTGGCCAGCAGGAGTAGGGAAGTGATGGTGCCCCTGTACTCAGCACTGGTGAGGCTGCAGCTTGAGAACTGTGTTCAGTTTTGGGCGCCACAGTATAGGAGGGACATTGAGGTGCTGGAGCATGTCCAGAGAAGGGCAACAAAGCTGGTGAGGGGTCTGGAGAACATGTCTTATGAGGAGCGGCTGAAGGAATTAAGGTTGTTTAGTTTGGAGAAGAGAAGGTTGAGGGGAGACCTTATTGCTCTCTACAACTACCTGAAAGGAGGTTGTAGTGAGATGGGCACTGGTCTCTTCTCCCAAGTAACTAGCGATAGGACAAGAGGAAACGGGTTCAAGTTGCACCAGGGGAGGTTTAGGCTGGACATTAGGAAAAAATTTTTCACAGAAAGAGTTATCAAACATTGGAACAGGCTGTCCAGGGAGCTGGTTGAGTCACCATGCCTAGATGTGTTTAAAAGTCGTGTAGATGTGGTGCTTAGAGACATGGTTTAGTGGCAGACCTGGTAGAGTAGGGTCAATGGTTGGACTGGATGATCTTAAAGGTCTTTTCCAACCTAAACAGTTCTATGATTCTATGATACCTCAGCTGCCATCCTCCTGAAGTTTTCCAGCTATCTTTCCCAACTTTAAACCAAAAGTAAGGGCAGACTGTATCACTGCACCCAGTGCCATTTCTCCTTTTCCCACCCACCCTCCTCAGAAGCCTTTGTAAGCACTGCACGTGTGCACTCAGAGCAAGCATCTGCCATCACTTAGCATGTCTCTTTGCCACCAGGGCTCAGACGTGCAAATTCAGCGTCTCACACCCCCAGTGGGTTGTAGTGTGAAGAAGGAAATTGGTTGGCTGCAGTTAGTGGAAGGGTGTTGTATTAACAGTCATGGAGGCACAAGTCTGTGGCTGTCAGACCTGGCTCGGACCCCTTGCCAGTGCAAGCTTCACTTATCTGTTTGTAACTCCCTCTGCCTAGGGGAGTGCTTACATGAGGTGACAGGGCAGTTAAGTTTTGCTGCCTGTTCTTCCTTCAACCTCTCTGCTAAAAGTATACCGTGTTTGATAAAATGTTCTGTAATACAGATGGATGACCTTTAAGAATTAGTGTAAATTTGACAAAGTCTCAGAGACTGATTTGCAGCCTCAGGTGAAAACAACCATTGACCATAAGGAAGCAGGATGGCATTCAAACTGCTGCCCTGACGGCACAGTCTTTGGGTGATGCGAGTCTTGGTTCCCACATGTAATAACTTCATGGCCACCAAATGCCTTCCTTCTTGATGTAGCTAAAGGCACCTGCTGCTTCACTGTCGCTGGAGGGGCAGGATAAGGATCAGTACGTATCATGGCAAAATGTACTCTGAGGACCAACAACACTGCTTCTTTTCATCTGAGGAACAATTTTTCAGTTAAAAAAAATCCAAACATTTTCTTTTTTTAACTGGCAAGTATCTCAAAATGCTGATAAAAGCTGCTCATTGATGGCCAATGCAGTCAGCATTTTGCTATGGGGGGCTGCGTAGGCAGACTCAGCAACATTTCAGCAAATTTCTCATTAAGAAACAGCTAGATGCACCAGGTCAGCTTGAAATGCAAATTATGTTTGTGTGATTCACAGACATTGGTGACAGTTTTCTCCCAGCTCAGACTAGGTCTTCCCACTTGCTCAACTGAGATGAGTTTACTGCAAAGACACTCTAAGTGAGCTACTGTCACCTGAAAACTTCAGAGCTGAATAAAGGTTTTCCAGATACATGATGCACGAAAGGAAAAGGGATTTTAAAGGAAGAAGTAGGATCTACTGGGGACTTTGACTTATACCTGATCCTGCCATCACTGCAGAGTCCACCATTGATCCACTTCTTTTCCTTTGCCTGCCTGGTGTATGTAGATGCTAAGAACTTCAAGGTGAAGGGGTAGTTAAATAGCTATAAGCGTGGTATCAGCACAGTGGGTTCTGGTCTTCATTGGTCTCGCAATAATCTTGGAGTGACTGAGGAGTAAATGAGGAAAAGTGAGAGAAAAGAGATTGTGCATTTAAGAATAGTGAAGTACTGGAAAACACATGGGGAGCTGAGTTTTAGCTTTGTTAAAGTGATTAAAAAAACCCAGTATTCAGACAGAAACACCAGAAAGGCAAGAGGTAGCTAAGGACTGTAGGAAGTTCAGGAGCGGTGAGTCTGTTGTTCCATGCCCTTATCCTGCACAGCACGGAAAAACATGTTCTCCGAGATGTTTACCCACAAGAACTAAAATATTTTGTTTAACAAACCGATCAGATGCTGGTCAAGCATAGAGGAGTGGATGAGATTGGGAAATAGAAGAATGAAATGAAAGGCTGCAAAGAGGAGACTGTTTTTTTCCACAACACCTGATTGTGCCAGCCCCGTCACAGCACATTCAGGCACTTGATATTTACTTTGCTAGAGGTAGAAGAGCAGTATCATGCCTGTTTCTGTTTGAAGTTGCTAAGTTATGAAACCACAAGTTCCACAGCAGACTCACAGATGAGTAGGTTTTGCTACCACCTCAAAAGAGTCATGCAAGGAACAGCGACTCCACAGTGGCCTTACCAGAAAAGGTAAAGGAAAAAGAAGAGCTCAGCTACAGACGGCAGAGGTAGACAAGCCAGTATAGTTATGCCTGAACAGTGTTTCTGTCTGTAGATATATTTGTGTAGAGCAATGCAGATTGTGGGAGCATGGAGACATCAGAGATCCCTGAATGAAGACACCCATAAATGCAGAGTCCCAGAGCAGCCTTTTTGCAGCTCTTGGCATTTTCCATCACATAAATGTTGATTCAAAGTGAATTGTTCTTCATAATAACCCACAGGAAGAAAAAAGAGAAGGGCACATTGTATATTTTAAAACTACTAGATACGTCAGGTAGATATTTTACTCTTTTCCTGGAGATTTCCAGAGGAATTAAAAAGTTCTTTTTTGCCTGTGGATGTAGTTCTCCTTCTAAGAGGGATCCAAGTGCTGCCTCCTTAAGAAACAACCTAGATAAAGCTCTGTACCTAGTCTTATACTCAGATGAAATAATTTGCAACCCATTGTCTTCTTAGAAGATTATTACCACCAAACTTGACTTAAAACATTTTTCAAATTAAAATTTAATAAAAGTGTCTTTGCATCTTATCAGAATATTCTCAGTAGAAAACTTGCTGTTCCAGTACCATGAACAACAGTAAACATTTGAACCAGTACCCTTGTGTCACAATTACACTATTTATAGGTACGGTGTGCACAGTCTTCTCTGGAGAGTTGTAGCAACGCTCTGGTAATAAAGCTAGGACTGAGGAAAAAGCCCTGCTGAAATGTCTGATGGTTCTGAGAAGATCTGCATTACATAAGTTGCTTTCTCCAGACCTTTTTCAGTCTTTCTGTATTTTTGAATGACTAAAGAGATTTATCACGTAAGAAAGTTTCCTGATAATCTACTCAACAAGTTATCACCCTCCTTCAGTATTCTATTAGAAATGGATGGTTCACTTTTACAGTTCACTGGCATTTACTGCTCCCGCTGAGAGATTTCTGACAGTCTTGCAATAATATAAGACCTATGTGGAAGTTCAGCTAATGTAAGACAGAGAAATAGCAACTTTTAGCTGAGACAAGCTTATTAAAGTCACAGTTTTTCAGGTTTCAGAGCAATTGGACTTCATATGACAAACCGCAGCTGGAGTCTTATCTAAAATTGTGAACGAGGCACCTTTCTGGCAAGTCCTGCTGTAAACACTCAAGTAATTCATTGATGCTATTCTTGTCTCTTGGTATGAGTCACCAGGCACATTGGTCATACCTCTGTACACGGATAAAGGCGAAGGAGAACAGAATACTGAGTATCGTGCGTGGTTAAATTTAGTAAAAGATTTTACTTCAGGCTGTTACTCAGATTGACGCCTTTACTTTGACAGCAATGTTGGGAGGCACGTCCAGTCTTTGCATGCTTGAATACCTGCAGGTGCAAAACAAGTGACCACACCTGCCAGTGCTGATTTGCCTGTACGACTCCATATTCTTCTTTAACCAATTTAGGCGTGCAAGGAAGTGCCTCATCTGCACCCATGTAGAACAAAGACATTTTGGATACTGGCTTTTTGAGGTTTGTGGGAGATGTAGCATCCTCGATAATACACTGTCACATGAAATGGCACACGTTGCCACCACACTTTGAATGATCTCGTTCAGGCTAGGTGTCAGGGGTAGGCAGCTTTGTGGTCTGTCTTCCTTGGGCCTCTGACTCACGATTTTCAGACAACTGGGCTCTTCAGGTTGATTAAGAATGTGAAGTTACTTTGACTCCCATCATTACCTTTTAGAATAAAAAGGAAGAAGAATGGTGTGTGAATCCAACAGGACTCATGAGTTAAAGGTGTCTTAATACCTGTGTTAACCACAGGATAGTTTCCTGGGGAACTGTTATGTCTCCTTCTTCACATTAAATAGTGGCTGCATTTTGCCTCACTAAGAGAAAAGGTATCGCTATATTTCTTACAAGAGCACAAGAGGGTTTCAGTACCCTCTTTAGGTTTATGAATCTCTGTGTGCAATGTTTATCATTACTAAATATAGATATGAAAAGCACCAATCCATTTCACGGTATTTTAAACACAATGGCTCTCCAGCCTCTTCAGCTTTCCTCTTATTTCAAGTGGGAAAAAATACTCAGTCCGCTGTATGTTTGTTGCCTCAGAAAGATCTATGCGTCTACAGAAAAATCATAAATGCTTGGTTGCCTGAACCTTTATAAATGTTGTCCTTTTGCCCACTGCAAAAGCGATTACTTCATTAGCTCAAGATATACAGCTAAAATAAACATGATATACAGTGAAGTTGTTCTGATTTTGGCTGGATTCTCAATCTGTAGGGTCCCTTTTACTCTGGGAAACATAAGATATTCTTTTCTGTTTGCAGAACCGGTGATAACTTACTCCACAGAGGACAGAAGACGTAAGTTGAACTTGATTTCAAAACATTGCTTAACCTTGGGGCACGATCTAGAATGGTCTCTGTTTCAGCTGAGGTTCAAGTTCACGTCCCTTTGATGCTGTAAATGGAGCATGTTGGACTGGCTGACGCAGTATAAAACGTACTGTGTGCTTTTATAAGAACAAATTAACAAATTATCTGAGGGTTAGCATGCTCTGCTTTACATGCTGAAAATTCAGAAGTAATGACTTTAAAAGCTGATCTGTGTTTTCTTTTGTGCCCTAGAACTTCATTCACTCACGTTGTCATTCTTGTTCCTTCTGCAGATCTAGAACATCTGGCTATCTCAGCAGAGTTTATACACAAATGGACCACAAATCTCAAGTAAGAAACAGGATCAAACCCTTATTCCAGTGTTGATCTCCATAGTAACAATTCACATGGTAATTGAAGTGAGTATCATCCACTGGACATGGTCCTGGACAACCTGCTTTAGGTGACTGTACTTGAGCAGGGGGATTGGACAAAATGACCTCCCAAAGTCCCTTCCAACCTCAATCATTCTGTGATTCTGTGAAGTCCACCTTCCCACAAGAATCAAAGCCTTGAGCTTGTTCTAGCATGATTGAAAGTAGCAGGATTGCTCTATCAGATTATTTATATTCTTTTTCATGAACAAATGTTGAGGACATGAGTGAGCTTTTAAATTATATTTTAAAAATATAGAAGGAAAACCAGTGGTATCTCTGTGGTTCTTTATCCCCCTCAATCATTCATTGAATCAGCTGAGGGCAGTTTTCTGCATTTTCCAATTATGGTACATTTTTAAATTTCAATAGGAAAACGTTTTGAATATTTTTGGATTTGGCTTGTTCTTTTCTGCCTACAGTCTTATTTTTTAACCATATTTTTACATGGTACCCCTTCCCAGTAAAGGAAAAAGAATGTCAAACCTTTCTCTGTTCACTGCCAGTGTCAGTATAACTACAGCGTGATTACATCCCCAGCGCCAGTCAAGCAGATAAAAGACTTGTTCAGCATGGGACTCTGTTCCAAGGCCGGTTGCTTTGATACCTGCTTTTCTGTTCCTCCAAAGCTTTCTGCCTTGTATCTTCAGATCTCTTTAGGCTCTGTTTCTTCTCATAGATCATCTTCAGCGTTGCACATATTGTCTTCATCCAGGAAATACAGCACTACACAAACTTAACAAGCTTCTGAAATACTTTTTATATGCTCATTTACAGTAGGCAGTGCTTCTGGAGTGATTTTTTTTCCATATCCAAAACATTGCCGCAACAGGCAAAAAATTGCATCAAATATCAAGGAGGTGTTGAATTTTCAGCAGTAAGCTAATTGCTGTGTGATCTTTTCTCCATGCTCCTAATGCTAGGAAGCCAAAGGTTTCCCAGGTACCGCAAGAAAAGATTTGTCACCCTTTGGAGAATTTTCCCATGTGCTGCTGGTTATACACAATGCTGTGGGAGGACTAAATCACAAACTTGCTGTAAATTCTCTCTTAAAGACAACAAGTAAAGTTCTCTCTTAAAGGCAAGATGTATTCTGCGCAGGGCTGTAATACTAGAACCCTTGTTGAACCTATCTGGTTCTCATATTAATAAAGTGATTTCTGTCATATGTCTTCTAGTTACAGGTGGTTTACTATTGTATAGCTTCAAAGTAATTTTTCTTTCAGTAAGAAAAATCCTGTGGCTGAAAATAGTATCACGGGCTGAGGCACATATGTTGAAAAGATATAGACAATAACCTAGATGCATGGCAGAGTCATCAAAGATAAGAACCCTGTCTTTCCCTTCCAAGACAAGTCATGTAGCTGATTTGTGATGGACTGCCTTTAGATTTCATTGCTGCACCACGAAAAAAAATGCTGTCCCAGAAAAATCAATAATATCCAGACCAGATGACTGAATGCTGAATCGTGGGGTCCATTCCCACCCCTACGTGGATTCCTTGGGTCATCCAGAGCAGTTCCTCTATGCCTTAATTCTCCTTGAAGGAGAAGGAGAACGATTCCCTGTCTGAGAGGGACCAGAGAATAACTACAGGAGGTGTTTGGATGTTTATAACAGCAGGACTGTCTACTGGCAACCGCACCCAAAAGAAGCGTCCAGAGAACCTTAAAGAGACAAATTCAGTTGCAGCCCTCAGAAAGGCTGTCTACAGAGAATCCCATTATGATTCAAAAGCCTGCTTAAATACCAAAGAAAGCTTCAATCTTTGGTTTCTTCCTATTCTGTAGTAAAATACAGTGCTAGAAGAATAACATCTGTAGCCATAAGGGTATGTTACTTTTTATGTGTCAATGTAGAGTCTTTTTATGGAGACGATTAAGGAGACCAGAGGGAGCTTCTTAAACTATAATGAGCAATCCAGGTAATATCAATTTGGGGTTATTTTCTATTCTTTTCTACTCCTTAATGCCTAAGCTCTACTGCTGATGTTTGCAGCAGGCAGATGCCAACATAAATTTCTCTTCTCTTTTCCTTCTTTAGTTAAGCCTGTAATCAAGTCAGCAGATACAACATTACTTGTGCTGCCACAGAGCTGGGAACTTGCCCCAGCAGGATTACACAGCTGCTTGGGTTGAGTAGTCTGTCAGCCTGCTAGACAAATTAATTTACTTTTAACTGGTTAAAGGCGATTGACTTATAAAACCTTGGCTGCAGAAGTTTGCCCTTATTAATATTACCATACAAGGAACAGTAAGTGAGATGGTGAAGGAACTGGGAAAGTTTGTGTTTTTAAAGTATTTTGGGCAGCTGCTATTTTTCTTTTGTTATTCAGTTTACTGGATTAAACTCTCATCAGAGATGGACCAAACGGGAGAAAGAAAGAAATCTCAGGAAAAAAACCACCCAGTAAATCCTGCTTTGTCTAGTACAACTCTGAAGAAACTGGCCTTCTGGCACCTTGGATGGTGCAAGGTTTACACTGGAGAAGAGGAGGATTTGGCTTTTCATTCCTAGGGATTTGTGTGTATAAAACAATACAAGTGTATTTGCATGGTTTCTTATACTGAAGCTTTAAATCACAAAGCTTAACACCCTCCCAGTCTGACCTGGTACTAATATTTGGTAGTACAGAAGTTATGAGGAAGTTATTTCTGCCTCCTGGTAAGGTCTCACGGAGAGGCACGATCTGAGGTGACACTGGCTCAACATGAGAGTTGATATTTCCTCTAGCATCTTGGGGTTGTACAGGGTTGGTATAGCCTGAGGTGGTGAAAGTTATCCATACACAGGTCCAGCCAGCCTTTGAATCCCATCCTTGGCTGAAATTACAGCTTGTGGTGATGAATTCTCACCTATTAAATGTGTCAGAAATGCGTGTGAAAATCTATGTTGGAAGTTGTTGCAGGTCTATGCCTTTTGACAGCAGAAGTCATCTGACGTGACAGCACGACTTGGACAGTAATAAATGTTTTTGGGGGACAAGCTGTCAAAAGCTTAGGTAGACTGAAAGGATTGCACTCTGTGTCTTCATACAGTATTACTTGTGAGTACTAGTAACTAAAAAATAAAGTGAAACCAACTACAATTAAAATGCTCTGTAAAGGAAAAAGAAGGGAGTCTCCATGTTGCGAATGAGAAATGAAAAAGGAATACTTTGGATGTCAAGTAACCAGGGGTGACAGCAAATTTCCCTATTGAATGCACATGATGTTAAGTGGATGAGTACACATTTTCCCCATATATTTAATCATGCATTCACAGGGTTTTTTTAAGCTTTAATTGGGATATGGGCATAAGAGAAACAAGTGGCTTCATGTCACCCTCCTGTGATGTTTTACAGCTGCACCACAGCAATTGTCAGCATTAGATCTACAACTGAGGTGAGTTAATAAAAAGTTTATCTGAGTGGTGGTAAGTGGGTGAGAAGAGAACAGCAGTCTAGGGATTTGGCATAAGGACTGTACAATATGGCAAGGCCACGGTGTCAGTTGTGATAGTTTTCTTGTATTTAATTAGCCTTCTAACTGCACCTCCTAACACACTGTAGACCTGCATGAAGAGACACGTTCAACTCTGGCACAGGTTGCCCTGGGAAGCTGTGGAAGCCCCATCCCTGGAGGTGTTCAAGGCCAGGCTGGATGGGGCTTTGAGCCACCTGGCCTAGTGGGAGGTGTCCCTGCCCATGGCAGGGGGTTGGAACTAGATGATTTAAGGTCCCTTCCAACCTAAACCAATCTGTGATAATTTCTGTGATAACGTTGGAACAAACAAAGAGTTCTGACTCCTGAGTGGTACTCTGCCTCTCAGACCAGTTTGAATCCAGCCCTCAGATCTTCAGCTTCGCCCTGTTGCAGCAGAGGAGCCGAGTTACACAGCGGATATTGTGCCCATGGGCTGAGCTATATGATGCAGGGAGCGACAGGCTGACAGCGTGCCAAGGTCCCGAGCTTCTGTTTGAGTGCAGAAGTCAGCAGAAAGGGTCCCAGGTTGCAAGAAGAATCAATGTGATGGAAATAGCTCCCTGCAATATTATGAGCTTTGTTATATTCTGTCCACAGGATATACTTTTTGCCCTGTGCTTCAGTCAGGCATGTGAGAATTTGACATACTCGTATTAACACTTTTTAAAGTTGGAGAAGGACGTAGTTTTTTCATTCTAACATAATACTTGTGACTTGCAGTTTAAACATCACGACTGCAATATTATTGTGCAACGTAGGTGTAATAGCATGTTACTTTACACAGGCGTTCTGATTTCTGTTTGAAGGAGCATTCAGGAATCCTGCATATATTTAAAATGACAGGTGGTGACATTGTAAAGCTTTACAACACCAATTATTAGGGAAATGAGTGATATTTTAACTTTCCAGAAAGTAAAATCTATGCCATCAACTACAGATTAGGTGTAGTAAACAGTGACGCGCTAATGAAAAGTAAAACTGCAAATTAACTTTCTTTTTTTGCAGCGGGAGGAGGTGAGGCAAAGACCAGAGGCGTCTTCCTGACACCTCACAGGCTTTCCTGTGTTGCTTTGTGTTTCTGTTCTAAGAATTTTGCCAATGCAAAGAAGCTGTGCTGGCAACAGCCAGCTGGGGTCCTAATTAAGGGTTCAGAATTATGTTCTAATTTTGTTCCAGTGTTGCAAGGGTGGAAATAATTTAGCTTCCTAGACTAACTGCAGCACCATTCCAAAGACTCAAAATCCTCAGCTAGAAGGTAGGGAACCAGTCCTGTCACTCTCCTACCTTCAAACTGTCCTCTTAAGTTTTAGGAAATTTTTTTCCTCCATCACTTCTTTGAAACAAACAGCAAAGAAAGGGCCAAAGAGGTTTCCTGCTCTCTGCCTTCATTCTCATCTATTTCCCAGGGTGGAACCGAACAGATGCAGCTTCTGGCTCACAGCATCTCTGTGGCCTGTCAGGATTGCATTTAGCTGCTGTTCGCAACTTCTGGGGCAGTGCGAGATACACAGACTTCATTTTTCACCAGCTGCTGGGTATTTTTATAAATAGAACTGGATAGGAGAAACACACTCGCTTCTTTTCAAAGATCCTACGGGCTGACAGGACTCAGTTTCTATTGTGCAATTCACAGTCCTGCTGAAAAAAAAATCAACAGAAATCACAAAAATGTATTGTCCCCTCACAAAAAAAGAAAAATAAAAAAAAATTCATTTCACAATAAGTACACAGACATCATGCAGCCAAAACCTGATGCGTTTCCCCTCACTTTCTCCAGATCAAAAATTTTACTTGAAAAAGTATTTTGAAAAACTATACTTGAAGATATGTTGTCTTCATAGATTATGTTTTCAAGTTTCTCTGCAACCATGAAAGTTAAATAAATGAACTTTTGTGGAATGGGGCTGATTGCTTGTTTTTTAATGAGTGTTGTGATCCTTAATCCCAAAGGTTCCCAGATCTCATGTGCCAGCCACACTTTGCTAAGAGTGACAAACGAATTCAATTCATTCTCCTCTTCTTGTTCGTAAGGTGACTTAAGGCAGAAGATTCTTCGGGATAGACTTTTTCTTAATTCTTATGCACTAGAAGCATCTTGCATGGCCGCCACTGCACAGTTAATAATAAAAGTGCAGACTAAGGCTGCTAATTCTCAACCATTAGCCCCCCAGCCAGTGTGATACCTGATTCCTCTCCATGGAAAACACCAATCAAAAGAATATCCACAGTACTTTATAGGTGGTTGGATCTAGAGTTACATTAGAAGAGCCAGGGATTATACTCTTTCTGTGTAGAAACACAGACCTCAAAGTCTTATTCCTTTGTTAATGTTGCTTAATGTCTCTAGGCCTGACTGTTATTGGTTATTCTTAACTTCTTATAAGAATCTAAATATGTGCCTATAGTTAACTCTTCATTAACAGAACAGAGTCATGCAAAGTTTAGCATTAGATGCGAAGTCCTGTATGAATGGAAAATACATACGTGTATGTGTATATGTGCGTGCATAGGACCTCTATATAGGTAGACCTGGAGGTTATCTGACATACCTCTCTGCCAAGTCCTGCTTTTTAAACTTTCTTTTAACTCCTTTGTTAAGACCTGTGATGGCTGGTGTTACATAAACAGTGATTTGTACATTTTTTGTTCTTGAAAGAAATTAAAGGCTTAATGTTATGTGAAAAAACCACTTTAAGATACCAGCAGCAGGAATCAACTGTGAAAGAGGAATTTGTGACTTGAGTGTTTAGTGCTAGGGAAAATTTTACTACCCACATAATCATTAATAAAACCACACACTTTTCTGCTTACATAAAGTGCTGGATAAATAAAGACAGTGTGACTGGAGGTGAGATAACTCATTGACAAAGAATCTTGAAACCCTGTGTTTTATTTGGAGGAAGAGTTATGTTAGCAAGGACAGTCTCCAGCTGGGGCTTGTGGCCCCATTCTTCTGGGCTCTGTGAAGACATATAATAGGAAGAACCTTCCAAACCATTCTCAAAGTGCTTACCAAGACCACAAGTGGGAGGTGAAACAAAGGTGCTGGAAGATGGAGATTTACTGTTTCTGTAGTAAGAAGGCAGGCACATCTGGGCAGTCCACCTTGCCATACACCATAGAGTGCTCTATGTACCACAACACCATTTCACACTGAGAAGAGACCCTCTACCAAAGTCCTCACCAACACTCTCTACAAATCTCTGTTGCACCTCTTTATATCTGTCAGCATTTGTGTCCTATTCCCACTCCCAGTGTAATGCCTTCCTAAATATTTGCTAGTTTCTGGTGAGCACTCCTTTTCCTAAACCGACACTACAGTTGAATTCAACTAAAAGCACCTGGCACACTGACGGATGAGTAGCTACATGGCACTTAGGGCTAACACAGCTTCAGCATCCTCTGCTCCACGTGTTACACAGGGGAAACACCTCCACTCACTGCTGTGAGATAGCTTGAAGGAAATGTAGAGGATGAATTCATTGAAGGAAAACAATCCATTTAAATATAATGGCGCCTAAAACAGATAATTCCTTTTGTCTGTAAACTCTCTGATATCATTTCTGCTATTCTAAGCTGAAATTGATTTTTTTTTTTTTAATCACAGGTCAGTTGAAAAAAAAAGCTGGGAAAACACAATAGAAATTGCCAACTCCATTTTTTTCCTGTTCTCCACACAAGCAAGTCAGAAATTCAGATAAGCTGGGGAAAAAAACAGGAAATCAATGAGCTATCATCAAGGGCTCCTAGCAGTTCCCTTTCTAGCCATGTAGCTTTCTAGCCATGTCCCGCAGCAGCAGACAGCATCAGTCCCCATGGGCTCTGTGGAGATGTCGCCATCCCAGAGCTCACCGCAGCCACTGGAAGTCTTGCTGGGAGCATGGGCTTTGTGTCACACCAACTTTTGCCAATTTTAGGTATTTCAGTTTCCTCGCATCCACTCACAATATGTCACAGAAGGCCCATTAATTCTCTCAGCTATGTCTCACACACCAGGATATCTATGAATCATCTTTACCCTAAAGGAAAGGAAAAAATAAATGCCTGGGTCACGGTAACACCTAGAAAGAGCAGTGCCATTCCTGCAAGGCTCTTTGATTTGAATGTCATGAGTAGAGTGCTAACCATTACTGGTTCTATTTCCTTGGACTCAAAAGGTAGGACAAGGTTTTACGGTGGTAATTTCCAGCTATTTAGGAGGTTTTAACTACATGTGTCCTAGCTTCATCTACAAATGCAGACAGCAGCATTTGCCTGTGTTACACGTCTCGGAAAAGTTTTGGGAGAATTTCATTATTAAGAATTATAGCAATATTATCCAAGGAGTGTGTCTGGGAATAAAAATGGTTTCCCAAGTAGCTCTGACCAATGTTCAGGAGAAAGCCAACTCCCTCCCTGACTGGGCAATGAAAATAAGTTAACGAGACTGTGCCCCTTATAAGAGAAATGAACCTGGATTTTGCCCTCTTGGTAATGTGTTAACAGAGTGTCCTGGTTTGAGAATTTTTTCTAGCAAGTGGCAAATGACCATGGTATCCCCCATGAAAACAAGTCTCTGAGAATGCTCAGATATAGCACATTTCAGAGGAGATACAAACTCAAGATTGCTTACTCCTTGGGTTAACCAATCCTACAATCTTTTCCATAAAGCTGAGACAGAATGAGCCTAATTTCTTAACCAAACCTGATGAGTTTTAACAGAAATATCAATGTATTTTTTTAATTAGCCCAGTGAACAAGGATTAGATTTTCCTGTGCAAAGCCGTGGTTTCTCACTGGTAAGCACAGTCTCTCTGCAGCAACACTCCAGCCTGGCGCAGGTCACTTCAGGGTAAGGATGATTTCCCAGCTGTGTAGGAGTAAACCAGGAGTTTCTATTCTGTGGGAGGCTATGGGAACTATACGGCCAGTATTCCTCTGCTCGCTCATCGACTGAATTGTTTCTGGCCTTTTATTGCCCTTGAAGGGTAACATAAGATGGAGCGGCTCTGACGGTTCAAAGGCAGCACAGGTGAACCAGCCTGCACTAAGCAGGAACAAAATCAGAGGAATATGGCTGCAATCTTCGTGCAGTCTCTGTGCATGACACGCTGACTTGTGCACAAAGCATCTTGGCTATAAATAAGAATCTGGCCCTTTGTTTATGAAGCTTGATGATATAACATTAGCATCTTAGATGAAAAGCACTAAATCATCAGATGATTAATACCTTTCACTTTTTGTCACACCATGGGTGAAAACTCCAAACAGAACTTGGGGCAAAGTTCATTAAGCTGGCAACAATCCTGGGAACAGGAGACAGGAGGTTAAACCCAGACTCCAGTGAATTCTGTTTATCTGTGTCATTACCCAAAATGGTCAGAGATCGAAAACGACAGTGGACACCATTGCAGGTTAAATCTCTCCGTTTTGAGTTCCTTCTGCGTTTAAAAAAAAAAAAAAAATGTGTTAGCAAAGGAAATATCCATGTTTAAAAACGGAAGTCTACATTTATCCTCTTCTTGAACAGAGAGCAGCTTGAATTTTGGACATACAAGTTAACTCATTTTCCCCCTTTTCAAGACTTTGTGTTGTCTATGCAGAGATGGAGGTTTCTGTTTCATAATTTTCTGATGTTCTTTATGACACAAATCCGAGGAGTCTAGGAGAAAGTACAGAACACCATTCAACAGCAAAGCTGTTGAACAGCAAAGCTGTTGAAGCCTTCATACAAACTTTATTGCACTCTAGTTTTAGCTTCTTGCAGCTGCTGCAAGTCATATAAGTTTTTTGTTCCCATCTTCAGCAGATATCTTACTAGAGCTCACCTACAGCAGCATGGTATATATCATACGGGCCAAATTCCCTGGTAATGTAAATGGGTGCTGTTCTGGGCACACCAGGGAGCCTCGTTCTTTTGTAGCAGCAAGTAACTGGCACCAGAAGCGTGTCTGTGTGTGTGCGTGCATGTGTGTGCATGTGTGTGTGTTGCAAAATTCAGGTCCTCATGTTCTGTTCCCTGTAAACACCATGGTAACTCCTAGTGGTGCTGAGGTCCTGTGTCCCTGTAGTGCACTACATGGTGCTATAAACAGCTATGGAGAGCTAACACATAATAGCTAAATAGCTAATAGCCATAAATAGCTTTAAGATTTGTCTGAAGGAGGAGACAGTTTTATGTCATTTTAATATCTGTCAAGCCACATGCATCTGCAAACAGCTGCTAAGCATTTTTTTTTTGCACTCAAATACCCTGTTTAATAAGCTTCTCTTAGCACTGTGGTGATATTTCTGTGACAAGAATCAGGTCGTCTTAAACTAACAAATCTATGAAAATTATTTTAAAAATCAGGCGAGTATGAACTTGCTAATAAAGATACGGGCCACTGAGAGTTTAATCTCTCCTTTCCCAGGATCGGGAAGCTGAAGGCTTCTTGAATGCCTAGGAGAGATTCACTGGCTACTGAAGAATTACTTGGCATAGCTAAACCACCCTGCGGGTAGTTCAACTTGCAGACAGCCCTGGAATGATTCAGTCAAGCAAACTGGACTTTCTTGAGTTGCAGGTTCCAGCTGGCCACGAATCAGCTTCAACAGCAACCTCTGGCTGAGACGCTCTAGTGGTGCACGTTTTCATGCAGTAGCACCCAGCATTTGTAGTACAGCTGGGGTAGGTGGCTGTCATGGGCTATGCACCATAGCCCAAGCTCACACTGTGACCATACCTACTGAATACACACGGAGAACTGACACCCTTTTGGGTGTCTAGAGCCCCCAGGTCCAGAAAGGTGCTATACAGGGGCTGCTGTCTTCTGCTGCTACTATGTCAAGTGATACAGGCCACAGGTAATAATATTGGAAAGGCGGGTGCCAGCTGGAAAACAGTAGGTTAAGCAAATTGTCCTGGCAGGCCACATGCAGGAGGAGCTCCTCATGACGGGACTCAGCAGAGCATCAGGAGACCTGCCAGCAATGTAAACGTTTCGTGAATTTCTCTCAGTTGTGCTCAACTGTCCATGAATAACAAACCACAATAAATGGTGAAAGCTGAAAATTTTCATGCTGGCAACTCCAGCCAGCACATTTGGTTTCCAGTTGGAAATGGCTCGTCATTTAGAAATTTCATTCCCCTTTATTCAAGAAAATAGATGTTAGAACATCCTACAATGCTTGAATCTGAAATGAAATGTTTTCTTTACATCAAATTCCAGAAATTTGTGTGGTGGGGAGTTGGAGGGATTTTAATAATTTTTAAAAATAAACAAAAGCATCAATCATTGGAAAAGTTCTCTTCCTGGCTCTGCCTCTGACTTCTGATGAGATTTGGGGCATCTCAGGACATTTACTAACCCTTTGTTTTGTCGGCTTAATTTGGAGCTATAGCTATCCCTGCCTGTGTTTGTGTTACACCGGTGGGTTTGTGGCCTCAGATGGGCTCTACTCTAATGGACACTGCAACAGTTCCCCGTCTTTCCTTTTGCCCTCCCAAGACCTCCTAACAGCCTCAGCTGCTCGGCCTCACTAAAACCGTTGATGAACCATGGATAACACCCTGTCTGTCTTTAGACACCATGTATCTTCTGCCTTCTCCCTTGTCCCGCTTGCTGTTGCCTTCTGCAGAAGACTGCATGAGAGAGCGCAGATAAGTTGCTCTAAAAGGGCAAACAGGCTTCCTGTGCTGATCGCTCCGTTGCTGTCTCTGGAACACCGCAATCACGGACAAGCCAGCCCTGCCAGATGCGAGTGGGTCAGCATAATCTGCCCCCATCCACAACTCTCATGATAACCAGCACGAGATGAGCCAGGACAGATTGTTCTCAATGACAGACTCCAACTTCTGCTACTCTCTAGTGCCAGCAATTACTTTAGCCAGAGCATGACCATATTCACACACAAGATTAGCCTTTTCCATGAATACCAGTACAGTTTTCCCTGTAATCCTCTAGTTTCTTTCCCCTTAAGAGTCCTGAGAAAACTTCTGCTGGCACAAATTATCCTGACTCTACAGAAATCAACGGAGCTCTGACAATTTTTATTCCAAGTCAGGTTCTTCTGCCACTTGGCAAGGAGACCCACAGGGCATTAGGGTAACCTGATAGGAGAATTCAGGTCTTTGTCCCTGCCCTTGGACCTGCCTTACTAAGAGGGAAAGTAGAGTCCAGGGAACGAGAGAGAAAGGGCAGCGCGTTGTTTAACAGAAATGAATGCCATCATAATGTCATCATCATCTGCAATTGCAATAGATCTATCTTAACGGCAACGAGTTTGGAGTCAGGATTGCATTGACACAGTTTGCATGACCTCAAGAAATTCTCATCTAGTTTCTGCTTATTTTGAGTAAAAACAGTCGGGAAGTGGATAGAATACCACTTTCTTTCATTGGGTGTTTTGGGAAATGTGATTGATGGGCAAGGTGGATAGCGTTATGGTTTGTGCTGTCACGATAACTCTTCATGCCTGCTAGTGCAGGGCTGCACAGCTCACAAAACCTTGTTAAAGTAATAGTAAATAGCCGTTTTGAACTAAAACAGAATAAAATCAAGATTAGTACCAGGAAGGACAGAAATTCTTCTTGGAAGTTATTTTCTTAATATTTGGATATAATCTACCTTATCCAAAACATCTGTCTGTGTGCATAAGAAAGAAATATGCTTTTGTCCCCTGCAGCAGTGTCCAAAAATGAGGTAGTAAGTATTGCTTCCTGATCACACACAAATGGGGTTTTTATCTGTGCCAAGATCATAATATGAACACTGGAATAAAATTGCAAGCAGACAAGAAAAAGGGCACACACCTGAAAGCCTTTAGCTAGCCTTTCCATCCCCTGAGCTTCACTAGCCTGTTCTAATAAAGCTCTGCTGAAGCTTTGTTTTCTGAGGACATTTATATTCTATTAGGAAAGTGCAAACATCTCTTAACAATAGCTTTGTGTCAGGCCACAATTGTGTTCCTTGATGCTAATGCAGGCTATTAAAAGAAAAAGTTCAGCCAGTGCCCTTTGGGTTCTGGGAGAGCTGGACAATTTGGATGTCAGGTTCACTTCCAGTTTCAAAGCTTTGCTATATACAGGATTTCAAACCTCACGATTCCACCAAGAGAGATTATACCTGCTAAATTTGCAGAGGCAACTAAACTGAGAGCGGCTGCAAGTCAATCACAGTTACCAAAATATCTTGGCAAATAGGAGGAAAAAAAAAAAGTCTGGATAAAAGATAATTCTATAGGGACTAGACCAGGGCAGAAATAATCAAACATAACTGCAGAAAAGGGGGCAAATTGAATTACAAGCTGAGCTCTATGTTGTCCCTTTGCAAAAGAGGTGAGTAACATGCTGGGCTGCCCAGGCTGGGAGCCTACTCTGCAAAGGCAGGTGGAGTAACCCTGAGCTGAAGCATCAGTTGTAATATGGGAGATTCAGGCAGTAGGAAAATCTTTTTGATTGAAAGTGTAGGGAAGCAGTGCAGTAGATTGCTTGAGGATGACACAGAATCTGCATCCCAAGAGATTTTGAAAAACGGGTGGGGAATAGGTGAGAATGACAAAGGCAAAGCTGGTTCTGTCCTGGAGGAGGGGCAGGGGCCAGGGTAGCCCTTTTCTCCTACTGTCCATGGTCATGTCTTTGGTTGCTGTGCTGGAGTTTGGGCTGAGTTCTTGGGGTTAGAGCCAGTTGCATCCACACAACTTGTGCAGGATCAAAGGTCGTGCAGGAGAATGGTGTGTTTTCCATGTACTTCCTCAGAGTGTCTTCATTTTAATTCATTGCCCACAGGGCTGCACAACATGGAGAGGAAGGCAGCACTCCAAGGAAAACATCCCTGACTGTCCTTCAGCGTCCCCAGTTAATCCCTCTGCTTCAGAGGCCAACTCACTCCAACCTTGTGCCAGAGCATTGATCACTTCACGTGATCAAGGAGTCTGGGTTCAGTTACAGGAATTAAGCCAAAACAACAACAGATGCAACTACCAACTCCATGTCTTCTAGGAAATGTAGACATCACTTACTTACAAATGTCCCTTATGACATCCATGCGATATGCAAGCCTAGAAAGTGTCATATTGAACCAGATCAGTAGTCCATCTAGTTAATCAGGCTGTGACTGCTGTTTGACTGCCCCTGTGTATTTGCCTGTAAATCAGGTCCTTTCTCCAGAAAGGCACCTTTGGAGGTAGTTCCACATGCTGGCAATTGGCAGGAAGGCAGCAGAGCAATAATGGTGTCTTGCAGTCATGAATAGTTTTGCCCAGGTAGAAGCGTTATAACTTGTACACACAGAGCTATAGGAAACAAACAATTCCCTCCAGCCATACTGAAATCAAAATACCATACTCCTTTCTGAGACTGAATCTAAACGGTATTTCACATTCCTTACAGAGCTAGGAACTGGGGAAAACAGGCTATTTCTTTGAAGGATCCTTTCTGTTTGAAAGACCATGCTTTTGTATGCTTGCTAAGGATGTCTTAATTCCTCATCATCATCTACAGGACTCTACAACACGCACAGGAGGGAAACATTTTAAGTAAATCACCCCAGCCTGACTTCAAAGGAAAGTGAGCTGGACAAGATGTGCCAAAGGGTTTAACATCTGCGCCATTCCTATAAAGCATTGTTTTGTCCTTCATACTTAGTGTGGAGACACCCACATGTGTTTTCCACTTTCATTGTGAAAGCAGGAAATGTTTAATTAAAATCAAGCTTACCCTACTTTGTTTTCTCTTCATGCCGAAGTAACATCAGCAGCTGAGAGGGAGGATCCGCAAGTCTTGGCACCCAAATGGCCTCACCCAGTGGAGGGACAGAACCGGAGAGATCCAGACAGATCCACTGGGATGGTATCTGTGTCCCTGGGGTACAGGAACAAATCATGTCGTGTACCAGGAAGCACGGAACTTGCCATGTTCTCGGGAAATTCAACACAGACAGTTGTACCGGGCTAAACCCTGTTGTCATTTATACAGAATGACAGAAAATAGGGATGGCAAGAACCTCACCAGGAGATGGGATCCACCTGTCTCACTCCAGTCTGTCACCCTGGTGAGCCACAGCCAGTTGGAGTTACAAGAGCTGCACTGAAGGCAGCTGCAGATATTGTACTCCAGGATCCCCTCCAAACCCAGCAGCCACGGCTTGAGGTACCAAATTAGATTAAGGAACTCGGATATGTGACTGATTTATATCCTCACTGGATCAGGCCAAAGAAAGGACACTCCATCCAACTTAATATCCAGATCTTATTCTGTGGTGCCTTTTGTTTGCCAAGGGCTGAAAGGCTTTTCAGTCCCCTTTCACTGGCCGTATAGTAACACAAATCCTTGTGTTACGTATTAGCAATGCAGGAAACAGTCCTATGGTCGTGAGTGGTTTGGGAGAAAGTTTAAGGCTGCAGATTGTTTTCTCAGAGACAACTGCACTTCCAATTACATATCATTATGTGTCGAACACCACTACACCAAGGGTGGTACTCTCAAGCGCTTTTTGCTACAGCACTGCAAGTGCCAGGAAAGGCACTGGTTCTCTTAGGGAAAAAAACCAAACTGTGTAACAGGAACTTTCCATGCAGTGATCATAAGTAAAGTCCTCGGAGGCATCCACCAGCCTGCTTTGGAAAACTCTGTAGCATCAATGTAGGCTCTGATGCCCATTAAAATTTTCACCAATTCAGATATTCTTGAAATTGAAGTATTCTTCAAATAATTTAGTGGTTTGGGTCAAATCTCTCTGTGCAATTTTCTTGCAGAGGATGAGTGACCCAAGTCAAGCTAGAAGCAAATTAACATTTGCAATTTTAATAAATTTCCCAGCCAGGTGTTAACTTTCTCATTTGCAGGGAAATTTTGAGGCAGGCTTGTCGAAGCTGTGAACTGCTATTTAAAACCCATTGGGATTGTTATATTTATTAACATAATCACTGACATGTTTCTATAATTTAGATGAGGTCTTTAGGGCTTAGAAGAAGAACAGCCAGAATATAGTGTTAGCCATGATCCCATTATTGGAAGACATCCCCTGTCCACAGGAACATAATCCTGGGCTCTTACAGCATATTAAAGTAGGCTAAAATTGCTTGCTTAGTTACAGATGGGGAAACTGAGGATTAGAAAGACAAAAGTGACTCAGAAAGTAGGATTCGCTTCTTCCATGAAGCTGTAACATCTTGCAGCAAAGGGAAAGCTGAGAGACAATGGATTATCTAAATATATTGTCATGTTTATACATCCAAAGTGAGAAGAAGATGAGTGGATTTGTCCCATATGTCAGTGCTGTGACAGTGGAGGTTTGCCTCTATCAAATTAATGCCATTTCTTGTTTTCCCTTCAATTCCCTTTTGGCCCATCCTGACGTCACCCCATACTTTAACAGTTTGGCCCCTTCCTCCTGTTCTCCCCAGAGAAAGAGAAGTAAACAGAAGTTGATAAAAGCTCAGGAAAGAGCTCAGGGCAGAACACAGGTGTAAAGTACTGTGGCTCACAGAGCTGAAGTACAGCAGTATTGTTTTCTCAGTTTTAGAGGCTATAAAATGGCAAGCAGCAGAGCACAAACGTGTTGTCATGACAATGAGCGTAATAAAAAATGGGGGTTTCTCTGGATGGTTAATGTGTTGAGAGAAAAGTAACCAGGACAGCAATAAACACTTACTAGATTTCACTGTGTTGAGAAGCAAAGCAGTACAGAGCCTGAAAGGTAATTACAGTAGAGACAAATTATCTGTTATTGATTAAATGATCCAAACCTCCCTATCTGTATTGATGGACACTAGCGCTCTAGTGCCATGAGGCACAGAAAAGGGTCTGTGTAGGCCTAGGTCTCATGGACTAATCCAACGTCCTCCTAAACTAGCAAGAACTTCTCCAGAAAATCAAAACCTATTCTACAGACTAAATGCCAGTCTGTAGAATGAAATATGAGGGCTACAGTGTCACCATGCAGATGTCCACCCAGAACATGGACTAGATTAGCTTGTAGGCAAGAAGCATCAGGACAGGTTACTTGATGAAAATGATTACTTGGGGAAAAGTATTACATGGCAAACCTCAGGCTGGCTGATTACAAACGGGCTTAAGAGGGGAATTGTGATAGTAACAGTAGTTGGACTTTCTGTTTACTCTTCTGCCTGCTTACAGGCAGGAAGCAGTTTTTGCAACACCATCAGCTACAGAGAACTCCATAATACCTCCCTCATGCCCCCTACAGCACTTTCAGTCACAGGCACTTTATTCAATATCAAGCAGTTATGTGTCCTCCTCCCAGTGACAGCAGACTTCCTGACATACAAGAGTCTCCAGAACCTGTGCTGATCAGCACAAGGCATGGTCAGCAACGTCTGCCTGGTCAAGATCCTAAATCCCTGCCCTACCTCAGCAGGCTACAGGTAAAGAGAGATGACTTAGGAAGGGCAGGCATAGAAGCCAAGGACCTACAGACACATCCTGCCCTCTGTCTTCATGCATCCACGCTGTACAGGGGAAGCTATTCCAGCCTGATCTAACACCGGCAAACTGACTCTTCTTCATAGTGGCAATGCCACACTCAACCCATCCAACCAGGAAAGGTGCAAAAGAACATATAGTACAGTTTAATGCCTTGGTGCTGTAAAAGAGGTGGGAAACGGAGAGAAGTAGAAGAGAACTCGACCAAAGTGCTAATAAATACACATTCTAAGTGTGAGTCTCAGCACAGTACTCACCACCCACTCAGGCTGGGTGAGTTGAAATTGAAGGGAGAGTGTACAAGTCCGACAGTCACAACCTGAAGATCCTGGATGTTGATCACTCCAAGAAGCCAGTGCCTATGAAAAATTCTGAGCTTATTCATTTTTTTCAACCTATTTCCCTGTTTAATCAGACCAGTGACAACGGGAACTCCATGCCATGACCCAACAGCAGGCTACCTCAAAATGTACAGTTCTCTGGCTAGAGGATCCCTTTTTTCTTTTCTCTTGTGTTCATGAACTATTTACCTTTGATCTTAAGGAAGCAGATAATGGTTCTTTTTGAACAAAGACAAACTGATAGTAATAGACCTCCCAGTTCATAGGAGGGTTTTCTTTGTTTTCAAGTCAAAACCCACTGGCTCAGATCCAGCCAGCTGTCTTGAGTTTCTGGATGTGGCTCTTGAGCAAGGTTTTAAAACCACATCCAGCATTGTTTAATTGATGAAGATTCATATTTTTGAGCTTTGCAGGGAAGACATATCAAACAATAAAGATGATGGAGGCCAGTCTGCCATATTTAATAAAGTGTGTGGATCAGCCTGTCCATGGGTCTTCTGTTTTTACAAAAATAAATCTCTAGCTAGTCTCCTCTAGTCTCAGTGTTGCCTCTCTCTCTCAAAGCAGACAGTCTTTGCTATGTTGAATTCCAAAAGTGGGAACAGTCCATACCTTTCTGCTTGAACATGACTGATCACATTCGTGTTCTGCTTTGTAATGTTGAGGATCTCTGCTGCTTCTCTGAGACTACTCCATAGCCTACTAGGTAACACTAACAGGAAGTTTTGCTTGATGTTCCTCCTTCTTCTTCAGCTGGCCTAGATATGTTCAAGTGTCTTGCTCAAAGCCATTCTTCAGGACGTCTCCCATTATGTTGCTAACCCCACTCCCTTTCACACAAGTTCTTCTCCACCCGTGTTCACAGCAGTCCTCTTCAGCAGCACAACAGGACTAATATCTGTCACTTAGTGTTTATTTTCTTTCCCTTCACAGCTCACCTGGGCCCCCTTCCTTCCTGCAATCATCTTCCTGCGAAATTAAGAACACATGCAGTCAATCAAATTTTCAAAATTAGGTCCTGTTTTGAAGGCACACCTGCTTTCAAGCCCAGCAGCACACACTGTAGCTCAGCTGCTGTGCTTGTTGGGAATGGCTCTTGCTGGGCATCCAGGGACCAGAGAGGGAGTCCCAGCTCTTCTGATCTCAATTGGAGGTAAGCTTTCAACTCTGATGAAGCCAGAGTTTCCACAGTGAGACTGCATTTCACTTCCCCTTGGACAACACAAGTAAACATTGGGGTCTTACCTCTCAATTTGGCTACAAAAGCCCTCCAGGTATTTTGACTTCTGTCTTTGAAATTCCGTTTTATTTCCCAGTTGCCATTAAGAAATGTGTAGTTCTGCCGACTGCACAGGATCTCAGGGACTTGGAGGTCCAACATGGCTGGAAGAATTATCCTCCCTGGCCACATTTCTTCTCATGGTGGTTCAAAATCAGTCATATGCCAGACAGATGGCCACTGTGAGCACCCCATAAAAACAGCAAGAATGAATGATTGTTACTTACATGGCATATCAAGCTACAAATGGTCATGGTGTTTACCCAGGGAAACAAGAAGGGACTCCCTCATTTCAAAGCAGGGTCTGGGCTATGTTGTGAAGGGAGAAAGCCAGGCTGATATGTCATGGGCAACACCCACAGACAGACTGTCTCCATTTCACTCACCAGAATGACAAATGTGGGAACTTCTCAGCTAGGAAACTACTGATTGATTCGCATTGCATCTAGGGAAGAGAGACAGCAGATATTTTTTTGTAATGGAGCTACACGGTGCCATAAGTAGCTCATGGCACTAGGACTAACATTGTCCCAGTTATTAGCTTATCACTCATATTGGAGGGACAAATCTTATGCTATAAAAAAATGCTATTTCTTCCTATTCTATCACACATATAAGGAACTCACTAGGAAAGTTTTTACTTCTCTTTCCTAAGTGGAAACTAAAACATGTTTCCCTTTTGTCTGGCTGTTTATTATATATGTTATTTTTAAAGGCATTAAAGTTCACCACCTCCAGACAAGAGGCTACTGTTCTTACACAAAATTCTACTGCTTGGAGAAGTCACACAAGGGTTAACTGACTTGTCCAAGGCTGGGAGCACATAACCAAGTGGGGATTGTAACTAAGGGGCAACCAGGCTCCTTTCCTGTTCAGTCACACCGCTGTCTGCACTGCGATGATTTCATTCACCAAAACATGGTCATGGACAAAGAACGGACTCTGCAAAAACAGCCCCTTATCTGCTCCTGCCTGCCTCTTGTCCAAGTCATGTGTGATTAGTTTACTGACACAAACACCCCTCTGGAGCCAAAGCAGCTGCAGAAGCAAGCTGTGCTCTGATACAGTTCATGCCTTTACAGCAGTGTAAGAGCAGTAGCTATGGTCTAGCCGAGCCCAGGAGCTTCGCTGTGTATAGAGCTGGAAGGAAAAATACAGCTTGATTATAAGGTATCAAGTAGACCTGGTTGAGTTGGCAATAAAAAAAAAAAAAAGTCAATCCTGACTTGTAACAGTAACTGCACTAAGCATGAAATGAAGATTAGCTGTAGGGAAAAAATACAGGACAGAGAAATATAATTCCTAGGAGGTGTTTTAACTGGTCTTTTTTTTTTTTTTTTAATTTGTTAATAGGAAGCAAAAGAGTTCAAAGTACTTGTGGCCGGGGAGACTAGGAGTAGGTGGCAGAAGAGTCTCTACGTGCCATAACTCCAACCAAATATTGTTTAAGCAATTACTCCTGTGAAAATTAAAATTGTGGGAAGCTTCATTTCAGATAGGTCTCTGCTGTGTGGGTTCTTTGATACCTGCTGTGAAAGGAGCTCTGCAGCTGCATTTCCCTAAGTAAGGCACTTCTTTTCACTCTATGCAACTCCTATTTTCATTAATACTTCCAGGAGCTTATTCAACTAGAGATCTTTTGTCCTCTGTCAACCTTGGTTGAAATTAGCCAACAGGAGGAAAGACTTGTATGTGCACACAGCACTGAGAGTCTGAGTTTATAAGTCTTGTTTCCTTGAGAAGATAGGCTAGAGTCATCATCATGCTTTGCAGTTATCCCATCAGTGTTCATTCCTGCCTCTACCGGGGACCGCGGAAGCACGGGTGTACAATATGTCATGTTACGGACCTCCTGTCATGCTGCAGCAGCTTTTCCAATGCAAGTGTTTTGATTCCAGTTTTAAATCTCAAGTCCATGCTTTTCCCAGTTTCAGCTCCAGAGAGTTCATTGGAGACCCTCATCTTTTACTTCCTTATAGGCATAGAATGTGAAAAACAAAGCAAGCACACCCCAATGGCTCAGAAAAAAACCAACACCAAAACCAGAGAACAGTTAAGACAGACCTCAGGTTTTTTTTAAATGTACAATCTCAAGTGTTTTAGGCCAGTATGATTCTTCTGGGGAGGGGATCTTTGCTCTGCCACAAAACAGTGTTTGGCGTTAATTAACCTAAGACAATTCCCCAATACCGCTTTCGTCCACAGTAATGGGGTTATAGATAGACTTTTTTAATGCTACATCTTCTCACCTGATAGGGCAGTCAGATTATTAGGATGTTGCCATGGTATCCTTATATTTTTTTAGTCTACTTGCTCATATTTATAAAGAACCTTTGAAAACTGAGACTAAAATCTATTTCCCGTTTATCTGGCATTTTAGCACTTATACTAGAATACAACCCACTAGGTAAAATGTTATTCATTACCAATTATTTTAGAAGAGAAATGGTTTAGCTGATAGAGCCTTCAGAATCATGTTTCTGTATTCAAAGGGCAATTCATTAAACAGTTTGGGGCAGTAAACAAATCTTTAATCTTGCTGAAGAACAGGAAATATGTATTATGCTAAGGTTGTTCAAACTTCTGTAAAGCAAAGATTCGCTGCTGAACGCAGCAAGGAAACTGAAAAGCAATGATGAAAGCAGAAACTGGCGGCCATGACATAGGACCCACAGGGTCTCATGATGAGTCATAGGGTAAAGGCAAGTCACTGAGGCCCAAATCCGTCGCATTTAACTAGGCACTTAAATGAATTGGCTAATGTAGGAAGCTGGGCTCCCTCACTAGTCAATGTAGAGACAAAGTCTTCTTCAAAGACAGTTGAAGCACAGCCAGAATTAACATCTCTCTTTACTAGATATAGAAGTCTAGACTAAATTTCAGTGATGCTCCTAACCTGGAGACCTCACTTAAGTGCACAAAGTTACTCCCTTCCCAGGCAACCCAGACTGGAGTCAAGCTGTCTCCACTACAGTTTAAATGTCTCTTGCTGCAATGCATGTCCATTCCTTCTTGTCCTGTATCCAGTAGAGAACAGTTTATTCCTCTCTTCCTTGCAGGAACGTTTTACACCATCATTGTGTCCCCTTAGTGATGTCTCCGGAGTAAACAAACCCAGTTCTTTCAGTCTTTCCACTCTAGACACAGTGTCAAGGCCTCTGGTTGTTCTCACTGCTTGCTTTTGGGATCATGCCACTAGGCTCACATATTTCTAAAAGTTGGCACCCAGATGTGGACACAGGCATTGCCAGTAGACTAATGCCAGGCATTGATTTGCTACTCTATTTTCAATAGAGCAGAGGGATTATTTTATGTCTTGCGTGTAACTCCTGCTTGTGATGCTTGTGTAATAGTGGTCACCACTCCCCAGAGACCTTACAGCATGTCAGGATTATCAGACCTTTTCACTGAGAGAAACAAGGGCCCTACCCCCTTAGTCCTGCTCCCACAAGAATGTCTTTTCCTGGTACAGTAACTGGTGCCAAGAGTAATAAGAGCTGGAAATGGGTATAAAGAGAAAAAGACATGTTCGGTGGAATCAGTAGGCAGTAATCCCACAGACCGAACATCGATGGAGATGCTGAAGTTGTGAGTTGCAGTCTGACCTCACAACAGTCCTCTGGGTGCCACCGGGAAAGTCATTGAACCTGTCTGTCCCTTTGATGTCCCTCCTAACTTTGCCCTAACCAGCCTGGTTTAGGTCTGTAGGAGGGCACCTGTGTTACCACGTGCCAGATTCAGTCACTCTCCTGTCTCACTCAAACCACTGACCTCCACTGTAGTACAACTGCTGGTGGCAACTGAAGTAAAAAGTTGAGAGCAATGCCAGCTGCTCAGCCCAGTCTCCAAAGACATGTGAGAGTGAATCTGTGATTTCAGAAAGAGCTGAATGAGAGCTGCAGAGACCTGGGAAACAATAAGAAGCCCTCCCGTGCGTTCCCGAAATGTCTTTCCTGGGTTTGAGACTCATCGGTCAGAGAACAAAAGCAATGCCACATGATGTGGTTTGCAGTGATCCATGAGTTCTGTAGACAGCACATGATGAACAGCAAATATGCAAAGCAATTAGGAAGGCAGCAAGTTCATAGAGAGCCTGTAGCCTGAAATATGTTTGCATAAACAAGCTCCTTGAATCATTATGAATAATTAATGTGTAAAAAAAACCCCAATCTCATTCCTGGATAGTCTGCAGAATAAAGGGATAAATAAATCATAAGGAACAAGGTGTTTGCTGAGTGAGAATAGCTAAGCTAACTATGAGCTTAGCAGTTTCAGATTTCGAGGCTGCAGTGAGTAGCCTGTGGTTACTGTCAAAAACAGCTTGAACACAGAGGTGTCTCAGTTCTGCTATTTAAAATAGTAATATTATTCTGTCTACAGGAGACCTTTCAGATGAGGACTGCAAAGTGGTTCACAGCTATTCAGCATCACAAAAGCCCAGCAAGGGCAGAGAGAGTATTTATTAGATGCAATTACGGCATTGTTCCTAATGCATTACAAATTTATTGGCAGATGTAATTTTTCGCTACTCAGATATGAGGGAGTTATATGCATTAAGTATAATAGCTAACAGAGAAAACTTTTTTAAAAAAGGTTAATCTCCCTTTTTGTCCAAAGGCATTGTATATAAGAGCCAGTATATCAAGAATTTCTTGCAGGTGTCATTTATGTCACTTGGTCATAAAGGAATTTAGCTTCAAGCCACAGTGAAGTATTTGTATATCATTAAATGTCTTGCTGATTGAAGAGGAAGGGGAAAAGGGAGGTCTAGTTAAGCTGAATTCAAAATTAGGCTCTTACAATGAAAATTGAGATAGAACTCAAGAATGACTTTGTTTCATCAGACGCTGAACAAAACTAGAGCAGCACAGGACTGGCAGAGCTGTGTTAAATGCCTCCAGTAAAGCTCCAGTGAAGTTACTACAACTTTGATGATTTACGCACAGCAACAGACTACCCCTCTCTCTCCATCTTTTTTTAATAAAAAAGATACAATTTCTAGAACTTAGATAATTTTTCTAAGCATAAAAATGGATAGAATGGTTAAGATGGCAAATATTGTGATCAGTTGTCGAAGGCCATGTCATTTCCAGAGAAATATTTTTCTTGGGACTTGTTCTACTTGGGGCATCCTCATGAAGAGGCATCATGTTGACGAAGTTACGAACACTAATGCTGCATGTTGTTTCCCTGCTCTTTCATACAACAATTAAAACCAATTACACCTTGAGGAGTCTGGCTTTGTAATTTTCAGGGGGGGTGTTCACCGATGGCCTAGTCCTGCAAGGGGCTAAGTACCCTCCGGTCTTCCCTAAATCCCTGGGAATCTATCACTAGCAGGCTGGATCAGAGCCTCCCCTCTCCCATCTCTTTAGTTTTAAGACCTTAAGATTAACCTCATTACTTCACCAGTACTGTGGCTTCACCTTCCATGAAGGAGCCCTGAAGTATTTGGTGATTGCACCACCAGCACAGCTTGTCAGGAAAGGCATAGGGGTGGACTGGAGCTGCCAAGGCTGGGCTGACATGCGGATCATGCTCTGTTGCTTGAGAGTTTATGGAGTCCATCACAGAGAGAGAAAATCAGATACAAATTTCTGAGCAAAGACTATAGTCAGACAAGATTATTGTCAGACTCCAATACCAACACAACACAGAGTTTTAAATGCAGGAGACTCATTTAGCTCAAAATAGTCTTTGGGCTAAGTTATGATGAAAAGAAAGATATTGAGACCAAAGCCAGACCCAGGGTCACTTCAGCTCTATTTCTAGCTACAACTGTGCTTTAAGACCACGTTTGTTTTCTTGAAAGATGTAGTTATATAGCTTTAAATTCTGACCAGATTTTTTTGGTACAGAGCACATGTTTATTCACTTTACCTCCAGGAAACTGGGGAATGCTGAGCACTTCACCTTATCGTGCCAGGTGTCTGGTGCTAAATGCAAACTGAAGAGATGCTTCCCAATGGGTGGTACCTAAACAGAGGATTTGCCATCAGAGATATGCTGTTACCTGCAGAGCTGGGATATCATAATTTAATTTGTTATCACAAATAGATAAGCAAACTGGTGAACAGTGAAGCAATTTATCACTATCTCAGCATGATTTTATGATAGAAGAAAAAAGGGCATGTCCTGGTCCAGAACTATTGAAGAGCAAAATGTGCATAGGTGACAATTAGCTTAATCCAAATCAGCAGTGTCAAGACCAACATGAAATGGTCAGCAGGGGTGTCTCATCGCCAGCAAGAAGAGGTTAGCAGAAGCAAGTGCGTTACTTAAAGCGCTGGCTGAAACACAGTGCCTGTGTTTAGAAGAAGCATGTACAACAGGATTCCAGCACTTCTCCTTTCCCACTTGCCAGAGGACTGTGGTGGTCTGCAAGTCAGCCAGGGCAGGACATTAATTGGTAGAATCATAGAATCACCTAGGTTAGAAGGGACCTTTAAGATCATCGAGTCCAACCATCACCGTACCACTGCCAAAACCACCACTAAACCATGTCCCTCAGCACTTCACCTTCCCATCTTTAAATACCTCCAGGGATGACCTGAAGGTATTTAAATATGGTGGATTCCACCACTTCCCTGGGCAGCTTGTTCCAATGTTTGATGACCCTTTCAGTGAAGAAATTTTTCCTAATATCCAATCCAAACCGCCCCTCGCACAACTTGAGGCCATTTCCTCTTGTCCTATCGCTTGTTACTTGGGAGAAGAGATTGACCCCCACCTCTCTACAACCTCCTCTCAGGTAGTTGTAGAGAGCGGAGGTAGCAGACTAGTTTGCCCTGATCTGAGGCAAGTGCAAATCAACTGTTCATTCTGTGACAACTGAGCCACAGCAGTTTTCACTTAATGACATGCAATGACTATATCTAAGGTTAATGTTAAAGATGTTTAAACTTTCTCAGCAATTTCCAGAACTTAATACCAAAGACATTTATCAGAGATGGCCAAAGCAACAAGTTAGGGAAAAACGACCCCACAGAATTAGACCAAAGTTGTTGCAATAGGTTTCCATGAACAGATTTTTTAGGGATAACCGTTAGCTTTTGGCTTTTCTTATGTTACATAATAGCAACTTCACATGGCTCTGCATGACACCCATCTAACCCTGATGCTTTGTACTATTTCTTCCTCTTTTAGCTAAGCCTATGATTATTTGCATCAAATAAAAGCAGTCAGGATCCTCACACTTTTTGGAGTGTACTTTAAAGTAGCTTTGCTCTGTTCGTATGTGGCATGGCAGGTTCGTGTTGTGTATTTGATAGCTAGCTGAGAGGACACACAGGGCTACAACTGGATGCTAACAGGCAGCAATCACCGCTTATGAAATCTAAGGCAAGGCTCATTCTTCCCATTAACAAAAAAAAAAAAAAATTGGTTTAAGTTGTTTTAAAAGATACTAAGGCAACTTATGAGGACTGTTACTTAGAAAAAGCCTGTCACTGAACATTATGAACTGCCTGAAAGACAGGTTAGAAAAATAAAATTTGCAACAGCTTCAAAAGGCACTCTTAGTGTCACCAAAAAGGAATAACCATTCAGCTTTTTCGCATGTTGTGACATAACCTCAGCTATTCAGAGTTCTTTCCCAGGGTACTGCCCTAAGTTAGCATGAACTGCAATTGACTTTTCTTGCTTAAAAAAAGCAGCGGGAGCTGTAACCCATTTCCCTGCAAAATCTGAAGCCTCAGTCCTACATCTGTAGACACTCAACCAACAACACTGGGCTGCCCAGACATCCAAATCAGTCTTAGCCACACACCCACCAACACAGCCAGCCAGAGCCGGACCTGTAGCCATGCTTCTCAAGTCAGTCTTTTGCCATCCAGAACACAGATACAGATTTCCCAAACATCTGAAAATGCTGCTTCCACCCCAAGCCATCTGAATTAATCTTTTTGCATGTTCCAGCCACTAGCTTAGGTGTTATATTCCTCCATGATGTAAAGGGGAAAGATATGGTTTCTTGACTTACACACTTCACTAACCAGCATGTTGCTTGACCCCAAAACGCTGTCACTGTGCCTTTTCACTGCATCTCACATCCACACCTCAGGGGGTGCTCATAAAGGATTAGCTTTTTGTTCCTATTAAGGTGTGAGATATTTCCCAAAGCGTGCAACTTTCATCCTACAGCTGGGTAAGCTTCAGGATGGAGAAATAAAGCAACTTCCTACAGCCAATATGCGTTGAAGCAGGAATAAAGTAAAATCTCAGAGGACTCCTAGTCATCACTCCTCTACTCTGGTCTCCGACCACAGTATCTCTGGATAAACAAAGGCTCTGGCCACCGCAGTGTTTTCTGGCCTGCTGTAAAATGTTTTGCCACCCTTCTCAAAGGAATCGCTGATGCTTAAAAAAGAGGCAGTCTTGGTCAGGCTTTTCTCACAGTGCCAGTGTCTCTGTGGAGGAGTCTGGATGTCAAGAAAGTATAGGGAGACGCAAACACTGCGACTTCGCAAATTGAGCAATTAAATGCAATTTTTAGTTATAACTGGATTAATGAGCACATTATCATTGCTCCAGATTAATATTAGTTCAGATTGTAAATAAAATGCTTCCATCAAATAATTATGAGGGTTTACTTTACAAAAACTGCATCAATGGCAAAAAGAACACTGTGCTTCCAGAAGCACCAAACCTGGCTTGTTCTTAGCAAAGTTTGAATGTTGCTTTTGCCCAAGGAGAATTCATTCCTGTAGAGTGAATGGTAACACAATGGTAAAAGCACTCTATGAACTGGGACATCAGTCAAGGGCTCAGTCAACAGCAGCAAGTCTAAGATCATGCAGATGCCAAAGTGACACTGAGAAAGGCGAAATAAGAATTTCTCCTGAGGGAGATATTTAAAAGTTGAACTGCAGATCTCCTCTCAGAGGTACAGAACGAGGCTGGGGGAGGGAAAGTTGAAAACTGTCACCTAGATAGACAAAAAGCCAGCTCTTCAACTAGCATACGTTGGTGTAATTCCTTTTGAATTAGGCTTCTGTATGACAAATAAATACACTTGGCATGAGCCCGAAGTTTTACTCCCAGTACAAACTTCTTCTGCATGTACAAAACCAAGCCCGCCTTCTGAAAGGGACACCTTTCCAGAGTCCCTTCCTTCATTCACCGCAGTCCAGGGCCTTACAGATCTTTAAAATTGTGAGTAAGATTACAAAATGCATCACTATTCTCATGAAATACGGGAAAAACAGAGACCTGGTCTCAATCCTACAGAGGAGATCAGAGGTTCTTCAAAATCTGGGCACTTCCAAAGTGCACTAGGAAAAAAACCCAGTCCTCAGTCCATTCTGGGAGGATTGAATGAAGTCAAACTCACTGGTCAAACTCAGCATTTTCCTGAGGTTTGACTTTTTAGCAGCAACACAACACAGATTTCAGGAGACAAGGAGGCCTTTGGCTTGGCTGTTCCTCAACATCTTTTTACTGAGTGTATGAGAGACAGACAAAAGGACAGAGAGTCATTGAATCTCTTTTATCACCTGGAGGGAATTAATGAATCAGCCTGCTTGAAAGAAGGTCTCCTGACACAAAAAATGCTCTAAACAAGGGCTGAGTTACTGTGGTGGGGTCTTCCAGACCATCAGGACTTATTCGTGTGTCAGATTGATTTAGAGTTTTTCAGACTGTTGATACACTCAGTCGTGTATATGTTGACCAACACATCAACCACAGCCCTCGAGTCAAGAGGAATTAATAGGCACTCACTACTTTGGTCCCCTCAAGTCAAACTCAAGGGTGTGCTTACTAATGGAGCACACACTACTACATAGCATGCCTCATGTAATTATGGTGTCACACGCACCATATAGGGCTGGAAAGTATGGCCCCTTCTGTTGTTTAATACATTTGGTTTGTATTTTTGTGGCATTGTTTAACTAAAAGCAACTACATACAGTATTTGGCACACTGTCACATGTAATCAGGAGATAATGTCAATGGAATTGCATGTTGTCACAGGATAACAGCCTCCTGCTGTTGCTGAAATGCCAAATTGAAGCCGAGGCATTTATGGAAAATAAACGTCAAGTCAAAGCCAAGATGTTTATTTTAAAAACAAGAGACATGGATCTTGTGGCAATGTTCCATCATGTCTCTATTTCTCTAATAACAAACGTCCAATGTGAATAGAGCCAAGTGACAGTTTCTTCCTGGGACAACACAGAGAGGGTGAAGCTCGATCACTTCACATGAACACTTGCCGAGTTGTTTCTCATCTGCTTTCCTCAGTTCAGGTTTTAGTCAAACTGTCCACGTAACCAACACAAAATGGTTTCTCAGATGTATGCTAAGTTTAAAAAGGGATTTAGGAGGACAGCAGGAAGAAAAAGGGACAGCAAATGCATTTTTAATTTGCTTTTACACAGAACTTTTTCTCCAGAGAAAGAATGACAATAAAAAGAAGCTCACTGAAGTCAACGGGAGGCCTTCCAGGCATGTCAGTGGGCTTTGACTAATGCCTTAAGAGAACAAACAGTTAATATTTTAAGAGGATGTTATGTTAATAACAGTGGTGCCTGAATTTGATTGCAATGAGGACACAACTGGACCAAGACTGGACAAAGAAGATAAGATCCTTCTGGATCCAGCAGCAGCCTGGTCAGCCCTCGCTCCTGGCAGGCAACTGCTCATCCCACCTGCTGGCTCACAGGAGATTTCTGCTCTATCCACGCCTGCCTCACAGCTACAGACAAACTGCTCCTTCACTTCATTTCTCCAGTAAAGCTTCCTTAAATCCAACTGGTTACCCAGTAACAAAGATGAGAGTTTATTTTTCTTTGCATGGGGCAAACCGAAGGTTACTTGTCAAGACCCAAGTTGCTGAGATATGGTAAGAAGCCATGTTAAAGCTAAAAGTAAGAGCTGGAAAAGTCCAGATCTTAGACATGATGCAATCTGATTCAAAGTTGAGAACTAGAGTTTTGTCAAACCTAACTATAGAGGCCCGAGTGATGAGACATCCACTGCTACTCCTGGCAACCTAATGGGTTTGACATCCTAAAAGCTCTTTCAGATATTCATATCAATTTTTCCCTTTCATCACATTACCACTCATTAAATCTCCTTGTATCCATCTAAATTATTCCTCTCCCTCCATGACAATTTTTTCTTTCTCCAACTACATTAAGACATTATGTTTTCAATGAGTTAAAATTGTCTCTTCACTCTCCTCATTTGCTAACCCCACCATCCTTCTTTAAACATTCATCACCTCTCTGCCAACATCCTCCCTCTCCAACCAACCTCGCAGGCCGCTTAAGAGCACCAAGATGTGGTACACAAGAGCTCAGAGTATCCCTGGAGGTCCAGGGATGCGCTCCAGCAGCAAGTCACCTGTCTGTCCCCGGGACACAGAGCTGGCAACAGCAAATCCACTGCCCCCAGTGCTGCCCCAGCCACTGCAACAACAAAGGAAGGGGTTGGCCCCAGCGCCCAGCCCTATTCCAGTCTTCTGCCCCACTGCTGGTGCTGCTGACATTCCCCAGGGCGGTGCTGTGCATGTAAATGCATACCTGTGCAATAGGACCTTCATCTTGCAATCTGTTTTGCATGGAGAGAGGCAAGATGACAAGCAGGAAGCTGTGCAAAGCACCTCAAAGGACGGGTTGTAAAAATATACCTAGATAACCTACTCCAGTTCCTGAAATGTTGAAGCTTCACAGCTCATGTCAACAGGTTTCCTCAAATGCAATACATTTTGATTTTAATTGGATCTAGCCATTATCCTCTGTGCAACGTAAGACTGATCTGTCCTAAAAACTACTGAGACTTTCTGATTTTTTTTTTTTAATGACTTCCACGGGAAAAAATAAATTAGTTGCTCATTAAAAACTGTGATCGGGAGAGCAAGTAGAAACAATCCATTTCTGGATGGATTCAAGAGCTCTTCTCTTGACCTGACATCCTTAAAAAACATGCGAACAAAGAGCTGTATTAAAATCATGTTAAGGAGCTATGTGAAATTCAAAAAACCAAGGAAATTCTGAGATAAAGGAGATTTGCAAAAGGTAATGCTCTCTCTGAAAGGGGTTAAGCCTACAGTGATTATTTGGTTGCTCTGTGCTGCAAGGGCCAGAGGGATGTTCTGTACAGAAATCATAAATTTGCTTATTTTTTCCTTTGGAGATGCATTGTTTCCCAAAGACATTCTGGCTCCAGCTCTGATCTGGCATTCCAGATTGATGCTTGTTGAACCAACAAAGATACTGGGAAGCAATGCATGATTATGCATCTTCTGGTTTATTGCATACTTGCTAGTAATTTCCTTCACTTCTCCAATCTTTAAGTTTACAGTGGGATGAGGATCTCCAACGCAGATCTGATAGGACAGCTTGATAGGCAAAGAGCTGGCATTTGATTAGGTTACATTTTTTTATTAAACGTATAAGAATACTATAGCAATAACGGATCTGAACGGATGACAGATGGATGATGCTCCAGGAATAGCAAGCAAAACAGCTACATGGTACCCTCAACGCTGCTTCCCACAGTCAGTGTCATCTCTGAAAAAGATTTTAACAGATTTGAATCTGACTGATTTTGCACTAAAATGGACTATGCACATTCACAAAATCCATCCAAGAGTCTCAGCTGTGAAGGCTTTGGTGTGGTGATGCATCGCAGGGCTCGTACCTACTTAAAGTGTTCCAGCTAGATGTAGAAAATAAAAAATTATTTCTATTCCCAAGCTCCTCTGTCCTGATCTGGTTTCAGATTATTATTTTTTTAAATTGGTATTACAGATACCAGTCGTGGACAAATGTTCCTAGCCACACTCCTTCTGCTTTTCATTCAGCATAAGGTCTCCCTCTGCTCTTGACGATGCCATGCCTCCCGCTCTTCCCACCAAAGAGGGTCGCACTTTGGTCCAGCAGATGACGAGCAGCAAAGCAAAGTCCATGGGAACGCAGGGGAATGGTTTGCCAAGCAGCAGGTCCATGCTGGTGTGTGGCCTTTAGTCAGGGTTAAATAAACAGTGTGCAAATAAATAAATAAACAGCTCCTAGGTTGTGACCTTGTAAATCAAGTCTAAGCCTGGAAGGGATTTTTATGGTCCAGCTGGAACAGCAGAGCAGTCTTAGCGAAATAAATATATATAGGGAGAAAAAAATAACCGTGGCTTCCAGTTGCTCCCAGACTGCTGTGGGGAGCGTTTGGTGCTGCTGTAAGACATGTTGATGCTTAAAAAAAATGAGAGACGGGACCTCACTCTCATTTACCCAACAGCTGTTTCACATTATTTTAAGAGGTTTAAAAGAGGAGTAAAACAGTTAAATGCACCCAAGAGTAATCTTCCAGCTTTGGAGCCGAATAGAGGGCTGAGCAAGTAAATGAAAATCCAGCCCAAGTAGTTCCTAGCAGCAGGTTTCACGGAAGTGGATAGGAACTGGCCAGGGATTTGCTCGAGGTCTGTTATCTGAGCATTACAGCCCTGAGATGCTTCATGTACTTTATTGCTCATTACCAAATAACAGTACTAATACTTACAGCAGTCCCTAGATTTAGTGTGGTTTGACCAGATTGGGTAAAAGCATTTTTAAAAGTCCAGAGAGACCTGTCCGATGCAACAGAGGAAAGCCAGAAACGGGAGCTGGGACTTCCACCTCCCAGCCCTGCAGTGGCTAGATCTGGCAGGGCTGTGGAAGATGGAGCAACCAGGGCTCATGATGGGGACAAGCCATAGCCACAGCCCCTGCACGGAGCTGGTAGCACCATCCCATAAGCCAGAAGGTTTTGCATGGGGTCCAGGCCAGCGGGGCTCTGGGGGTGTCTGGGCTGGGGCAGGGGACACACATAGAATGGTTAGAGTTGGAAGGAACCTTAAAGATCATCTCATTCCATCGCCCCTGCCATGGGCAGGGACACCTCCACGTCCAACACAACTAGACCAGGTTGCTCAGAGCCTCATCCAACCTGGCCTTGAACACCTCCAGGGATGGGGCATCCACAACTTCTCTGGGCAACCTGTTCCAGTGCCTCACCACCCTCAGAGTAAAGAATTTCTTCCTAACATCCAGTCTAAATCTCCCCTCTTTCAGTTTAAAAACGTTACCCTTCATCCTATCACTGCACTCCTTGATAAGTGTCCATTGCTTTTCCGCAGAGAACGATGACCGCGGTGGTGGGTGCGGGCAGGTGCCCACAGACGCTTCCCCCCCACCACCCCGGGGCCACCCACCCCGCCGTACGGCGGGGTGGGTGGCCCCGGGGTGGTGGTGGGGAAGCGTCTGTGGGCAGCGGGTGCGGAGCAGGGCGCAGGCAGAGCGGGGACAGGGGTACGGGCACCGGTATAGGCGGGGCGCGGGCAGGGCGGGGCGGGGAGGCTCCGCCCCCGCGATGCCGATTGGCTGCGGGCGGTGAGGCGGGGCGGGGCGGGGCGG
>VFFE01007601.1:2711298-2797418 GCA_008921705.1 Burhinus oedicnemus
GGGGGGGGGGGGGGGAAATCTTGGCAACAACAAAAATTTACTGCACATTTTTTTTAAAAAATGGCAACAAAGCCATTTTTTGCACAGTGTTGAGAGTTGTGAAGTTATTTGAAGATGTTACTTGCACACATGTACACACACGGAAATTAAAAATGAAACAGAGATTTGAATAACACCGACCCTGAAACTGATTTCTGGTTTTGTCTGATCTGTTATAGTTCTATTGAGAGTGACTTTTTAATATTATTTTATGAAGGTACTGTAAATATATCCGTATTATAAATTAAAATATCTTAAGGGACTTTTATTATTTTTATTTTTATTTCCAAGTGCCCACGTGAATCTGCTGTTATTTTAGCACTTGTGTGTCATTTCCATTTTCCTCTCTGTGTGTGTTTTATAACATATTTATACTCTGGTGCAATTTACTACTGTGTAAGTAATTGGTCTATGTGCAATAAATACCATTGCAGCACAAGCAAGCGTGTCTCTATAGGTTTTGAAACAATACCTACCTGTAATGGGAAGAACAGCATTTGTTTTTCTCCAAAGATGGCTCAGATTTCCAATATAACTCTATCTAATGGCTTTTCCTGACACAGTATTGTAAAAAACGTGTTTGAAACCCAATAAGGTTGTGTTCCTGTTGCACTGAAGTCTGCTGACTTCCCTTAAAATTAATGGCTAAAGACAAGGTGTTTCCAGTCTGATAATGAATACACTCATTTTCTGTAACTATCCCTTTCTGGAATATATTCTTTTTTTTTCTTTTTTTTTTTTTGTTGTTTTCTGTTTTGTTTTGTTAGGAGTACGCGTCTGGGAGTCAGGAGACGAGAAAATTTAAGATTACAGAGGATGCTTAATTTGAAAGCTAAAAATGGTCTCGAGTAGAAAGAAATCTCCATGTGTGGCACATGCCACCCCACAAGTAAGTCTACCTCGTGCCGACGGTGGGCCTGATCCTGCCCGAGCGAGGTGGGCGGTGTGCGTCCCGGTGGGGTTGGGTCCCGGTGCTGAGCGTGGGGGTCAGGGGAGACCCCTGCCCAAAAAGCAGCTGGAGGAGGCTCGTGCCCTGTAAGGGGAGATGGCAGCCGGGCAGCCAGTCGCAGAACTCCGGACTTTGGTTCCCTCTTACTGTAAAAAAAAGGAGTTAACCTCTGAGGGAATGGCTGGGGCGTAACCGGAGCAGGATCAGACTCTGGGACAGACTTAAAACACCACTGAAACCTCTTCTTATCACTGGGTGAGATAAAACTACCTAGTTTGTAGATCCTAAAGCTAACGGTCATGTGCGGTGTGGCTTCAATGTGCTGCCGACAGTCACATACTCCTTGGGGGCCAGACTATGATAACGGAATGTTATATTGTGGACTGATCCAAGTAAGGAGGTGCTGTGAGCAGAAGGGCTGCAGATTTGCATCCCTGGTCCAAAAGATTTTCTTCCTTTATTGCTTTATGAAGGTGCGCTGTATCCTGGTGGTTTCATAAAGTTTTTCATTACTGCAACGAATACCGGGCAGATAGAGCAAGAAAAAGGCAGTGCAGAATAAAAGTGAAGCCATTTTTAGCTTTATTAAACTCAGTAGTTAAATTAGAAATCAGGTCCCAGGAAAAGCGCTTCCCAAAGCGAGTTCTTTAGGATGGTGGCCAAAGGTTTGTTTTGGAAATCATTTGCTCATTTTTTGTTGTTTTAAAAATTAAAGAATTTGCTCTTTGCAATTTCTAATTATGTATTTTCAGGAAAAAAAAGTTATGTTTTTTATGTAAGAACAAAATAAAGGGACCAGGGAAGTAAACAATACTTTTCCATTGATGTTACTGGGGTTCAATGTGAGCTGCAGTTAATGGTGTCTGCCTTGATAATAGTGAAATGGGCTTCTTAAAATGCCGAGGTGACGTCAGATCAGGTGCTAAGTGAAGTAGGCTCTGCCACCAAATGATTTTTTTTTTTTAAATCTGCCTTTGTCTGTGATTCCAGCAAAGACAACAGGACCAAAAGGGTGCACGGGATGGCGGTGTCTGTCACCGGCGACTGGGGCGAGATGTTGGCTGCGCATGTCGGTGTTGGGATGGGACTGGGAGGCAGCACTGCCGTCCACCTCCTGCGCGTTGGGGGCTGCAGCGAGCCGGGGCAGGACCGGGTCCCTGCCGGGCAGAGCAGGGCAGGATCCGGCCCCAGTGCCCACCTGGGAGCTGAAGCGGCTGTCGAGCCCTTGTCCTTAGTGGAGTGCTGGATCCTGGGGAAGCATGATGCCTACTGCGTGGGGTGGGACAGTCTAATGGACTTGGCTTTTTGTCTCATAAATCAGTTCCCATACTTACTTTTAACCATCTGTACACTTGTGTGCTTAGACTTTAAAAAGTGATGAAAGTTTTGCCTCAGTAGGGTCTGACTTAGGTGGGAAATTTATGGCCAGAACTTGCGTGGCTTCTCCTGCCGAATAGCTGTGCCGTGTCATGCTTCTCCTGGACAAGTGTAATGGCATTGAGAAGGTGAAAGGTAGGATGAGTTTTGCCCATTGGCCTCAGTAGGCTCAGCCGTGTGAGCAAAGTGGTCAGGATTTGCCTGCTGATGAGTTTTGGCCAGTCGAGGACCTGCTGGAAGAGTCCGGAGGCTGGCACGTTGAGTCCCTTCGTAGACAGCTAAGATAATCCACCTGGCAGCCTGGACGGTGGATGCCGGTCCGTCTTGCACAGTGTAACAAAGACGGTGGCACAGTAACGGTGCGGACGGAGCAGGACATATGGCACGCACGTGTGCGAGGAAGGGGAGGCTGCTGGCGAGCAGTCTGCCATGGATCATGCTCAGAACAGGCTGTTCTCCACGGAGAAGAAGGATACTCTGAAAAGTGTTACGGGGCAGCTGAAATACTCCGGAGGCAATGAGTCAAACGCTCACAATGAATATTTTTTTCTGACAAAAACCAGACATGGATTAGCAATTGGAGCTGCGAGTCAGAAAGTATAGGTGGTAGGCGTGCGGCTGCACACGTACGTGAGCAGGAAAGTAACGGCAAAGAGCCGCAGGCCTGCAGGAAAGGGAGACACAGGTAAAACAGAAATCCAGTCGGAGAAAATTATTTGATGAGGGTGCCTGAAACTTCCACATGCAAGACGCCCGATTCTCAAAGGCGCCGGCCGCACTCTTAAGCTGTGTTTGCTCAGCGCTTCTGAAAAGCAGGCTGCATCTCTCCAGGTGCTCAACGGGAATATATCAGGTGGAAAGCCTGGCTTCAGTTTTCCGTCTGTTCAGGAAAGTTAAGGATGTTTCAGCCACACAGCAGGCTCGAAGTGCCTGCAGAAGGACCTCCCCAGCGGTGAGAGTGGCACAAAAGCACTCCTGCAAATTCACTGCGCTTTGAGACCGCGGCCCTCAGCATTAACTGACTGTAGCTCCAAGCAGTAGCTGATGAGCAAATGTGCAAAAAATGTGGTTTAAAATTGTGACCTGAACTGTGCCCGTGGCACACACGGCGTTTGACAGCATCAGCTGAGTGTTTGTGATACAACATGCAGCGGTTCTTCTGCAAATGCTGCTTTCCCTTTTGGCTATGCACGTGTTTTCAAGTACAAGGACAACTTCTTTATCAGCTTTTTTTTTTTTTCCTTAAACCCTATCTGAAGTTGAGGTTTTATTAATAACTTCTAAGTGGCTATTTTGCAAACCTTCCTTGTGCTGCACGCTTTCCTAATTTATTGTAATTTCCCGTCCGGTGGAGTGCGCTTACTTCCTTTATGTAATATATCAGCTGCAGGGCTGGAAATTGTGCAGCTCTGAACTGAAAGAGCAGACTTTCTTGAGGCCAAATGCGGTCAGGCATCATTGCCGCTGGGAGCAGAATTTGACCTGATAATCTAATCTTATACGAGAGACTATCTCCAGAAAAGTATTGTTACCAGCAGTAAATGACCTCTGTTAATGAAGCTGGAGCAATTAGTCCTATTCAAAGCTGTCAAGAAAATGTTAACTGCTAAACAACAGTTAACGTTGGATAGCTCAAATAATGAGTGTTTTGTTTGCTGGTGTGCGTTAGGTGATGTGTTGGGAAATAATTATCCTTTGACTAGCAGCCAGCTTTGTACTAATCAGAAAGGAGAAGTCATGTTCTGTTTGAAGGATTATACCTAAAAATAGTTCTGTTACCGCCACATCAACGAGTGAAATGAAGCAAATTCACGGAGACGTACACACCTTCTTAACATTTCACTTTTTGTCCTAAAAACTCATTGTTCAGCTGGAACTTTCTGTTTGATCGTGTCAAAAGCACTAATATGATCTCCTGCAATAGCACTAAGCACACTCCCCCCGAGGAGCATTACCCTATGCACCACTGACTCGCTTTCAGAGCCTGCCAAATTCCCAAAGGCCCCAGGAGGAAGTAAGGAGTCTTTCTCTTTATATAAACAATCACATATAATGTAAGATCAACAATATTTGTGATAATCGTCTCCCAGAAGAAATCGATACGCTTTTTACTTGAGATGTTTGTATGCCTGCCCATCCGCGAGGAGCAGCCGTGGTAACAGCAGGTGATTTATTCGTGCAATTCAGTAACTTCAGGCTGTCAAACTGCGCTCAAAAAAGTGACCGAGATGGGAAAAGGATAAAAAAGGTGATGCTGGCGAGGAAACCCAGAGTTGTCGTTGTAAACAGCAAATACTGAGGCATCTTTTGCCATACTATAGGTGTTGCCTTTTACTGGGAAAGTCTTACCAGTTTGGATAGGGATGCATCAGGCAGGTGCACTATAGAAACACAGGTTAAGAAGGATAAGCGGTAAGACACTTTCCATGTAGGACCATGCCACCAAGGGACTGGCAGCTGGAACATGCCCCAAACATCCCTAAAAGTTTATGGATGACAGCAGCAGACTAAAGCACACCTGAGCAGCTTCTCAGCCGACGTAAAGCCACACAGCTCCCTGGCCATCCATGGCTCCCAGGACACGTGCATCCCCCTTAGCATCTCCCCCTCCCCTCCGAGGGGCTCCAGCTTACACCAGGTTTTACAGGACCTGGAGCCTTCCCCAAGCCCGGAGCTGTCGTCCTCTTGCGTTGTGCCCAACAGGAGGTGTCCCATGGCACCCCGGGGGTGGCAGCGCTGCGGGGTGGATGCGCGGGTGCTGCAGGGTGCCGGGTGCGCCCGTGCCGCCTCGGCTGTGCCAGGCGTGCTGGTGCAGGCTGCCGGCCGTGCTGTTCCCCTGAGTCATCGCTCCGTCCTGCGAACACCGGTGACAGAATCGGGCCTGCCGTGCTGGAAATGGAAGAGTGTGTGGGTTTGTTATGTAAACTGGGAATCAGCTTCCTGGTTCACGAAAACTGCCAGCTTGGTACGCACGTTCGCTTCGCAAACCGCTGCTGTGTCTTCCTGCCTGCCTGGCTCCTGGGTTTTTCGTGGCGGTGTTTGCTTGCTCGGCCTTAGCACCCAGCAGCACGAGTTTTCCGGCTATGCCCGGGCAGCAGTCTGCATCCAGGCGTGAACGGTACCAGACGATGGGCAGTGTTTGGGTCATTCCCGCTCCTTCCAGGGTTGATGCGTGGAGTTATTAATACCAGCTGCACCAAGGTGCAAAAGTACCAAACAATTAGGGAATAAGTCCTGACCTCCGGATCCACAACCTGAAGGAGAAAACAGAAGTTTACCCAGACTTTTGCCATTGCCGCAGTTAGCAGCGCATCTCAGATGCAATGATACGCCTTTCCTTTCTGATCCTGTGTAATGCACCAAATCCTGTTGTCCTTAATGAGATTAAATGAGGATTTTCTACTAGTTCGGTGCTGCAGCCATTAGCCACTGTTGTATGTCTCTAGGCAGTGATGTACCTTTGCATGCCTGGCCCAGTGTCTCTCTCAAAGCCGTGATATTTAGACTTCTTCCTACCAAAGTTATTTTGATAATTGGTCTTAAGCTCACTGGCACAGTGCTTTGAAAGGTAGATTTAAGTGTATGCACCAAAGAGGAAATCAGAGGCACTCAGGAGCTCAAAATCTCAGCAGCTGCTGGGTGTATAAATATTTCAGCTACCAACAAGTCATTTTTCAAGGCCAGGCGAGTGCTGCATCCCCTCAGAGGCTGTCAGCTGCCCTCCCTCAAAGCGGCACTGCAGAATACCCTGCCACCGTAAGGAAAAACTGCAGGGACAGCACAATAGCTCATGACAAAAGATTTGCCAGGTGGTAAAATTTAAACAGTGCTTGGTGGCCAACATTTAAAGAGCGCTTGTTAAGAAGAAGGAATTGAGACAAGCCCCTGGCAGGATTTCCCAACAGGGGTTACCCTTTAACCCTTCAGGGTTAAAGTTTCCACGTACAGATGAAGAGCCCCTTGTTGACCGGTCCAGCAAAAGTTCCAGATGCCGCCGGCACCCTGTGCAAGCCACTGTGATGGACAAGTGCTGCGGTCCCCAGCCACCCCCCAGGACAGCTCACAGCGCCCCCAGCCACCCTCCCTCTGCTCCCATTTGGGTGCATTACGTGCCCCCCTCTCACCTGCCCGAGCGTCGTAAGGGACCCCAGAGGTGTCCTGCAACACAAAGGTATCCCCCTTTGGGGCTTGCTGACCCACCGTTGTGCTGTGGAGGGAGGAGCGCTTCCCCTTGGGCTGGAGCAGGTAAACTGGGAGACATCCCACAAAGCTCCCATTGTGTCACAGCTCGCCCGCTCGCAGAGCCCACCTTCAGCGAGGGATGTTTTGTTTGTCTGTTCTTCCCCTAAATACTCGCTTGGGAGCCGTCAAATAAAAACCTCAATTAACTTGCTTACGACACGAAGCGCGGTGTGGGACGCGTTCCCTGGCAGGCAGCTACCCTCGCTGCGGTACGGTGGCGGAGGCGAGGGGGAGGCAGGACGGGTGAGGGGGGGACCCGTTGCTCATACCCCCGACCCTGACCGAACCATCGCTGGTACCCTGGCAGGTTCCCATCACCAGACTAGGACAGCTGCAACACCAGTGCACCCAAAATCCCAGATCCTGATACAGGAGCGTCTGATCTGCTCACGAACCAGCTTGCCTCAAATACTCGGGCTTTTTGGAGCTTTTCTGTAATATGGGGCTCAAGGTGGCTGTTACTGCAGTAATTGCCAGTAACAACAGGTATTGTAACACTGCTCTAAACCACCTCTGAGAGCATCCACGGGAGAGGTTTTGTTCCTGTTTCACTGCCAGGCAGTTCCCAGCTAGCTGGCAATGGCGTGTCTGCAGTTTTCAGCATCAGCCCATCCAAGCCAGGGCTGGTGCTCGCACTCTCCCCTCCCCTGCGTGTCCCGCTGTCCGGGCTGGCTCTGCTGCCTGCACAACCGCGTGGGCAATGGGCTCCTCTGCCTGAAAACCAGCCCTTTCGGAAAAGGTTTGTTTCAGCTGATTCACGCGGGTTGCACGAACACGGGTAATGGCATGAGGGGCATGGGAATGTGCAGGGCGACGGGGCTGAGATCGTGTTTTGGTAGCAGCCCTGGTTTGGATCCATGGCTGTCATCACAAACCTTATGTCTGGTGGTGATGCTACAGAAGCTGAGATCCAGACCAGAACCCTCTGGCCTGCAGTTTTGCCTGACCTGCGCTGGAAAAGCAGGACTCGCCACCTAAACTTTCCCTCCCTTCAGGGGCCATGCTGAATATTGTATTCAGAAGCTTAATGACTAAACCATTAAGCTTCTTGTTGTATGTGAAAAGTGGGGAAAAAAAATTAGTTTTGTACAAACATTCATGCAATAGAAGAAAAACAGGATTTAAATCTGATTATCTGCTGTGTAGCTAAACCACGGTGAAGAGGATGGGACAGACTCCTCAACATTTGGCAGAGATCTGGACCAGACGAGCTGAAAGAGCAACTCAGGTACCAGGTGACAGCACTAAGCTGTCCCCAGCTGCAAGAGGGTGACATGGCAATGAGCCATGGGCATTGCAAAAATAATTCCATGGAAAGAGCGGCTCTGTTTGAGCAATGTCTTTGTGTGGATCCCAGCGCTGACGGGCACCATTGAGCTGTTAGTGACTTGGGAGTAATCCCCGTCTTGTGTGTCTTCTGGTGGAAGATGTTTAACTGCTTTTACTCCTGTGCACTTCGCTCATGTGGGAGGAAGGAATGCGGTGATAAATATGCTGGAATAATTTCAGTGCTGGATAGCTTCCATTAATGTATTTCTCATTGTTTAATGCTGCCATTACTGTACAAGATCTGCTCAGGTGCCTTTTAGGAAGATGGAACATTTCTACGTAGCAATAGTTAAGAAAGTCGTGTTGCAGAGCAGGCAGATACTTGTTAATTGCACCGGATGTGTTTGGGCTTTTGCATGGTATGGATTTCTTTGCCCTTACGTTGTGAAGCACCTCATAAATTAAACGGGTGATGTTGTCAAATGCATGCCATTAGCACTCTGAGCAGATAATCTGTTCGGTGGCCTCAGCAGAGTGTATCGCAGGGCCTGTCTTCAGATAACGCCCTGGAAGAGGAACAATGGTGCTCCGAACTCCCAGGGACTTCCACTCTTCGGTTCTGCACTTCAGAAGAGAAAAATTATCATTATCTGCATGGCTGAAACTCCCTTTGAAATGCAGTTATTTTTTACTCATACATTCCAAGTGTTTTTTACACGATATCAGCGAGAAACTTGAAACTCCCTTTGAGAAGAGAAAGATTTCCTGCAGCCCTACTACTAAAGAAAATGGATAGATCAAGTAGGAAAGTTCAATGACTTACTTAGCCTTAAATAAGAAAGAGAATAATGAATTGGATTTTGTGTGCCTGTTTTTCCTCTGCAGGGGACAGTCAGGCTAATGGATTTGCATTGCCTTCTGCTTTTGTTCATCAGTCTAGGTGAGTTCAAAACACTGCTGCCTTTTTGTGCTCTCCTTGCCATGCTCACTTGTCACAACTTGAAGTATTTGGAGCCTAGCAAACACATCAGTTTGCTACCATCAATGCCATCCTGACCATCAAGGAAAACATGCGAGGTTAACCCCCTACATCCGACGATGATGTGTGGCTTGCTGCATGGACATCTGTATTTTATGCTAGGTAGCTGCAAGTAGGCAATTCCTTACTTAGGGTGGACACTAGTTTCCTACTATTATGAGCTCAGGCTTTAACGTCCTTCAGGAGGGACGTTATTTCCCTGCTGGGTTCACCAAAAGCTGGTTGAGTCTCCAAACCCCTCCTTTGTTTATGGGCTTTGCCAAGCGCGCCATAGGGCTTTTTATTGGGGAAGGAAGGGAGGTGGTGTAGGAGGAAACTATTACAAAGCTATTTAACATAAACAACTTTCTCATGTAAACTCCAAACACCGCTTGGCAAGGAAGAGGTTAAAGTTGGGGGGAGGACGGGGGAACTCATTAGGGCAAAGATACAAATAGCAAGTCGGGAAGCCTAGGAAGGGACACAGGGGAAGGGAAAGCGATGAGTTGACCCTAGATGGGGTGGACTCCCTTGGCTTGCTGAAAGCCCTCTGCTCTCTGCCCTCAGGTTTGGTTCTGGGTTCTCCCTATGGCATCCCAAAGCAGGAGGATGCTCAGACAGAAACCCCGCATGACTGACCAGGAGGCGTATTTGTTTAAAGGTGAACACAAAAGGTGTTGGGGTCACCTGAAGACTTTCTGTGGAGCCAGAAACCACTGCAGGTCTCACCTACCCCTTCCCGCTCCAAACCTTCACTGCGTCCACCAGTGCCTGCCCAGAGCCAGAGAGCTGCTCTCTGCCCACTCAGATGGTCAGAGCAGGATTTCCTTTTTCCTACCAGCCTTGGTGCCTCAGGCTTTCTGGCCTGTGTTTATTCCAAATGGGAAATGCATAATGAGAAACTGTTTAAACAACTTAAGGTACAAGGAAACTCACTGGAGTAAAGTACAACATTATAATTTATTTCCAAGGAAATGATGCACTCTCCAAAAGGACTCCACTCAAGCACCACAATTTAAGTTGCAGGATAATTGCTGGCTGTCTTGGGTGCTGCCTGCAGCCTCATCTAGCTCTGAGTGTGGTGCACGAGATGGGCAGGAGTCTGCCAAGATCATCTGTGCTGCTGTCTGGTCTTGCCACCAGCAACCGTTCATCAATAGGTTATTGCAGTTCTTTGCATGCAACGAGATGCTCAATGTGGGTATAACTCTGCTGGTGAAGAGGCACCAGCCAATGTAATATAAGCTCTGTGCCAACGGATATGTTAAGATATACACAAATGTTAGTGAGGGCATTTCCTTAACAATGTTTTAAACCACCCGTAGCAGCTATGTGGACCAAGATGACAAAGTGCAGAGAGTGACCATGTGAAGGAGCATCACCCCCATCCCCCAGGCTGTGAGCAAGGTTGGTACCCAGGCACATTTGAATGCCTGAGGTTCAGCGAGGGTCTGGTTGTGAAAGCTGTCCTGACTGTTGGTTGACTTGCATGGGTAGGTCAGGACAGCCTGCTGCTGGTGGAGGAAAGCCCAGAAGCCACCAAAGCCCGGGAGGAATTCTCTTGTTCTATTTCCAGCCCTGCTTTTTAAGATACAAAGGGCTTCAGATCAGATGCATTTCTGAAGCTTATCTGTGCGAGTATTTGACTGCTTATCCAAACAGAACAAAAACCTTCAAACCTTCTGAGGTCCATCCATCAAGAGCCTTATCTCCCCATGTCACTGCTTGGCTTCTGGCCGCTGCCTCTCGGAGCCTCCTGCCACCCGGGGCTCAGCTCAGCCCATCAGCTTCCCATCTCCCCTCTCCGGGCAGCTTCACAGCATTATCCAGGGTCACCTCCTTGGCTCCCTGCCACTTCAGTGATGGCCTCTGCATTGCATGCAGAAGCAGCAGGCCTGGGCTGCTGCATGGTCTACAGCCAGCCAGCATCCCAATGGGCTGCATTTGTGCTGCTGTACCGCAGCCCGTCTCCATCCCCCGCATACATAGCCATCTGGGCTATGGCCACAGACATGACCACAGCAGAGCACACTGACTCTACTTGGCCCCAAGAAAGGAGAACATGTCTTTTTTATGGGATATTAATGTAGCCCAGATAAAGGAATGCAGTCTCCTCTGTCTGAGGTTCAAAGACTGAAATATCCAAGGAGAATATTTCTGATCCCCTCTCTGGCAAAAAGGAGGTTTTGTAAGAGGTCCCCCCAGCTGTTGGGTTGGGGAGGAGGGGGTGTCAGCCCTTGCCACCTGACAGCCACTTGTCCCCTCTGGCATAGGCATCCTCACTGCTGCAGTCAGGCAGCTAGAGATCTCAGCATCCCTAAAAACCCAGGTGGGCTCTACCCCTGGTAGGTGAGCATGGCACGGGAGCCACCGAGATGGACAAGGAGCATGGTGAGCACGCAGAGGGGGCACCAGCATCAGCAGCCCTGCAGAGGTTCCTGGCCAGGCAAAACAGCTGCATAGTTAGTCTTATGCCCAATTTATACAATGTGTTATTCAGCCTTGTCAGAAGAGCCTTTGCAGTGCTTGGTTTCAGGGCCACAGGACATTTCTTGCTTTGAAGCTGAGCTGGCACAAGAAGTCGTCTGCAGTCCTGCTGTCCTGTCAAAGCCGTGGCCAAAAACAACAGGGTGAAGACTTTGGAAAAAGCCACCCATCCACAGCGTAAACGAGTCTAAATGGGGACCTGGCTGGCTCAGGGCTTGAGAACAGCTTTTAAGCATATCAGAGGTTGAAATCCTGTGCAGGACAACGGGGATCAGAGGTCTCTACTGCTTGGTACTGCCTAGTCTTGGCCCAGACCTAGACAAGCTTCAGCATCAGGGTGGCCTTTTCCAACAGAGAGCATTTTCCTATGGTCCTTTTCACAGGAGACTCTGACCGATGAGCTGTTGTTGCTCTCCTCCCTGTGGTTTTAATTTTTTTTCTCTGTTTTCATAGTCAGAAGGGTAAAACTAATTCCCATCTCAGATATAACAATGAATTTGACTCAATAGCAAGAGGATAAATGTACTTTTTATACTGTGGTGCATTATAAGCTATTTATAAATGTCGTATCACTTCTGGGTCATCTTCAGGGTTTAAAATAAAGTTTTAATTTAAACATCATTTTCCAGTGTTGACAGATATGATAAATACATTTTTGTTCCAATGAAACCTAATTTCGACAATGTTTTGCAAAAATCATTATAAGCTAAGGATTATTCTCCTGATTTTTTTGCTTTGTTTGTCTCCATATTCCAGTGTTTAGTTTAATGTTACATTCCATTATAGAAAAAACATCTGTGACTACAGTAATTCGTCCACCAAGGTCTTTGCTTAAGGGATGGGAGGATGCTTTTGAGAAGAATGATGGAGAGAGGAGTTAGCTTGTGTCACGGAGGCCTTGGGGCAGTCACAGCACCTCTCTGCACCATTAAGGCACACTGTGCCTTCCTTGCAGCTCCGTGGTGGACTACCAATGCTGGGAGATACCCTGCCTTGAATGGGCTCAGGACACGTGATCTGGTGCTAGCATAATGGGACCAAAGGTGCTTGGTCACAGCCCGAGCTCCCAGGCCTGCACACCGCCGCTGTAGAGTGATGGCAGCAGTACGTTAGCATTGCTTCAGGGAAATACACGTTTGTGCAGCAGCTCAGGACCGGGGGGGCCTGTCCCCCTGGGCTCCAGTGGCACACAGGACTTCTTATACTCTCACTTCAATCATTCTCCCAGGTGTGAAGATGGTGGCCACCTCCTCCCCTCTGCAGCATCCCTCCTCTTTTTCAAAGGCTCTTTCTCAGGCTTCGAGACCGGTGGCAGAACCAGCCCTCAGGGTGCTGCTGCAAAGCCCATTGGTAACTTTTGGGCAATTGAGCTAACGTTGATAATCAAGGCAATCCCAAAAGAAATCCAAGAGGGCACAGTGGGACATATTTCATGTCTGGAAGGTGAGGTTAAACAGAAGACTTCCATCTACAGGAGGGCTGCATTCCTGTTGCCCGAGCTACGCATCCGTTGATGAGCTGAGTCCCTCCAAAATTTCTCTGGACATTCTCTGGTGTTCCTGCTTTCCCATGTAAACAGCTCTGAGGAACATCTCTTTTTCTGCAATCAAACATTTTCATTCTGCAGTAAAATAGCTCTCACATCAGCTACCATTGTATTGTGGATGCAAATGCCACACAACAGAGTCCTTACATGTTGTGAGGTGAGTGGGTCAGATCCTGTGCTTGAAAGCAAAAGTACAAGGAACGATGAGCAGGAAAAACAACTTGTTTTAAAGTGCTTTAAAGCTGCTGTTTATCTTCTGAGCCCTGTGGCTCACAGCCCATATTTCTCACACCACCTCCCCACTAGACAGTCAAACAAGAGATGATGCTATTTGGAGAGCAAGACTGCGTGCTGGAGATTTGCAAACACTGGCACTTATATCCACATGGATGGGTCTCCATCTGCGAGGAGCCTCCAGCTGCTGTGCTGAAAATACCTGGGAAAGGGGTATCCAGAAGGGGAGGAGGTCGTCTTCTCGTGGGTTGCCATGTCACTCAGACTGCTTTCATGGTGATACCTAGAGGTCATCATCCCAGGCGGTCACTTATGATAATCCTTTCAGTGGGAACAGGTGCTGGAGGATAATCCTGCTGTTTTTCTTGGTTATGGTTCGCTTCAGTCACTAAGACTGAGCAAACAGGATTAGCATAGCAGCCGTTCAGGAGGTGAAGTTACTGGTGCTGTGTGTCCATGGCTCTGTGGATGTTTGTCTCCAAGACAGACGCCAGCTTTGCTGAGCAGCCTGTCCCGGTGAGGGCTTTTGCTGGCTGTCTCCGGCCATTCTCACTCAGGTCTGCGCCACGGCCCTCGGGGACGAGGGCTGGATCCCAGATGCAAAGCTCATGCTCTCTACAGCTGTCCTGGAAAGATGCCTCCCCCAGCCCTCCAGTTGCGAGTGGGATGGAGACTGTGCGGCCATGCAGGAGCGAGCGGTATCGCCTTGGCTGGGCCAAGGCACTGGTGGAGGGAGGACGAGGGGCAGCAGCTCCAGCTGGGCTGCCAGGTCCACTCTGGGGAAGGCTTGAGGCACTGCAGGTTCCCCAGGGGTTTACGGTGAACCAGCCCCTCCCTGTAAAACTTCAGAGCAAGTCTGTCCCTGTATAAGCGCGGGCTAATGCCTCCAGCAGACTTCAATGTGTCGTGAGTTTTTGTTTTAAATCCCCGGAGTGCTGCACTCATCCATTCCCTCTCAGTCCTCTTCCACCAGTCTTAGACACCAGCATGCGCCCTGGGGACACTCCTTGCTGTGCAAAGTCTCTGTTGCTGTTTTACCACCTTTTGCTTCTGCTGCTAACAACCCCTGACACCCCCATTCCCCCAGGGAATTCCCTTCTCCACCAGCAAAGGAGGACGATCCGTAAGGTTCATGGCACCAGCCTTTACGCAGTGTCTATGCACAGACTTCTGCTCCCCTTTACTGGTTTGCTTTAGGGCTTAGCTGACACCTAGTTTTAGTAACAGCAAAGCAGTCGAGCTTGGCTTCATGGTTTTGTGGCGATCTTGGCCCAAAGCTGTTTTAAATAACAAATTCCAAAATAAGCATACGTGTACAGAGACAAATACCAAACTGCAGGAATAGGAACTAGAGACGTGCAGCTCAGGAAGGGTTGTTAAAGCTCCAGCTTGTAGCTGTGCTGATAAGGCAGTTTCCAAGAAGTTGCCCAGCCCTTAAATTCTAGAAACTCTCTCTTCCCAGGTCAATAACCTTATATGGACTGAATCCTGGTGTCATCCTACAAGCAAACACGGTCCAGGCAGGACCTTCTGCAAGTGATAGAAGAAAGAGGAGAACCCGTGTTGCTAAGAAGGGGTCCAGAAACTTTCTGGCATAGAGAACGAAAACAAACAGTGAAAAGCCCATTTGGTAATTCTGGTAGTTTGGGAAAGCACAAGAAAATATGCTTCAACTTCATTCTTCCTTGGCCAAACCTCTTCCTTGCCTGGGAGGGGATCGGGACAGCATTAGCTGAGCTGCTGCTCCCCGCTTCCTGCGCTGCGCAGGCAGCGGGCTGCAGCACTGCAAGGCTTGGAATCCCTCCAAGGTCTCCCCTCTTCCCAGGGAGCGCTCGATCAGCCCTGGGAGCAGAGCTCTGCACCCAGGCTGCCCCGACACCAGCTCCTTCACAGCTCCACTCCCTGCTTTTCACCAGCTTTAACTTCAGATATGAACAGAGGCTCTTTGGAGAGAAGATTTTTCTGTAGCATCTTGCGGCTCCGTTAGCAAAAATGTTTAATGTGGCTCTAGTGAAAGCACCAGGACGGGGCTGAGGAGACTCAGTTGTTTGGCTCCCTCATTTCCTGGGAATTTTTTAAAAATACCTTATGCAGGTGAGGGAGTTGACACAACAGAGCATGCACCGCATTAGAGTCCGTCCAGCTTGTGTGTAAACACTGCTAGTCCCTTTTAAGAACTCCCAGGAGCTGTTTCATAAACACAATATATTTTGCTTAATTTCCAAATCATGTGCCATTTCCTCAGCAGGCCCGGTGGTGGAGGAGCCGCCCATGCGGACACGGGCTGGAGCCCTGAGCGTCCTGCAGAACAGTCTGGGGTCCCTGCCAGAGCTGGCAGCAGAGCCAGGCAGAGGCTACCACCTGCTGGACCTTTCTCATTGACTCCCTGCTCTGCACCCCTCCGCAATGCCCATTTACTGACGGCACCGACCGCTTTCTGGGAAACCACAGAAATGCTGTGTGCGGAGCATGGTGGCACAAACACCTCTCGCTAGCTCTTCATCAACCACAGAGCTATTGGGATGTGTGTACGCCTTGTAAATGGCGAGGATGCTCAATGCTTTGTGGGCTTGACCTGTTTGTTGCTCGTTTGGGGTCTGACGTGTGTTTTCCAGAGTCTGGGTGTGCTCTCTTCCTTGCTGGCCCTGCAGAACAGGGGCAGCTTTCTGAGCTGAGGCAAACTACCGGAATTCTGCTGAATTGGGGAACCTGATATTTCCCCATTGAAACTTGCTCCTACCGGAAAAAAAAAAAAGACTCTTCCAACAGTCCTTAAGAAGGAGGAATAAAATCCGTACATACTGGATGGGCACCTGCCTGAATTTGCGTGGGATCACACCCTTGCATGGGGAGGTCTTGAGGGTCTTCATGGGAAGCACCTTTGCATGCTTAGGGGTCTTCATGGGAAGCAGAGCGTGAACCCAGCTCTGCCGTGCAATCGTGCATCATCGTGCAGGCAGCACTCCCGAGCAGCCAAGTCAGGTCCGCAGGGCTACTGCTTCTGCGAGGGTGCGGGACCTGGCCTGTGTAATCCAGGCAACCCATGGCCATGTTTGTCCTGCTCAAGGAGCTCAGCCAAAGGACTCTGGTAGCTCACCCTGAATCCTGCAGCCTTGAGATTAAGGGACTCGGCGCCTGCTTTGGATGGGCAAACATTGGGAATCTTGCAGGGCTGAACGCCCACTGCTACCAACCTGTCCAGGGGGGCTCATGGTGCTGCAGCATGTGCATTTCTGGGGCAGAGACTTTATTCTTGCACCAAGCACACTGAATGCTGTCAGTGTAATATCCTGATCTAGGGGTTTTTTTGATTGACCTGCTCTTCTGAGCTGCCCTGAACCTCGGCAGGTTGTGCTGGTTCGCAGCTACAACACGTCAGGTGTCAGCTGCCCAGTTAGCCAGGCTCCAGGAAGGTCATTGGAAGAACTCCAGTGGTCTCAGATAGGAGTTGAGTCATGCCCCATGAGATCAAAACAAAATGTCTCTGTGTATGAAAAAATATTATGGAAACTGTATCATTCATGCGCAAAAGCCCCACTTCAAACTTTATCGTATAAAATACATAATATTGTAAATGGGAAGAAAAATTCCGTCAGGCCTGGTGCGCGTTAAAATTGTTGGCCTGTGAAAAATATCGTTTCCCATAAACACAGCTATTTCCTGCACACAAGTAGGCATCCGAAGCTAGAAGATTTGGACCCGTTCTGCACTCCTTCAAAGCACTCGTTTCTCTGTAGCAGTAATTCATTTCTGGGCTCGTGCCTTGTCTTGTCAAGAGTGACCCAGAGCAAATGCTTACGATGGAGTTGTCAACGTGAGGTGACGTGGCGGTGTGACAGGTATGCTTCAGGACCTCATAAATACAGCAGCAGCACCAGGGAGTGCTGCCTGGGGGCAGAGGTGGGTGCTGAGAGCACCCCACGGGCAGGCTGCAGCACTTGCCTGGCTTAGGTCTTTTTGGGAGGTCTGACCCTGTGCTCCGATCCTGCCCCATGGATGCTGGCCAGGATTTGACCGTGGTGCTCAGCAATGCAGAGCCCCTGTGGTTCCCACAGCTGCCATCTGCAGCTTGATCGTATTCCAGCAATAGCTGATTGCCGTGGCCTGGGGAGCAGGATTTAGTGTATCACCTTGAGGAAAAGAGCAGAGGATGGCTTGGCATGCGCAGCAAGTGCAATTCTTAGAGAAAAAATTAATTACTGTGGGTATTAACCAGCAATTTGTCATCCAGCCTCTAAGGCCAGCTTCTGCTGTTGTGAAGTGTGCAGTGAAAAGCCATGGATACTTCTGCCTCTCCTCTGGCTTCTCTGAAGTTCTTCAGTGCTGGGAGCAGGTGACCACCACCGAGGCTGTTTGCTGCTCAGCAAATGTGAGAACCCATGGTGAATGCTTCAGCTGCTCACTGCGAGTGGCTCTTTGACCTGGGGCCATGGGGCAAACCGTAGCTCAGCCTTTCCCCCTGTGCCATGCTCCTCTCCTCAGGCAGGAGCACCAGGAGCCGGCTCTGGGCACTGCAGAAGCACCGTCTGTCTCCTAGTAGGCTGGACCTGAAGTGCTTTCCATTTATCGCTCTGCTGTGCCTCACTACCACCACCCTGCGACAACCTCTGTGGCAGAGGCGTCCCACCGCAAGACCCTCCAGCAGCTGGGCCCAAATGCAAGCCCACTGAAGCTTCAAGCGATACAGAACCAAGTGAAGTGACCCATCTGCACCATTTGTCCATTGTTGCAATCAAATTACCCTTTTTTCCCCAAAAACACGTGCGGTTTAGGCCAACTGGTTACACTGTGGAAGCCCATCACTGATCCGCAAGCCTAGAGAGCGCAAGAGCTTTGAGGCGCTGACGGGCTCTCCTGCTCTCCTGCCCCAGTGTTATGGGTTGGCTGTGGAACATGGCTCAGCTAACTGTGCTATACTGGTTCCCCGCTGGAGCGTGTTCCCCTGACTGACATCAGGAGACATCCAGCTGCGATGACTAAGCTCTTCTTACATTCCAGAAATCCAACAAATAAATGTTTCTTGAAAATAAGCTAGTGTTTTGTTTTGGGAAATGAGTGAACCGTCAGCCTGGTTGCTTTTGTGTAGGGGGCAAAGCTTCAGAAGGACCCGCAGGGCATCGGGCAGTAACACCAGTATCTTGCTTGCCCACCCTCCCAGCTCGCCTCTCCTCCTTTGATGGGTTTGGAATGAGCTCTGGAGGTCTAACTGCAGAGAGTAATGATGTGTGAAAGCTCACTTTCATTTTTCACTCTACTTTTTTGGAAGGTGGAACATTTTACAGTTGACACTACCACGCTAAAGCCATATGAGGCAGGCAACTATTTTTAACCAGACCGGAGACTATCTGAGAGTCTTCTGCTGAATCATTTTAAACAAGGAAGAAATCATGGGATCCAGAAGTGGTGCTGGGGGGGGATGGGGGTGGAAAGGCTTTTATCATGCACTTGTTCCAGTAACTGTTCAACTTGAAGACTATGATGACGACTACCTGAAATTGCCTGGGGGGGTCTCTTCAAGTAGTGGCTGCGTTTTACAAAATACTTCTTTTTTGCAAGAGAGGCAGGTGCTCAGGTTAGAGCAGCTTGAGAGGCTACCCATGCTCGCTACCCCCCTTCACACCCTGCACCCTGCTCCAAACTGTGCCAAACGGGAGAAGGTACTTGAGCTGCTCGGTACTGCCCTTCTCTGAGCCCCCATCACCCTGTGTTGGGTGAAGGCTTGCGGGACCACAGCCTGGGGTCAGAAGGAGAAAGGGTGACCTCAGCCCTGGTCTGGATGCCCTTCCACCTGACAGCAAAAAGCACTGTTTCTCCCTCCTCTGCCCACACCAACGCAGAGGTGGCACTTCAAATAACGTGAGTTTGCCAGGTAAAACTGGCCTTGTGGATTAACTGAGGAATTTTCTTCCCGTTTCCTTTGTCTAACATATCTCAGACTCGCAGCAACACCCCTTCTCGCTGGAGGGCTGGCAGCTATGGACTAAGGCAGCTCCTCGCGCGGAGCAAAGGGAGAGCTGGAAAGTAAGACTGAGTTACAACTGCCCAACAGGCCATGACCCAAACTGAGTTACAAACCTGTCAGCACGATCGTGTGAATTAATGCATAGCCTATTTATGCTCACTCAAAGCACAAGGGTAGTAAACACGTGCATTGTGTTTAGTTTTCTTCTGAAGTTTGTGGCTCTGCTCCACGTGCAGCATTTGGCCTCGGAGCTGAGCTGAGTCCATACAGAAGCGCAGCCCTGCACCATCGTGCCAGACCAAGGATCAGGAGGAAGATTTCTGCATTTGACCCCACTGTGTTTTGCAAGGCTTTGTGGTCTGCACGGTTTTCCCATTTTGCAAGGGGAAATCAAAACTCCTTCCCTGACCTAGTTTGGTACTTGGCCACTGGCCTGTCTTCTCAGTATCATTGAAACCATGGTGGGACACGTGTCCTAAGCCCCGTCTAGACCAGTCTCTTGGCTCTGATTTCCCAGAAGCTGCTGCTCCTGGGTTCCTCTGCATTGAGAACAAAAGTCAAACCCTGTCCTGGGTTTGCACTGCAGCGTGGCTGGGGCAGAGTGTGCGGAGATGACACCAAGGCATCATGGAGAGCTCCTGTGTCTGCTTGTCACACACCAAAACATAGTGGCTTATTTCTGGGGAGGTGGGAAAATTCAAATGAATTCTTTCTCTACCAAGCCATCGATATCATCTCCAGGAGGAGTGAGTGCGTATCAGAAGTAGTTTTAGCTGCCAACTTGGTGGCAGCCTCGAATGAGGAGCTTCTTGTCCATGGTAGGTAGGCTGCAGCTCTCCCTGGTGTCTCTGCTGCACTGCGTTTGCCTTCGCAAACATCCTAAACGTGAGCTATAAGGCCAAGTGGACTTTCTGGCTGCAAGGACCCGCAAGCAAATTTAGCCAAAGGGCCTGGATACATCCCCTTCAAAAAGCCGCCAGGGTCAGCATCTGCAGCGTGGGGAACGGAGCTCAGAATAGATGTTCCTTGAACTCAGTGTTTTTAAGAGCAGTTGTGAAGTGAGGGGAACGTAGCACGGCATGCTGCGGCCTCCTCCAACCTCTGCACAAAACCCAGAGCCCCGGCTCTGTGTCGGGTAGTTATAGCTGTCACCATAGCTGTCACCTCATGGGTTCGCTCTCTCTGGGCAATGGACAGAAGTGAGCAGCGGGGTTTGCATCGCCGCCCGTGATGTTAAACGCAGCACAAGCTGCCGAGCTCACACGTGTGGTCTGCGGGGCCTTGGAAAGAGACTTGCATCTCCCATGGGACTCAGCTCCTATGTGGAATCTCCATCCCTGGAGAGGCCCAGAACTGCCCTTCCAAAACCTCCTCTTCTCCCTTTCCCTCCGGTTATTTCTCATCTCACCCATCCTCTCCGGGTACCGCTGTGGGGAAGGGATGGCTCCTGTTCACCACCTGCCCACCCAGCCAGGGCGCACCGCAACCCGAGCAAAGCTGACCTGGGCCTTTCGCTTGAGGAAACGTGCGGTTCAGCTGATGCCACCGATCAGCATCCAGCATGCTCACGCTTGCACACCACGCGTGGCTTATCCTGTCCCTGCGCCTGAAATCTTGAGTAATGGGGCCTGACACGTGTGTTTTTCCAGAACACAATCTCTTCAGATCAAATTAATTCTGTGATTTCCATCTGCTTCCTCCTCTGCGTAAATGATGAAGACTTCCTGAAGCTAACGGCCAAGCCTGCTTGAAGCCGGGACATTAAAATTAATCTTTTGTTCTTGGGTACTTTCTGTAGCCTGATGACTCGTGGTGCTACTTCTCCCTTCTCGCCTGCAGACGCGTAGGTCTCAAAGCTGCAGGCAAAGAGGCATTTTTAGGTGGGGAAGAGGAGGGCAGGGCAGGGTGTGAAGTGACTTGTCTGTGGGTTGGAGCCCGCCCGGAGGCTCACACTGAAAGGTCTTTGCCGAGAGCCTCCCTGTTGAGCTGCTGCCCACGAGTGGGGCACAGCCTGGCGTCCACCACAAACAGCCTCAACTGAGCCTGCAGCTGCATCCCACTTACCTGGTCCAAGGGTGAGGCCGGCGGTCGTCCAGGCGTTTCTGAGGACATGGTAACTGAGGGCTGGGTTTAAAAACACCAGACAACCTCTCCTTCCCAGTTTGAGGGGACGCTCGCTGAATAGGATGTTTGTATTCAAGCCCTAGCAACACTGTGTCCTGTAGGTCCACTTTGCATTAAGAGGAACTGAGATTTTGATGGGAACATCTTGTATTGTGCGTGCATTTCCCCTCTCCCGCTTATCAGGGGTTGCATCGTGTTGCTTATATTAAAGTCTAAACTACAGATGAAGCTGTGAAGCATGAATAATCAATGCTGCTCATCAGTAGATACCCCAGAAGCACATCCCGTTAATAAAGGGCATTGGGTGAATAAAATGCCTTTTACTCCCCGATCAAGATATTTTTGTTCACTGCTTTTTAGCAAAATGGGTCTGAGCCAGGATGTTTATATTTTTGTGTGGATCTATATTTGCATTTTCTCATGTCTAGTTCTATAACCTGACTGCATTGCTAGTGTGCACCACAAAATTTTCCTAGCCTATAAAAGGCATGGAGCAGAAGTCTAGAGAACATAACCTGCATCTGTCTCCCACATGCAGCGCAACCACCAGTACTTATCTTACAGGCAGGACCTCTCTCGATTGGAGATCTCAAAGCCCTTGGTGAACTGTATTCCTTCTTTTTTTAAAAAGATGCTAATCACATCCTTATCCAGGTTTTTGCTTGAGCAAGACGCTGTGTCCTGGTGCTGAGCTGCAGCTTTCTTGGCTTGCTCTGCTCACCAGGTGGGTCTGTTCTAGTGAGATTTTTAAGCGTGGTGGGTTTTAAACTGATTAGTTAAAAATTTACAAACTTGAGCGTGCAGCCTTCATGCTTACTTCAGTATCACCCCTCAGGGACAGGCCTGGTTGATGCTTTCGGTAGGGTCGAGTCCCTTTTTCGAATACTGGTTTTACTCGTGTCTGCTTTTGTGTCCTTCTCTTGCCTGCCAGTTGTGAGGTCTACATCCCTGTTACCCAAGCGAATGTTGTCGGTGTTTTCCTTCTTGATTGTTCTGCATGTAATTGAGATTCCACTAGCAGCATTTAGATGATGTCATTGCATCATTTTAACAGTGTTTTTCTTGGCTGCAAGTTTGATTTTCTTGGCATCGCAGTTAGGGCATCTTTGCAGACGCGTGCGCTTGCTAGCTGCACGCTCCCTTTCCCCTTCTGTGCACCTTGCGCTCGCCTCTGCAAATCCAACCTGCAAAGTACTTATTTTGCAATTCTTTCCTTGCTTTTTCACAACGCCTAACGCAATTTCTCTTCTCCTTTAATTTTCATACGTCAGTAGTTTTCTTGGATTAAAGCTGTCTTTATACTGCATGAAATCTTCAAAGTTTTCTTTTTGGAAGAGCCAGGCAAGGATCAGGAACAATTCGTGCTGGTTCTGCACAGGAAAAACCTCCTGGTACCCAAGTGCTTCTGCTCTAACCTTCGCACAGGACAACACAGGGATAGGGACAGGAAAACAGGACCATTAAGAAATGATGATGCAGCATTACCCAGCGTGAGAGACCTGCTTCCTTGGCACTAACCATTTTCAGACCTTTTTCAGCAGCCGTGCAAAGGGATTTCAAAGGAACTGTGAAGGATAACTAGGTACTTTGGAGTGTTTTTCATCGCTGCATCCGCAGCTCTTCTGTCACATTTTGCTTGTCCTTCTCTGGATGAGCACCTTCCCAACAAAATGGATTGAGGATTGTGTTTTTCCCTGGGCTCTTTAGCAAAGCCCGTTCCTTACTCGCAGTTTTGCTTTCCAGGTGTCTCCAGCTTCCCACAACATTGGTGCAGGGCTCTTGGTGGATTCACTCAAATCCTCACATTTATCATCCCCGATACTATTAGAACACAATCTTCCCTTTCTTGTAAGAGCTGACAGTCAATCAGACATGTATGGTTTGCCAGTACAGAGTTGTCTGTTTTCTTATATCACCAATTATATTTCTTGCCGGTGCTTTTTTGTTAAACAAAACCAAAGCAATTGCTCCCCAGCACCAATTTTTTTCTCCTTTAAACCGATCAGAAATCCTATAAAGGCACTGAGCTAGAGTCTGCGTCTTCCTTTTCTCCCCCCCTGCCCGTATATTGCTATTTCTGTGCTCTCTGCTCTGGGACTCCCGGCTCTCAGCTGCCACAGTCCCAGCAAGCCCAGTGCCGGCTCCCAGGATAGCTGGAGGCAAGCGTGGTATGTGCCGTGCTTCCCACCACACACAGCAAATTCACCAAACTCTAGGCCTCCAGGAACCTAGTAGCCAACTAGAAACACAAGCAATGTGCTGCCCGCACGACTTCTTGTCATAAGATATAGGAAGAAATGGGAAAAAAAACCGGGCCTGGTGAGAAAGCGGTGCCGGGAGGGCAAGGCTTGACTCAGGGGACGGTCCCTGCGCTGCCGCCGTGGCCCAAATGCTCTGTGAGTCATCACGAAGCTGGGTGAGGTCTCTGGCAGGGGCTGCATCTCTGGATCCCGCACAGGCAGCAAAGTCCCAGAAGCATGGAGAAGAAAGAGGGGAAGGGAAAATTGATGGGACTGGGAGCCAACACGAAGCCCAGCGCAGACAGACGCTTCCCAAAAGGAACCTCCAAAGTAAATACAGTTGTGCAAGCCATTTCTGTGCCACATTGGCAAAGAGAGCCAGACTTTTCTGTTTCTTTTTCATATATATCCACTCAAAAGTGCATGTTTTGGATGCCCCAGGGTTGAACAAGGAGAAGTTAAGATCATGCTGTCAGCTGTGCTCCAGGTCTGGGCTTGCGGCACCCAGAGTTCCTTCAGCAGCGGAGAAGAGAGGCTGTGGCACTCCAAAAGCAAATGGGGTTTGCTCTTGTGCCAAGGTGGCCTTTCTAAAAAAAATATTTCTTATTTTCCCCCCAGTCTCTTAGCTTTTCACGAGCTAGCTGGTTCCCAGCCCCTTCCTCTCCCCTGTACATTGATTTTAAGCCTTTTCCACGTGCTGCGGACAGGCAGCTCCCCCCAGCCCGAGGAGCCCGGAGGAGCCGCACACTGGGCAGGGGGAAGCACACATGGGGGCTGCTCCCACCACTTCTTCTCGGTGTTTGTGCACACCTGACATTTTCCTGAAACTGTAATTAATTGCGCCCAGCCCAAGCTTGCCTTCTTCTGAAACGCACCAAGGACACAAAAGCAAACTGAACCATGGTGGGTTTTATCTTTTTTTAAGCATGATGTTTTCAGAAATAAAGTCTTTGTTCAGGCCAGCCTCAATGTGTGACAGATCAGCTCAATTCCTCAATTCATGGACAAATTGCAGGTGGGAAAGTCGCACAAATGACAGGTACATTGCAGGGTCTGCTTCACCTTCCTGACAGATCAAACTAGGTTTTCTAGTTGCCTTTGTGGCCTCAGCTAACAAAGCCAGGTCTGGTCTCTCTCCGGGGCAGACTGGCTCCTTTTCCAGTCCTGTCTTGACTACTTTGGCTGACTTTGTCCCTGCTCAAAGGTGGGCCCTAGCTGACGAGCCAGCAGGTTGGTAAGGGAACAGGAGGTCCTTCAACGTCCCTGTGCTGTTGCATGTATCAGGTCCCTGGTGGCCAGAAGACTGAAAAATCAAAGGAACCATCTCATGTTGGAAAACGCATGAATTTTTCATCTTAATACATCTATGAGGGACCAGGACCCCAGCTGACCTCACTGGGGGCCGTGTCTGAGACGGGCTCCTCGCTGATGACAGGGCACCCGCACAGAGGATGGTGGCCGGCTGGGAGCTGCTCCTCCGTGCCCTGGTCCAGCACGGTGGGGACAGGGTGCCAGCGCAGGAGCCTGTGAGGCTGCTCTGAGTCACCCTTTGGAAGGGCCTCGCTTCCTTGCTCTCCGATCCAAGGCTGCTTTCTTGGCAGAAGCCTCCCCCAGCAGTCGGTGCTGCTTTGAGTTGGGAGGGTTGGTTGGTTTGGGTTTTTTCCAGTGTTTGCTCTGATACACAATTAATTAAACATAAGTGCCTCCATTTATTACTCTCTAGAGAAACACCGCTGGCTTGCGTGCTCTGGCCTTTGGGGACGTTTCTATTGTTTCAGCTACCGCCAAAGCCAAGGAAAGCTAAATCACGCTCTCCTTCAGTGCGATGGGAGGCAGCTCGCCCACCACCGTGCCTGAGCATGGCTTGCAGTTGCCTAAACATTGTCTTTAATGAGAGACACGCTGCAGAGGATTTGGCATGACAAGGTGACCACTACCAGCAAGGTCTGGGCTCCGTCACCAAGCCGAGCAAGGTCAAATCAGTTTGAAATAGTTGACTGGTCTTTCACCGTCAACAAGCAGCCTTGGAAGATTGCAAGGAAAGTCTGAGAGAGGGAAATGGTTTGACGCAATTCAGGTAACAAAAAAATGTAATCTGCGAGCCTTGTGCTCCAGGCTTACTGCCAAATCTGTCACATCTCTTTTCCAAGGGCTTCACCTGCCTTAGGAGTGAAGGTAACTTAATCCAAGCCATGTTTTGTCAGGTCCTGGTTTAGAGGTGCCAGCATGGTAGTCATTCCCTACCGGCAGCCCATCTCAGTGCATTTGGTATCAGGGTTGCATGGCCCAAAAAACCCCATGAGGGCCTCGCAGCATGGTATCCAGGGCCACAGATACCTGGATCGATGGCTGCTCATTTCACCAGATTGGTTTACGAAGCAGAGACTTTCCTCCACCAGTCCTTGCTGAAGGAAAACACCTGCTTGGCTCCGGCTGGATCTTTCTAGAGCCCAGAAATGTCTGACTAAGTCAAATGAAACAAGGGGCTGTGGATGCTGGGGGAGGCTTACCTGGAGCCGTGCAGGGGTTTCGCTGCCAGCCACCCTGCCTCGCTTGAGGAGCTCTGTCTCCTCAGCATGGAGGACGTGGGAGCTGCACAACCACCTCCGACACGCTGCAGGTCACAGCACGGTATTGCCAGGGAAAACACATACTCCTTGCTTTGCCTCAAAAGGCTGAGCAGTGACCGGCAGTGGGTCGGGAGCTGCTTGAACAGCCGAATAACTGCACAGCTTGGGAGCAGGGGCACAGTAGTGGGCAATAACCTCACCCCTGGGCCGGTCCTGTCTCCATCCCCAGTGCAGTGGAGTCCTGTCCCCTACACAAGCCATCCCTGCTGGTTGATTGATCCGTAGGGCCAGATCAGACACATGGCAAGGGGAAGGGACGAGGGAAAGGGCATCGTGAGCCCGGTTGCCAGGAGCCTGTGTCATTCCCAACACTAAACCCATGACAAGCTGATTGTTTCGATTCCTCACTTCAGCTTATAGCTGAAGATCCCTTCTTCAGAAGGATGAAACATTTTCCAGAGTCCATCTAATCAACATTTCTCTGATAATATCATTAGTTAGGTGAAGCCAGACCAGCTGATTAGTACAAGCCACTTACAGCATTAACAGGTCACAGCTCTGAGCCCAAGTTCGGTGTTTTTCAACCTCTTTGACTTGCCAAAGTTCCCAGGGAATGTGCAGACCCATGAAACAGGTTTAGGCTGCTGTCCTGGTTCAAGCGACACGGGACTAATTTGTCTTCTAATACTTGGGAAAGATACACTTTTAGAAGATTCTAGTGTCTGAATTTGTGAAAGTATTTACCTTATAGCCAGCTATGGTGTGTGGGTGTCAAGGTCTCCGTGTTTTCAGGCTAGCCAGGTGCAGGGATGAGGAGGAGCAAGACCTGAGCACTTGCCCCAAGCTGGCCAACAGGATTATTTCATACTATGAACATCACATTCAATATAAATCAGAAAGTTTGCTGAGGAGGGGAGCTCTCCCTTGATAGCAGCAATCCAGAGAACTCCTTGCCCCAGTGCCGGACCCCTGAGCCCTTCTCTTCCTCCCAAAGCCGTAGTGCTCGTAGTGTCCAGCATTTACTGTCCACTGCTGGGAGGGCACAGCTTTCTACTGATACAGCTGGCCAAGTATAATCCTTGTATATTTTTAGATTGGTATTGGGATCACTGTTGCTTCTTTAGTGTTATTACTGTTAATTATTTAGTTTTATTCTATTAAATCTGTTTATATTTCAACCCCTGGGTTTCCTGGTTTTCTTCCAGATTTCCACTTCCTGGGTGGGGAGGGGGCATCGGGTGATAGAGTAATTGTCTAAATGACAATAAATTGTTGCGGGTTTCTCAAACCATAACAGCTGCCCAGTGCTAAGCTTGGTTTTTTTCAGCCCGTGACTTGGTCATACGCTGCTTTTATCCACAAGTGTTGGTATGAGGGATCCTCACCTTCTTCCTCTCCCCTGTGCCAGGCACTGACTGGAGTTAAAATACTTTCAGATCTAATCAGAGTATTTTTAACAAGCTGCTTTCAAAGCGCAGCCTCACAAACCCCTTCTGTCAGGTTGCAGACCACAGCTTGAAAAAACATTGCCCTGCATTCGCACCTTGCTCCAAGCCGTCTCCGTCTTCAGAGGCAGCACCGGATCCTGCATAACCGCAGGTTGGCTGGCCCGGCGCAGCCTTTAAGGACGCACCAGCCACACGGAAGGAAATGGTTGTGCCTGCTAGGCTGGGCTCACCTACCTTGTGTCAAACACCAGCCTTTCAGTTAGAGCTCACAGACTTTGCGTTTCATTTGCTTTTCCTTATTCCACACACGTGGGTTTATTTTATAAAAAGCAGCTTCCTAAGAAGCCCGTAGGCGTTCAGACCAGAATGGGCTCAGCCTTTTAGTCAGCACGGTGCTCCACTCGAGGCGTTACAGCAGCCCCGCTGAGATCAGTGGGCACGTGGGACAGAGCCCCACAGAACCTGAAGGCCAGAGGATTTCCTGACTATAGGGCAGCCACCGGAGCAGAACAGCAACAAACACATCTAATGGCGTATTTACACACAGTAGATGAGAACAAGTTGTTTGGCAGCACTCTTCTACTGCGACAGTTACATTTATGCATGCAAAAATCTTGCAAAATCTAGCACAGACCCACTGTGGTTTAATGCAAAATAGCCTAAAAACAACCGCAACAACAAAAACCCGACCATACCTCTGTATTTAAAAAACCCTTCCGACAGGGTAAGGAGGGAGAGAAAAATAGCAGCGCTGATTTCCTCTTTCGCAGTCAGCTAGACAAGTAAACTGCTAGCACTGGGTTCTGTGTTTATGGCCCAGCAGCTCCAGTATCAGACAGGCTTGCTTCAGGACCGAGCGCTTCACACGACTGTGCCGTGAGAACCCTTCCTCTGCGCAGAGTTGTGCTGTGTCAGCCTGAGATACAGAGCTATCTGTAAAACGGGGGCGAGAAGTTGTTCACCGAGCGTCTACTTGCAAATACCACCAAAGCCAAAATTAGTATTTGAGGAAGTCAAGCTTCAGGCTGTTGTTTCCCAAAGAGCAGCGCCAAATACTTGGGGAGCACAAATATATCTTGATTTTTGGTCATATCTGTCACCAAGAGCTGTACCTGCTACCAGTGGAAAAGGCTGGAAAAAAAAAAAATGGTCAACTGCAAAACAATTCCAGCAAAGGGTCACACAGGTAACAGTAACAAGAAAACTTACCGGGAGCCCTCACCTTGATCCTGGGAAGCTAGTGGTACTTTGCCATTAAATTTCAACTGAAACAGGACACCTCCTTCTCTCACTTAAGGTACTCTGGGAGATACTAGAATAAACTCCATAAATTATCCCCTTCATGGTATTCCTTTCTCCCTTTTTCTGTCTCCCTACAATCAGGCTGCAAGGGCAGGACAGGCTATACAAATCTGATTCCCAGTTTTTTAACATAAGCATAGCCACAATGAACAGCCAGCAACCTGACAGCATCCGGCATCACTTTTATATTTTAAAAACAATAATATCATGGCTAAAAACCAGACTACTTTAGGTCTCTGCTAGGGAATAAGTAAACTGGAGCAGCAAGTACTGTCCCAAATGTGGAGCTGTGGTCAAGGAAACCAGCCCTTGCTACTGGGACAGTGGGATGGTTAAATTCACGTGATACAAGGGAAAAGAGAACTCCGGCATCAAGGCTGGGGTTGGCAGCAGCTCACAGCAGTACTTAATTGCAGCACACCTATCACCTGTCCTTAGGATGGAAAAGTCTCACCCATTTCCAAGAGATGAATGAAGTACAGTATGAAAGCCGTGCAGCCCTATTTTCCCCGGCTTTGCTGTTATGACAGCGCTGCAGTACCAGAGCTACGCGGCGAGATGCACTGCCACCTCTTGTTTAGATAGTGCAACAGAAAAGTACGGGCTGGCAGCAAGCAGCACCCTGCCAAGCTGTGGGCACCAGCAATGCCTCCCACTGCAGATCCTATTGTATCCTTATATACAGTTACAGCCACTTGAGGGGAAACAAGAAGGGGCTTTTACAGTGCCCTCCCAAGCTGGCAAGAACAGTTTGCTGGCAATTAAGCTGCTTTTAACCCCAAGTACTTGATCACAAGCATCACGAGGACATTTCTGCACCGTGGGAAGGGGAGGTTCCCACTCACTAAAGATGACCACCCAACATGGAGCACCCTGCTGCCGCCGCCACCAGCCTTCATGGAGAGCTATCAACACAATCCAGAGTTAGGCAGCAGTAAACCAGCAGTGGTACAAAACACAGACCCAAACCAGACTTTCACACATTTGTATGTTTATTATTTCAAAGTACAATATATACATAATGTATAGTGATATCTTCAAAAACTTTATACAGAAACAGTTATCTACAAAATTAAATCAACAGATGTTCTTTGTATATCCAGACCACGTACATACATATATTGGAAGATTCAACATAGTTTCAGTTAGAACACGAAAACGGGAAGGAAGCCCCCATCCATCTTGGAAAAGCTCCAAATACCAGCCAGCTCCCTCTGTAACGCAGCCACCTGCCCTTCGACAGGTTTCAGTTCGATGTGGAGACACGGTAAATCTGATTTCTAGTGCCACCTACTGCTGACATTTACCATCACGGCTGTTTCCATCGACAGTGGGAAGGGTGAAGGCCCATTCGGAACGGCCTTGTTCCCTGAACCCCTTCCTAGATGCGGGTCTCTGCAGCATATGGGGCACTCAGCTTTACACTCGATTCAGTGGAAGCCAGAAATCTGATTTTTTTTTTAATATTTATTTTTAGTTATGAACCAAAATATTGTAATGAAAAATACTTCAAGAGAGTAACTTCAGTTTTTAGTAGCTGGAGATACTGCAGGTGTTGCCAGCAACAAGTGAAGATAATGAAAACATTATCTCAGGAACAAATCAATCTCCACTGTTTTCTGGAGACTAAAAAAATATTGCACAAGTCTATGTGGCAGAAAGCCAGCAATTTCTGTAGCATAAATTGGTATTCTTCAGTTCAGATGGTCTGGCTTTAGACAACGACAGTGCTCGATTTTACAAAGGGTGGAAAAGCATAGGCAGCTTTCCTGTAGGGCCTCTAACAACATCTGGATGTGCAATGTCTGAATTAAAAGAGCACCCTGAGTATTTAAGAAACAGATGTTTAAGCCTGTAGGACACAACTAGCTACAAGCTTGGAGTTTTCAAAAGCAGCCTGTAGCAATTACATGTCTAAGGGACATTGAATTTCAGTGACAGGTATGTAGCTAACTGCTCTAGGCTGCCTTCAAAATCAGTTTACCTCTAAAATTCAGTTTATCTGAAGACAGTTTTCAATGTCAGGTTCATAACATAAAAAGTTTTCAAAACAAGGGTAACTGAACTGGGATTGCTACGCAAGCCTTGCACCCACTCTGCACCAGCTGGTGCTCACCCGCGTGAACCACCCCACAGAAACACATCTTTTCACGGAAGTGTTCTTGTTATGTGCACCAACAATATTACACTCCTGACAATCCACCCCATGGAAACAACAGGCAGGTGGCTTGCCAGCAACATTTTCATGGCTAATACACCCCTGCCTCTCAGGAATGAGCAACATCGTTAAGCAAAGTTACTGGCTGACCCTGTCATGTATTCATCACATTCTGGGCTTACTGGTTAGGGAGTCGTTTGCCAATGTGCGATCTAGAAATTTCTGTCTCTAATAGGGATGTTTAAAATAACGCCTGTAGAAAATTACTTTGGTCCATGAAAATACCGTGCACAATAAACAATGTGACATTTTGGCTGCTTTGCGTGTCTCCATAACCAAGAAAAAAAGTCTATGAAGTTACTAGTGCTACAGAGAGGAAGCAGCATTTCCAGCAGGGCAGGAGGACAGCTAACTAGGTTTCTCAAATAACTTAAAAAGAGAAACAACCATGCCAAAAAGAAATAAGAATTTCCACAATGTCATTGCACTTAATCCATCTGCACCACACCTCTCCTTCATTCACATTGTACACCTGGAGAACATACATTAAATGATTACAATATTAACATGGTATCTAAAATACTGGAGTCATTCAGCTGAATGCCTGAAAATATCCAGAGATCTGGTACGTTAAAGCATGAAAACACAAACATAGAAGAGCTAAGCTATGTTTTGACATGCAAATTGTTCTAAATTCTTTCAGCAGAGGGTCTAGTTCAGTCACAAACAACTGCTTGTTCACTTCCTGGAACCTGGTGACAAATCTGCTTCAGCAGAGCCAGGTATTTTCCTCTTCACATCACTTAAGCAACAGTAAAGCAGAGGTAGTCCCATGACTGGACTGGTCCAAATTGCCCAACACTTCAGATAACCATTGCTCTCAGGAATTAGAAAAATATATGTATAAAACCCCACCCAGATGAAAGGCTCACAGTTTCTACAATGCTCGGTCAGGTTTTAAGTAATTTGTTTCCATCTTCCCTAGCTAAAGAAATACTTAAACCTCTGACACCGAAGGGACCTGCCATCCAAGACTCTTGAAGCTCTCTGGACCACAAACCAGGTCTTGAACCCACAAGGACTTTCAGAGATGCCTATCTTTAAAGTAAAAAGCAAGTGTCACTGTCTTGAATCAAACTACTCAAACCAAATCAGGCCCTTTTGCTCAATTTGGTTCATTACAAAGCTCAAGTGACTCAGTGGCACCTGAAAATGGAATGCACACCCCTAAGTCACCTACATGCTTTCATAAATTATCCTCTGGTGTGCTGCTGGATTCAGGCCCCTTGTTTTGTGTATGATGCAAATGGTGCTTGCAGCAAGATAAATTTCCCCCTCTTCCCCCAAGTATCCTTTCTAATTAAAATAGCTAAAGCATTGCTATCGTGAATGTACACTGAATCTTTTTTCATGATAACAGGAAGTTCAATTATTTAATAAAAACCCAAAGTATATACTTACACTGATCTGGTCAATTCATTTTGATAGATACAGATATCTATGCATTTACAGTGCTGGAATAGAGACAGTTCAGAACATTGTAACTAACCAGAATCTTGGCACCTTGCTACTCTTCCTCCATCACGCTGTCAGCCACTGAAGGACTAAGAAAAAGTTCTCAGTTCGTGCCATTTTGACCAACTAATTCTTCTCACCAGTAAAATTAAGGAGTCACGCAGATTTCTGTGCCACTTTCACAGTCCAACCAATAGATTAAAATCCCATTTAGATATATTTCCCATTTCTTACCATTACTTTCACTGGCTGGTCTAGCAGTCAATGAGAAAATTTAGTTTGCTTCCATTTGTCTTTGAAAACAGATGCAATCACAATGTCTACCTGTACATACACACCAATGGGCAGTTAAAACTCCTACTTTTTAAATGCTGTTAGTTATGCAGAATGCTAGAGAACTTTATTAACCAATTGTCCGATATCAGACTTCTTTAGATCCATATATCTAAAGATCAAGGGTTTACAGGATTTGTTGAATTGACATTTGTTTCAATTACACATACCCAACAATTGAATCAGAAAGTTTCTTAATCCCTTAGTTTTACTGTTGGTTCACTTCTTTTGAATAAAAAACCCGACCAGTTCAGTGTTAATCTAAAGCCGAAAATATGCACTATCATGGCCACCACTTAAACCCCAAAATTTTGTGACAAAGCATTTTTCAATGCGTATGTCAAAAATGCTTAATCAACCTAAATATCAGAAATAATATGCAAGAAAGGAAGTAATGTCTGAAAGCCCTTAAAGCTCAGTAACGCTGGATATGTTCAACAGCAACTAAGACATAATTGGTTTTATTTTTTCAAGCTCCATCATTAAGAGACTGATTAATTACACAGTGCAGAAATTAAAATCTCACTGCAACTCACTCAAAACATAGTATGCACTGCAAAGCATCTGTATGTCATTTCAAATGAAAGTTTAATCTAAATGTAGTGTGTAGTAAAATTCAGCAACACCTCAGGCTGGCATTGGGTAGACAGAACCACGTTGATGCTGAACCCTGTAGATTTCTCACACGAGTAAGCCTGTATGGTTAAAGGCTGTATATGCAAAATACCAGACGCTTGCGCTGGCAGGCAATCAAATTTCAGGAAAAATGTAAAAAACAGTGGTCTGTAGCACCTGCCTTTTCTGCATCTTCATGTTGATTATTCCATAAAAGTTTTAGTTACGTCTGCTTTATTTTCTGTTCCAGTTCATGCTTGTGTTTAATAAGCCTTTCTATTTCTGTTCCTAGAGTTTGAAGGTTTTCCTTTGGGGGGAAAAAAAAGGATAGGGTAAGTTATACAGGGAAAATGTCTCAATCAGCACAAAATGCACTAATAAGTTAAAATTACTGTTTATGTCAGCAGGTTGATACTTTCAAGTATCCAGAACAAGCACAACTGATTAGACAGTTAGAGAAAACAAAGCTCATTTCAATAGAGGATGCAAAACTCTCAGCAAGTTTTTTTTCCAGTTACTAATATTCTACAGGCTGTCTAGAAAGTATAGTGTTCAAGGGGAATTATAATTACAGGAAGAGATCTCCAACTTCTGCAGAACACTGCAGTCCAGTTGGCAGCCTGCACAACATTTTCCAGCCTGCCACCCTTCCCGTGCAGCAGACATGCTGCCCCAATAGCTCAACAGGGTATCCAGCTGCTGGCAGAGGGCCAGGCGTGTACAGCCCATGCCCCTGGCTCCTCGTGACTGGGGGAGAGCATGGAGAGGCTCTTCCCTGCTGAATGCACAGGCAGCCCAGAATTTATTTCAAGCAGCAGTCCATTAGTGCAGCATCTGAGGGTCCCAAAACAGAGGTTCAGCTTGGATCATGTTACAGAACTCCGATTAATCCAATGCTACCAGCATCACAATGACCTGACTTCTGAAAAGCCTCCTCCTTTTAACAGCATGCATCTCTTTGAAGGCAGTATCTCAGAACTACAAGAACATGCTGAAGAACTGGCATAGCTACTCACCTTCAATGTAATATTTTTCAGTAATGTATCTTCTAACACAGCCTGCAGCTTCCTGTTTATCTCTAAGGAGAGTTCCAACGTGAGACCGCTATCTGCAGGATGAGATGTATACAGAGATGCCATAATCCCACCCCGTCTACTCAAGTGTACTTTGTTGAAGTCAGAGGCCTCTGATGATAGTGTTCCAGCTTCTTCCCGCAAAATGTAACTCTGAATAATTCTAGGGGGGGGGGAAGAATTAAAAACATCATAGCATTACAAGGCAGTGAAAAGTCAGACACTGAAGTAACTTCAGACTCCAGAAATAAGAGGAATCTTCCTTTCAAGCATTACTAAAGAAGCAGTAAAAATTAACTCCTGCAATTCCTAGGTCAGAGGAAAACCTGACATACCACAAGAGCTATAGGAGATGCTGGTAAACTGAGTCACTACAATGCACAAGTCTTACATATTTGGAAACATTTTGATAACGTAATATTGCTACGGGAGCAAAAAAGGTACTTAAAAAATGCCACTCTCTGCTTTTCTTTGCTGAAAAGACTCCAGACAGGGAATCTTAAGCTTTCTACAGATGAGACAAAAATGAGAAAGTCTCTGCTCAAGAGTCTTCACAAGCTGTGATCGTGTTCTATGAAACGGTACCAGTTAGGCATAAATGTACAGGCTCACTAAGCAAGGGCTATACTTAACAGATAATTGTACTTTTCAGAGGAAGGTGCATGCCACAATTTCTTCCCCTCCTAATTGAAGTTTCAGACATCATCCTGTAAGATGATATTTCCATGCAGGTGGAATCTTGTCTCACACGTTAAATACCGACCACCTTTGGCTCAGAAACGTTGTTTCTTTGATACGCATGCCACACTACCATCTGGAATTATGCAGATTCTCCTTCCAAAACAAACACAATCAGCACCCTTTTAAGCACAGGGAGAGAATGGACACTTCTGTTAACCAGTGGCAGCAGTCCACCTCAAATCAGCCACCTGTTGACCATATTGCTACCAAAAAAACTCCACTTGCACTAGTCTATTCCTCCTGAAAAAATTTAGTAGTAAACAACTCAGCAATTACTGTAACTGCTGGGGAAAGATAAGGAGAAAAAAAACCCCCAAGACTAATCATACCTCTGAGATCTACCGTCACTGCAATATTTTAATTGTTTTAAATATTTCCATTTAGACAATTGCTTGTCTTACATAAAATCCAGAATACTTGTTTAGTGCAGCAGTTCAACACTGAAACTGTCTGAACAGAACTCAGAACATACTTTGTTTTTTTCCTGATTTCCTCCACCAGTTGTTTAATGTGATCCTCCATAAACTCCATCTTTTCATTTTTTCGAGCATGTGCCTTCTGTAGCCTTAGTATTCTTTCAACCAAGACAGATTTGTCCACTTCTGGGAAGCTATCCACAGCTACCGAAGATCCAGTATTCTCAGGTGACCGATCCTCATTGCTGCTGCGCGCATTAAGGGACCCTGCCAATACATCCGTATTTGTAAAAGCTCTCCTTTGCTTTTATACCACGTAAAACACCTCCACTAGCGCAGTGCATGCATTCATTACTTTTCAGTAGCTTAGGATATTTTCTTCAGAATGTCAGTTTCCCTTATATGTTAGTGGGTTTTTATATAAACAATCCTTATACAATTTAAATGATACATGATGAAACAGCAGTGTACTCCCCTAGCATGGGCACAGTTCCTTTAGCATAAGTGTGCTTGCTTCAGTAACGCTTATTCCTGCATAAGTACCTTCATATTCATTAATACTACTTTGTACGAGACTGACCTGATTTTAAACATATCTGTTTTGGAGTCCACTAAAATTACAACACTATGATAACTGTGTACAGACTGACAAAAGCCCTATGTATAAACACTCTGCAGCACTGATCACTTAGCGCTTGAAGTATTTTCTTCTTTCTATTCTTCTCTCGAAGTATTTATCTCTCTCATACAGTGAGATTACAGGACTCTTGACAGAACTAACCCAATTTAAAACCCAAAGATACTGAGGAGGAAAACAGATGTTGTTTTCAGTGCTAAAGATAACCACTTTAATTCTAACTGGATAGAAAGTAATGAATTTTACACAAATACACTGATGCCTCTAAACGTGCTAATTGATTTATCATTTAGACAGTTGCAACTGTCAATAGTGCAATTAAATAACGTTGGAAGCCACTGCTCGTTTCTGTTTTGCCTCTGGCGGCATTTAAGAGGGTCCTCTATAAACTGGAGTCCTCTGAGCTTCCTCCAAACATAAAAGCAACAGAATAAAAAGGTGGGCGTTAAAAAAACCCAAAATATATAAACATTATAAACATTAAACTTTAATCTCGTAATAAGAATAAGCACCTACAACTGCATTCAGCCAAGTACATTTTGGTCCTTAAAGGCTATTTTGTCAGCTTTAATGGGAGACTGCCCACACACTGTATATGCACAAACCACAGAAAGAGCAAGGCTCACGGCAGCACACCATGGCAACCTTATTAAGAGCGAAGGATTGTTTTGGCAGCCCTGCTATGTGTTCTATTACCTGATGAACTGGAACGGCTCCCCATGCTGCTGACTTCTTTGTCGTAATTACCATTTTCCATCTGATCCAATTTCCTCCGTGCTAAAAGTATTAACAAAATGATGGTTACCAACAGCAGATTAAAAATCAAAAATCACAGTGTTACACAACACACAAAAACTCTAAACCTCTCTAACCTGCACTAATTTAACATGGCTTGACAACTGAAAGATAATGGTAGCAACTAGAAACTTTAGGGGGGAAAAAAAACCCCAAACCAAACCAGCTCCCCCTCCTCTCCCTGAGCACATGGATGCAATATCCACCAAGACCCCTACACCCTGCAGAAGTGGCCAGTTGAAGAGGGTAATGTCATACATAGGATTAACTGGAAACCATAAGACTTAAATTTTATTTTACTTATGATTATGACTGCCATGTAAGTAACTACTGAATGACAGAATAGCAACTCTGTTCCAGGATCTCATAACGATATCACTACTGGGAGCTGAGTGCAGTACTTGTGCCAGAAGCACCACTCATTCAGTAGGGATCAAGAGGGAAAGTGCACAGCTGTTCATATATATACAAAGACAGACATGGAACTTGTCTTGCACAATGCCAACAGGATCTCTTCTTTCAAATACATTTCAAATAGATTTGATCATATTCAGATCTCTTCACATTCAGAGAATACGCATTATTAGGTGTTTAATGACTTCCATTTCTTGACAAAATTAGTCATCAGTCTCTCCATATCCATCTTTAAAAACTGAAGTGCTCTGTTTAATATACTAAAAAATATCTGTCACCAGCAATTCCTGATACAGTCAGCAACTAGGAAACTTCTAGCAACTTTTGCATATACTCCTCCACAGACCAGGATCCATACATACCCACAGTGACATTTCAGTAGTCACACACATGGTAACACAGACCAAGCTCTTTCGAGATAAAACTTTCATTTTACATCTAAGCCCATTTCAAAGGTTATATTTAAGACTGAAAATTGACGCTAAGGCCCCGTTTCCCCAAGATCTAACTTGCTCACTCACTCTTGTTGTCTTTAGGGACATGGAGAGCTTGAAGGGCTACAGTCAAACAGCGCGCATACGCAGCCAGGACCCTAGTCTCTACCAGACACTGTCAAGGGGCTTACAGATGGGGCTGAAAATATCTGAAAATAATTTCAACCTAGCTGAAGTTGTTTTGTGAGGTCTTTCAAGTTTGCTGCATGCTTGCGCTTCTGGGTAGCCAGTTCATCTTTCAGTTCATCCACATGGGTCTTCAGTGCTGTTAGTTCTTTCTGCTCTGAAGCTAGCTGAGCCTGTAGTGTCTCAACCTCGAGCTTTCGCTGATCCTCCTCCTTCTGCAACTTCATGGCCTGAAATTGTTGTTTTCTTTTCAGTCATATACAAAAAAAACTTCCAGCCGAACCACACTGTATGCTCAACAGCCCTACCTCTGCACTTTACCTTTTCATCTGAGAATTATTCATATTTCACATTTATTATTTAGGCTGAACACTACCACTGCAAATGAATATGCAACATAGTGCAACACTGCAGTAAGACTCCTGAATTACGTCCAAAACATCTACATGATACAGTAGAGCCACGCAGAGCTGTACAGTGCAGTCACATCACCTTCCATGACACACTAAGTTTGTTAAAAATTACATTTATCTTACAGTACAAACAGGACGTAAGAAACAGTTTACAGTAATAAATTTCAGACAAATTGCAACCTTTTGATTGTTTCAATGACAGTCGCACAGAGAACAACTCTGTACTTCCAGAAAGAGCAACACAGTAGCACCCCCTCATTCCTGTGCAGTGTGCCTCACGATTTCTTTCCCCTTAGAAACATGAGGTGTACATATCCTGGTGCTATTAACTCCATCAAACTGGCAAACTCAATGAGAAATTGTGGTCAGGTAAGTAAAGATACAAGGTGGAATTCATGTGCCACATCTTTATCAGTGTCAGACATTTCACTAGTGCAAAAAGTAAGCTGCACACTCTACTCACCAGATCATCTTTAGTCTGTCGAACACATTCCAGCTGATTCTGCAGCTCTCTTTCACTGTAAGAAAGCTTATCCAACTGGCTCTGTAAGGAATTGTTTTCAGACTGAAGCTGTGCATTCTTACTGGTTAATTTTTCAGTGAATATCAACAGTTCAGATTCTCTTTTCCGACTACCTTCAATGTCCTTCTGGAGATCAGCAATCAGAGAATTGAAACCATCTACTTCTTCCTTTAAAGCACTGATTTCTTGTTCATCTCTGTCAAAACAATTACATCTTATTAGGGATAACCTGAGCTTAACAATACGAAACCTTATTTAAATAAAAGCATTCAGGTCAAGACCAAATAAGGCAGTCAAACAATTAATGACCCTGGGGCATCTGTTAGTCACTGGATGGTTTTAAATGTCAAGGGACTTAGGAGTTTCCATTTTATGACATGTTGCAGTGCTGAAGTGACACATATCTGTATCCCTCAGAAGGACAGGTAGTCATTAGCTTCCTCAAGGAAGACCATCCCTCTGTATTCAACTTCACAAGCTTCAGTGTAGGGTATAAACAAAACCCTCAAAAACAGATACTGTAGGCAAGAAGAAGGTCTGCAAATCCAACAAAGGTCTTCCAAAGGACTTGTCTTTAAGAGATGGGAAATATTCCAGTTTTGAGCTTCTCTAGGGCAGCAGTACGGTGACTTCCTAATCCAAGCGGTGCAGCTCCGATTCAAAGGACCTGTCTTACTCCACTACTACTCCCCAGTCCTCTACAAAACAAGTTGGTGTTTCTACTGAAGCACTCCCATTAGGAGACTTTTGATATATCACTTGCAAACCATTTGAGTGAGAAAGGTTGTATCTTCAGTTATGACCAACATTTTAGAGAAAGTGATTGAAATTAATTCCAAAATCAAATAGCTGTTAACAAAGCTGAAGACTAAAAACGTCCTCCTCTCATTTGCTCTTGCAATATTATTTCATGTGGTTAACGACAACAGAAGTTAGCTAGCATTGCACTATCAAAGGATAACATCAAACGTACTGCACCCTGCCTTTACAGTCTTTTTTAGGCTAATTCCACCCTTCAGAAGACTTAAGACTGAACAACTACAGCACTGGTATTTTTTTTTCCAGCCATTTATGCTGCAAAATATCTCGCCCATAGCTCCCACTTAAAAGCCTATGCCAGAACACTATGCTTACATTTTACATTTCCAAATATGTTGTTTCATTATGACAGGTGAAATCTCTAGTTAACAGTCAGGGTTGAACCAGCCAAAATTAAGTGTTCAGACCATCCTAAAAGAGATCTCTAGATTATCCTTAAAGTTCTCCAATGAAGGAGACCAGGCAACGCTGGAGATAATCAGTATCCAGCTCAGCCATAAGATTCTTCCCAGCATTCAACTAAAATAATCTTTCCTGCAAAATTCTTTATTTTTATCCTTCCTCCAGTGAACAAGGATAGCTGAATATTCCCCTTATAATAGCCTTTTATACATTTAAGGACATCTCCCTTCCACCTTCTCTTCCCTAGGTTAAAGAAACCTGCCTCCTCTACTCTTTTCCCATCAAGAAAACAGATAGGATTTTGTGTGAATTAAGATGAAATTCCTTCCATTTGCTCCCAAGAAAATGAAAGGCAGTAATTTTATTTATTCTACACAACAACAGGAAAAACAGAGGTAAAGAGTCCAGGATTCTCTTTCATAGCTGATAACGGGACTTTACTGGCCCAAGTTTTAAATTTCTGGTTGAGATTCCACAACTTTATCAAACATCCTAAGGAGTACTGGAAACATGTTAAAGGTAGAGATGTAAAAGACAACATGAAACTTGATGTAGGCATCATAAGTGTTGTATGAGAAGGATACTTAAATAAAAATTTGATCCAAATTGACTGAGAGACGTCTCAATTACTGAGAGGAAAAGATAACTGGAAAAACACATTTGTAGTTTCACACTGTGATCACAGTCATTTTAATTCATTTGGTAAGATCCCAAGTGAAAAATAACTGTTATTGATCAAAGCGTAAGCTTTGGTTGTCTCTAACAGACTGCAGTTTCCCTAGAAAGGCTGATGACATAGTGCCAATACAGCTGACCAGCACACAGCAAATTGAAAATACTTCGTTCTCTAAACCCCAAGGAAGGCATATAATCACTGACATATTTTTCAATGATAAATAAGCACTGTTTAAAAGCACAGCAGGGAAACATGGCTAGTTCTGCTTATCTGACATTTGTCTATCTCCATTTATGCAACACCATTAGAATCAATGGATAGTATTTGTATATTCTAGTCCATATGTACCATACAGGAATATGACTATGCTCAGACACCCCTGAAGCGTCCATCAACCCAACTCTTCTGAGATTATTTCGCTCACATTCTTAAATGAGCAAACTTTGACACAGCAGAATGAATTCCAGTCCATTAGAAATACAAGTGCTCCCTACTATCTGAATATAGCATCTGTCGAATATACAAAATTGTTTTTGTTAAATACTTTCATTCATCCATCACAATTTTGAAGCAATCTATCCAATTCAGTTGCTTTTCCCAGTCTTTCAATAAAACAAGCACTGGGCAGACACCTAGGAGATATAGCTTCCTACAGAGTATGCCAGAGAGTAAGCACTTCTTATTCTAATAATGAAAGATGTAAGAATTAGACTTATCAGTCTCAATCCCTGCATCTTATAAGAGGTCACAAAGGTTGTCTCCAGCACGAGCAATATTGATTTGGATTAGAAAAACACTTAAACTAGGACAGGGATTCTTCAAACCACAATACGTTTTAAAGCACCAATAATTTCAATTAAAAAAGAAAAACACCTTTCAACATCCTAGATAATCTTTTAATTTGTTCCTCAAAGTGCATAGCCGTACCTCTGATGTTGATCCTGCAGACAATCTACAGTTTTGACTCTGTCCAGTAAATTCTGAATTTCAGTTTTCTGTCTATTAATGATTTCTTTATATTTGGATAACTCATCTTCTGTTCTTAAACGTTCATCCTCTAGACACTTTACCTAAATAGAGAAAAAAAAAAAATATCAGACACTATTCATTCTCCCAAACTTCAGAGCTGAATTATTCCGATCAAAATATCTAGACTGTTGAACAAAGCTCGTGTGTAATTTTTTGGTGATCCCAAGTAGCAAAGAACAACATCCCAAATATTTCAGACCAAATACACTCAGAAGGACAGACAAAAAATGCAAAAATATCAAATTAAACAAGTGTGATTAACATTAGTTTTGTCCAAAGACTCAAGCTTATCAGTCTAATGGACCAGAATCCAAAGACATCATCTTTCCCAGTGACCAAGACCTTATTACACCTTCTTCCCTTTTTCCAAGGTCCTATTGAGCTAAAACCCTGTTCTGGATAGAGGGACTGGCATGCTAATCTATAAACTGTTCAGAATTTATGGATAGCATATACTCCTTATCAGAGGTCACATGTATGACCTCTACAAAACTAGCTTCACAGGTAGGAAAAGTTTACAAGTATTTTTCATTTTCCAAAGTTACTAAATTTACAAGACAGTTACTAAAATTTTTTCTCACAACTTTTCAGTCAAATGAGGTGCACACCACGAAACAAAACGTTGTTGTACTATGGATCAACTGATACTCCCTCAGAAAGGCTACCCAGAGTCACAGTTACATATCCCTTCTGGTCTCATGCCAGCCAGTCTCTAATCACACTGTTTATTCCAAAAGAAGTAAAAATACAATTAACAGACTGAATATAGTCTAGTTCCAAAACTCAGCACTATGCCTTTAGCCCCACTGCAATCCAACACAGCACGTTACCTTTGTTCTAAGTGTTCGAAGCTCATCCATGCCTTCTTTAAATGTCCTCTTCAAGTCTTCCAGTTCTTTTATTTTTGCATGATGCACCTTTTTAAAGAGTGAGAAGCACCTTGAGAAATCTAAATGGGCAGTGTCATCTCCTGGGATGTCAAAAAAAATCTAGGCCAATGCAGGCCACCACAACAGCTGAGAGGGCTTGAGGCAGAACAGGTACCCTTAAAGGTTTGTTTTACTTACTCAAAAAAGCAAAGTAAGGCCTAAATGCTTCTTTATTCTGAGAAGAACTAAGAACAAAAGTGAGATTACACACTTTGGTTTTAGGTGTACAAATCTATACCACAACATGCACCGAGGAAAGTTCTAGGCAAACCGACACTTGGTTAACTCTGAAGATGGCATATGCACATATGAGCTGTGAGCAGGTACTATATCATGAGAGAATTTAGCTTTTGGGCTAGCAAATCTCTACACAGAATGGAGTCTCCCTGTCCCTCCTTGCCATATAGCTTGGCAAACTACTGGTCAAAGAAAGGCCTATCACCTGAGTTTGTGCTCTAAATTATAGCAACATTCATGTTTGTACATGAAAGAGCAGTTATTCCGTCCTCATTATATCATCCTTTTCCCATAACTGATTTTAAAAAGTGCATCCAAGTTAATAGCTAAAAACATCCTCCAAAAAGTAGGGCTGGAGGCAGACACCCGGGCTATAGTATTAGGCAAAAGAGAAAAATGTTTGGCAAAAATTGTAAGCAGCTTAAATTAAGATTCTCAAAATTAAAAATTCATGGCATTCTTAACTACTAAGTTGCCAACTGTGTTGTCTCCACACACCACATATTTACCTCCAGGTGATCTGACTTCTCCTGAATTTGTTTCTCTAGTTCTCCTTTAGTTACTCGCAGTTTTGCATCCAATTCATTTGATTTAATTTCTTCTGACTCCTAAAAAGATTGAAGATATGTAAGACTGAAGATATGTAAGTACAGTTTTAGAGTTTTATGTTCCCCTTTCTGGTTTTATGAGCATACAAGACAGCTTTTCACATCACTGAGTCTCCTTCCCGCAGGTACATATCTAATAATTCTGAACATGCCAAGAAAGACCCCCACACTGCATGCCAATCAAGACAAACACTTTCCCTTTTATTTAACAACTTTCCAAGTAAAGAAATCAGTGACTGGTCATCTCAGCCTTATAGCTCACACAGGATAAATTCTTCCCTGCTATAGCTTAAGATAGAAAGGGATGAAAAAGAAAACTCAGACGCTAAACACTAATTTCACCTCCTGAGAAAATGTGCCTACTTGATAGGTTTTTATCATTTCTTGACAGTTTTTCCTTATCTGGTCTGCTTCTTCTTTTGCTTCAGTTAATTTTGTTGTTGCATCTTTGAGGCGTTCTTTCGTTTCCTACAAAACCAGTAATAAATAATGGGTTAAACCTATTTATCTAACAATCTGGGAAAAGCATTTCTCATAATAAGAGTTTCCTATTTCAGTCTGGAAAAAATTAATAACAACAACAAAAAAATACGTCCAGCATTATTTTTCCTTCCGTTATTTTTCTCAGCTATTACTTTATGCAATTTTGTTTGTTCCAACACCGAAAGCACAATAAAAGGACCTCTTTGTTATGTGTCATGCACATTTTCAGATGATAAATTTAAATCTATCACATAAAAACTGAACTAAGATGATGGTTAATTCATACAAAAAAATTAGAAGTTGATCACCAGATTAAATAGAATCCTCCCCATACATCCTCCCCTCACATCCTTTCAACATCTCCATTTCAGTATCAATATCTTTAAGAGCACTATTCTGACTTTTGCTGCAGGTTTCAAGTTAAATAAAAAACATTTTAGAAACATATTTTAGTACTATATAAAGAGTAAACAGGATAGCAACTACATTCCTCTGACTGTATTTTCATGTCATGGCACCAGTCCCATTTCACTAACCTTGTGTGAATCCATTTCTGTTTTCAATTTGTTCTGAGCCCATTTTACTTTGATAACATGAGAATTGATTTCTTCTTTCAATTTTTCTATTTCTCTGTTGAGTCGAGTGGCTTCACCATCCTAAGAAGATTTCACAGATTTTATTTTATGGATTAAATCATCCAGTGCTTTTATAAGACAACTCCTGCTCAAGTGTCAAACGCACGGGCTTTTTTCTTTAATGTCTGAATTTTGCAAAAGCATGCACAGAATTGAGAGTGCTCAGTAACGCTTTAGCCCATAATCCAGTGAAAAAAACCAAGTGTTCTGGTTTGAATAGCAAGGTGAGGCTGCATTACTGTTAATATAGATTCATGTTACATATCTGCTAAAAGGCAAAGCACAGTCTAGAGTTCTGATTTAAAATAACTACCTCCTGGGTAAGCTGCACAGTCCTCTTTGTTCTTTTGTGGCAAAAAGATGAAGAAACATAAAGTGCTAAGGTCATATAGTATACAAGGCTACAGATAAAAATTGCGACACCAATGGAATAGTATTACCAACTACACAGGTGCAGACTAGTGTGAGCACTGACAGCAAAACGTATACAAGTCAAATCACTAACCTGTAAGTCAGTGCCAAGAAAGGATGTTAACAGAAGCATGTTGCTGGTGTAACTTTCTATACCACTATCCAAAACCCACTGCATTAAGCCAAATTTCCAAACTGTGTTTCTGAATTAGTAAGTTCATCTTACCAAAAAAACTTTAAAGCAGCACCGTATGAGAGCAGTACAATTCCTGTAAGGCTCTAGTGTAATCCTCAGGAGTTATGAAGTTAAGTTTTGTTTAGGAAACCTGAAGTCATGCTCCTACTTCATATTCACGTGAGAGAGGACACCGAGGTGATTTTTTGTTTCAGACGCATGAGTTTTAGGACTTTTATTAAGATGTATTTTTCTGATCCTTCTGTTCTTGTCAACTGTGCATACAATTGCTTAGAGGAGGCCCAAGTCAAAGTCTGAGCAATGTTAATTTATCAATTTTTGGATCTTTCACATGAAATAGAATTGTGAAGCACAGCTGTGAAGCACAATACAAAAAGACCTGGATAATCTAAGAGGCTGGTGGGAGTCTCTTACTGGCTTCTAAAAAAGAATGGCAAATTTCTGAAATTGGGCCTGAAAAATCCTATTGCTTTATCAGTAACTTTCAGTAGTACAGAAGAGAAAACACAGAGTGAAGACACAGGAAAAATAGCAAAAATAATGTAATGCCATTACAGCCTTAAAAAAAAAAAAAATCCAAACAAGCTAGAAATTCCCTCAAAATCCAGGCATCTGCAGTCTTTTCAGTTTTGTTAAAAAAACAAACACTAACGTTTCACAGACTAATATTCAGGGAAATTTAAAAGGAACTTCAAAAAGACGACTGAACTCAGTAACTTCTTCCCCTTCCCTTGGAGGAAAGGGTTTTTCACAGCTATACAGCAAAACCAAACGAAAACAGGTTTCTTTTACTAAGTACAATAGCAAACAAGTGATAAGGTTGTTCTGATAGTGCTTTTTAATCATTCACTCAAGTCATACAGCAATACTCAGAGCACCTTAGTTTCGTAGAGCTGGTGCAATCTTCCTTTTTCCTGAGAAAGCTGTTTGATTTTATTAGTATGCTTTTCAATGTCTTTGTTTGCATCTCTCAGTCTTCTCTCAAGTATCTCCTTTTCCTTTCGGAGGTCAAGTGATTCCTTCTCCCCTCGGACGTATTTCATCACCATTGTTTCCTTTTCATGGCGTGCCTCTTCACATTTCTTATTTGCCTTGAAAAATATTAAAATAGAATGAATCAATCTTGTATGTCATCATTAGCTTTTATAAGACATACTGGATATTTTCAGTATTGCAGTACAGTAGCATAACAAAGTAGGACTCAAAAGCTCCAGTTCTTCGAAGACTAACATTAGATCCCATTTAAGTACTGGAATTACTCATTCTTCTAACAGTAAATACGTATCTAAGCAGCTGCAGCTTCACAGCTAAACATCTCAACTGAGTTATCAATACATTAGTAATTTGGAAAATAATCTGTTGTTTCAGAAGGAAAGAAGTGCATTCATTAAGTTTTAGTAACAAAACAATTTCGCAAACACCTGGTACTAGTCCCCTCTCCTCCCTCGTCCACATGCCAACTGCACAATCGTTATCCAGTGACTTATTTTTCAGATGGCTTATTTTCAGTGGCTTCTTTTCACAGATTCTCCACACCCTATCACTAATTCTTTTTTTTTTTTTTTTTTTTTTATTTGAAGCAGAATTTGTTAGACACAGAGCTTTAGAATTCATACAATACATGGCAAAATATGACATTAAGAAGGGGTGGAAAAAAAATCACTCAGCTCTCAGTAATACATGAGACAAAGTAAGACTTTGAGCTGGAGCTGAGAAAAATACTAATTTTGTGATAGCCTGTCTGAGAAAAGCCACTGCCAGCTTTTACCTCCTTTTGAATTAAGATCAGCTTACAGGCAACAAAAATGAGATTTCCTTGAGGGCTGAATTCCGTATGCATAAACATACACATTAAAAAGAGTTATCAAGCACTCTAGAATGTTAACAGCTATTGAGAAATTCACTGGTGCCCATTATCAAAAATGCATATATAACCACACGCTAGTAGTTCCAATTTTGGAAGACTTTGCCTTACCTAGTGATCTAACAACCTAGGCTGCATTTTTCCTACAAGAACAAAGTTTGTTCATAAGGTGTTCAATAATTAAAGGTTTTCCATTTTACCTGTTCCATTCGAAAGGCCATCTCTTTATGCAACTGCTGAATAGCATTTTTGGCTGCTGCATCTTGAGTTAAAAGTTTTTCTTTACTAGCTTTCACTTCTTTATTAAGCTCTTCCACTCTTGCTTCCAGCTAAAAAACAACATTATGATATAATTATAGGGAAAATAAGACTTTGATCATGTTTTCTGCAGGCAGGAACATTTCACACAGAACTAGATGCTTCAACAGATATTTACTTGTATTTTACACTTGTCAAGCTGCAACTATCCATATCAACATCTAGCTTTGCACTACAATACAAGATATCAATTCTCATCTTCAGTGAGACTGCAGATGCATCAAATCAAGTAAAACATGAGGCACAGCAATTTCCTACACAAAAAAATTGGCTTGACAGCAAATGCTGAGATGCCAGAGCAAAGCTGGCTGCTCTCTGGAGTTGCTTCACCTTCCACCCTCTTGTTGCTATCCCTGTGCCATATCCTCCACCATGCCAGCAGAGCAGTCATGCATCCATACTGAACTAGACGGGGAATTAATTCACTGAAAAATAACTTGGCAAATAAAGAGGTGCTTAGTCATTGTGCTGGCACTTTTTTTAGCCTTCTAGTGAACCAAGTCAGAGACCTGATCCAGCTGAAGAATAATTATCGATGTTCAACTGGAACACCTCCCAGTGCATGTTCACTGCAGTCATGCAAGTTCAGTAGAAGAAGCAGTAGCACTAGCACAAGAGCAAGTGGTGGCTGCATAAGCTGTAATGCTACCCAAAGGTTATTCAAATTGTGCCTCAATGACTATCCTCTTGTTCCAGAAGAAAGCCAATTCACCAAGATTAGTCTGGTTTGGTCTGGTTTTGGGGGGGTGAGTGGGGTGTAAAAAAGTACAAGATCTCAGGGTCAGTATCGTACATTTTTGTGCAATGGCAAACTACTACGTAAAAGGCAAGAAAAACCTAAAATGCTCCTGTTAGCACACAATGAATTGATCACGCCCTCTTCAGCTTTGCAAATGAATCATTGCCCATATGAAATCAAAGTTTTACACATACAAGCATGCATGTACAGTTTGCTTGCAGTTGTGAGTGCAGCCAAGCTTTCATTGACTTGAAAGCTACCAGAAAATGCTAATTTAGAAACAGTAACATTAAAACATTCACATCACAAATGAAAAAACTCAAGTGTTTCACTGCAATGTAATCTTACTTCCAACTCCAGGTGCTATCCAACTACAATATAAAAGTATTAGCATTTTCTGAAATCACTTGCAAGCACATCTTTCGTATCTGACCAGAGAGAAAAAGAAATTCCCTCACAAATATTTTTTTTCAGAATGGGATAAAGCAATTGCTGCATAATATAGCTTCATGAAATCATAGTGTTATCATGGAAATACAGACAAGAGAGAACAAGTAAGCTGGTCATACTGATTTATTCAGGCATAAGTAATTCCAGTTTGTAACTTAAAAATAAGCCTTTTCAATTCCATTTTCAATCACGTCATGGATTTTCAAAGATTCTTTGAAACTAACCAAAGACAAAGCTTCTACCTACATCAATACGTTTCTCCGCAACACCACAAGCCTGACACACTGCTTTGAGAATAGATTTCTGTGCGATGCAGACATTAACAGAGAAACCTGACAACTAGACTAGTATCACCAGTACTTTGACAAACAGAAATTATTAATTTAAATGCTATCTCTTGCCAGATTTCTAAGCTGTAGTCCGTTTATAAAGCTAGGCCAACCAATGGTAGGAACATTAGCAGGTAACTTTGTAACAGACAAACTGATGTGACACCTTTTCTTCCCACGCTAAAACCAGCCTACACCAATGCACACTCTATGTTCCTCTTGGGCCTGTCATGGTTCTAACAATTCACTGGGGAAATGCCTGTATATAGTAACCGACAATACCAAAATGATGTGCAAGACCACAGTTAATATGCTCTGATCTTTATACATGTTCCATATATTGGTAACGTTTACAACTGTAACTATAACACTCATCCACTTCTATTAGCAGATGCAGTAGCTAACAACAGAAGATAAAGATGACAAATTAAGAAGAAATCGGGCTTGATAAAACAGTTGCTTAAGATCTCCTTTATGTCTACATACAAGAAATAAATCATCCTATCAGGATAAAAGACTGAACTTGTCATTTTTTTTGTAAAAAGGTCTAACAGATCTTCAACATATACTGCCTCCAGCAGGAAGCCAAGGTACACATAACCTACCCACTAAGGCAACCCACAAAACAGGAACTCTCTTGACTTTAAGAGAAAGTTCTAGATATGGAACACTTAAGTGATCTGAATCTAGAAAGTCAGTTTATCCAAAGACACTAAATGCTTTTAGACAATGAATAATATTTCTTGGACTGGAAGAGCAGATTTATCCTTTTAAAATCTTAGGATAATAAACACAGGCATTCCTTCCTTCTCCTCTATGCTACCATGAACATCTTGTTAAACAGTGGCAATAGTGACATCGTATACAGGTGAGATACTAACCAGCACTTCTGTTTTGTTATCTGTACCTGTTTAATAATGTTGAGGTGCTGCTTTTCTGTTTCTGTTCGTTTTTTCAATTCATCTTTTAAGTTGTCCTTTTCTGAGCAAATTTCCAAAATCAGTTCTTGATGTTTTTTATTTTCTTTTATTAATCTGTAAAGAAAAAAAATGAAATTAAGTGCAAGATAGTTCAGTACTGGGTTGGTTTGTTTGTTTTTAATTTTGAGATACATGTTTTTTCCTCTTTGATCTGCAAATTTTACTGGGAGTTACAGCCAGAAACACTAATGAAATCCACAAAAGCCTTACAAAAACAAAACAGAAGTATGTTGTGCATGTGAAACTTAACTCCAAACCAGCAAGCAGCATCTTCGTTGTAAGCAAATTGCTTGTTTCCAGCATTTTGGGGTTGCTATTGTCCATGATGAAGTGAGACATTTGGTACCTCTATGCAACTACAAATCTGTAAATGTTAACAATTTTAAGGTAGTTGTAAGACAAGTAACTTCCAGTCAGATAGCTCCAGCAGTCAAATGTCTGAAAACACAGGTACTGTACTCATTTCACATACAGAAATGGCTCAGAGTAGCCCTTGAAGTTCACAACCTGGTAAGAAACGGAACCCTGATTTTCTAAGTCCTATGTAGGTATGTAACTTCAACAACATACATGCCTTATAAAGTTCAAATTTTTAGCAACAGTTTGTTCCTTTGCAGTTCAGCTGTTTGAAGCCAACAGGTATTTAGTTTGACCTTCTAGCACTGCAACAGAAGTCATATGTAAAACTCAGAAGTTACATTGTTAGAACTGTTGAATAAACAGAGCCTCGAATGTATTTAAATGTTTAAAGGTACAGTTAGATGGTGGATATTTTAGGCCGCCAATTGCATAAATTTGTGGGAGGCATGCACTTACCTGAAAAAGATATTTAAATAACCTTCTACATATACACTTCCATCTTTAGCTCCCCTCCTTTGAAATAAATAAATAAATCTCTAAACAAACTAGGCTTCTAAATTACAATGAATTCAAAACCATCAACGAAAGAGAGTTAGCACTTCTGAACTGTTTTTCAATCTATTGATGAATATTCCAGGACTACAAATTTTTAAGCCACACAACTGCTGCTCACAGTTATATAGAATCGTTTATGTTGGAAAAGACCTTTAAGATCATCTAGTCCAACCATTATCGTATCTTAGATCTGATCACAGGAGACAAGGGCTATTTCCAGAGTAATGTTACAAGAAATTCTGCTGATCATAAACCAAGGGACAAAAATCAACCCAACCCAGAATGCCCCCTGGACCAAACATAAAAATGTTCCACAGGAGTTTTACACTCTTGAGGTGAGTCCCCCAAGAGTCAAAGGGGTGCAGCTGGGATAGCAGCAGGCAAAAAAGGAGACTGAAGACATTTTTATAGAAAAAACGTTCTGTGTGTAGACATAATATATACACACATTTATACAAACATTTGTCTCTAAAAGTAATTGGTCCACAGCTGAAAACACTTCCCTGCCTTCGAGTACCCAAATAACTTTTTCACTTATCATCTCCAGGAATTACAACCATCTACACAACCACCACTTCAGATTCCCACTCCTCCCCGTCCCCAGTAATTACTGAATGCCTAACCATGCATTCCCAACTTTTCCTGTCATCAACTGACTTTCCTCACATTTATGATTTCTGTCAGAGGTTAACTGGTGAGGTGCAAGAGAATACTTTCCCTACTCTGCTCTTGGGCACTTCTCCCTCTGCCTGTTTTTCCCACCCTTTGATGTCCTCCCATACCATGGTATTGGAGTGCCTTATATGAAAAGTAGGACACTCATTTCCAGCTCTGCAAGAAGGAATAAATTTGAAGTTAGAGGCTACATTTTGTTAGCAAAAACCAGTTCTAAAGTAGTAACAGAAAATGAAACACCAAGTGGGGAATCAAGAAATCAAGCAATGAACTGTCTTTTCATGAATATAACATTCGTCACCTAGTGTACTGCCTGGTAGAACTATTAAGCCCGGTTTACTACAGCAAAGTTTAGAAGCCGTGCATTTCAAAAGCCCTCCTATAAAGTGTGGTAAGACAGTAGTTTATCTATATAAGACATTTCCAACTCAAAGAATAGCTCTCAACTGATTAGCAACTTTGCTGGATTATGACAGGAGACTGAATACTACTTGAAAAAGAAAATAAGCAATTTTTAAACTCATAAATGAGATGCACATAGTGGGAGTTAGTAATTACAAAGGTTCATTTCTCCAAAGACATATATGGACTGAATGAATCCTGGACTATTTTTATATCACCATTACTTTTACACTATTTAAGTAATTCCAGACATTGGCAGGCTATTCAACTGAACAGTTGGCTATTCAGTTCCTGCCAAATTCCACAAGAATTCAGAGATCTAAGCACACATTTTTATTTATAAGTACATACCACAAGTAAAAATAATTCCTCGCTTAAAGAACGTAATTAAAAAAGCTCATTAACTGTCCTTAAAACAACTCACAAGAGACTACTTGTTTCATACCAAAATCTTGCATGCTGTTGCACACAACATGCAAGCAAAATTGTACAGTAAACACCTCCAATTGTGATGAGCATACTCAAATACTCACTTTTTTATAGTTTGTTCTTGCTCCAGGTACTTATCTTGCACACATTTTTCAAACGCGGCCAAGGCGTGTTCACCCTTCCGCACACCATTTGGGAATTTTCGTTCCTTTGAAAAATCTGTAGATAAGAGTTCAGACTCTATTTCCTTTAGCAAATCCTCCTGTGAGGAAGTCTGATGTATTGTGGAAATAAGCTTCTTTGTGCAGTCTGTGTCATAAAGGCTTTCTGAATAGATTTTATCGCTGGATTTTTTCACAAAGTCAGACTCCTCCCTTAGCTCCTGTAGTATTTCCATTAATGATTGTTCTGTCTGATTAGTTTTTGGATCCTGTCGTTCACATTCTTCACTAGATACATGTTCTGGTTTTGTGGAGCCTTCTACCTTTCTTTCAGAGCAGGTATTGGCACAGCAGTCTGCCCCTCCACATTGCTGCTCTTGTCTTTCTGCCAGGGCCCCATTGTTGCTTATGCCAGTAACTGTTGAATCCTGGTCCAAGGGCAACAACCTTGATTCCCTTTCCAAGACATCGACATCATCTCCAGTATAACTGATCCTTGAGCAGTTCTTCATTCCAGATGTTTTACCAGACTTCTCGTTATCTGGGGACCTGGAAGAGGCATCATCTGACAGATTGACTGGCTCCAGCGTGCTTTGCATTTCTGATAAATATCCCTCCATCATTTTCCTTTGGAAATCTAGAAGTAGAATTCACAGTACACAACATATTATATTCAAAATCAAAATTAAAAGAGATTGAGCGAGGGGAAAGAAAGGCCACTGGAAAGTAAAATTCAAACGGCAAAAATATTCAGATACCTGTTATGCACAGTTTGCTGATTTTTCAGCCTAACTTTTAAATAAATGCTCCAGTAAAAGTTTTTCTAAGAGAAGATGAGAAATCAAGGATAGCAAACAGGAAGTAGTGGGACATAAATGCCAAGACAATTAAAAAAGCAGAGCTATTTACAATTAATAATTCTATGACTTAAATCCAAAAAAAGTCCCAGTCATCACCTCTGAAAAACAATCAGACATTAAAGAATAAACCGAAAATCTAGAGCCTTACAGCTTTCATTTTCCTATACCCTACTTGGAAGCAGCAATATACCTTGACCTACTCGTTTTTACAACATAGAGTGACTCCCTCACATCCAGCCAGAATGTACAGCTTCCTTACTGTCACGTCCTCACACGCCACCCATACAGCAAACTGCACCTGCACCCAGCAACCTAAAGCAAGGAAGCGGCTGGGGAGGATGGGGGTGAGAGTCTCTTTTCCCATCTGCTTTCAAGCAGTCAAAATCCCTTACTGGAAGAGCACAGATGGCCTGCGGCAGATTTGCTCTCTGAAGAAGTAGCTTGCAGAGCAAACATTTGGTGAGTTGAAAAGCTATGTAGAAAGCGTTCTTCTAGAAGGACACCATATTGAGATCCAAATAGCCAGAACACTTATGGAAGAGCCTGGGTATAATGGTGTATCTTCTTTTTCAGGAATCCAGGGTGGTCAGGTGTCTGGAAAGATTGCTGTCATTTTTAGCAAGCACAAGAAACCCTTATCATATCATTTCCATTAGGAGAAATTCATCACAGCAGTCATAACTTTTAGAAGCAACCCTATCCCCGATACTGAATAAATTAGACTATTTAGTAACAGGGCAAATTTTTTGCTTATAAATTCAACTCTGCTAGTCCGATAATTATCTCAAAGAAAGCAGTAACCTTGCCATCTTGCAACACCAAGCTTGTTTTCACACTTGCTTTCTCATTTGTTTAGCTTTGTCTTACACAGTGACACAGCCCGAGTCATTCAGCTACATGCTCCAGGCCCTGCACTTAGACTCAGTCTGAAAGGAAACCCTTTGTGCTGCTGGGCTCCACTCCTTCAGAGTCCTGCCTTATTAACCAACACTTAGTACCGAGGCTTACATTGTTAGAACAGAAGGATACATGAATCCCATTAGGTCTGTAACTAATTGCTACCACTATGACCTTTCACTATTATGTATAAAAAAAAAAAATCAGATAAGGAAAAAAAGCAGCCGCCTCAGGCCAGCTGTTTCTACAAGGAAACATCATCAAATGAAAAACCTACCACTAGTATCTGAAACCAACTGTTGGGCTACAACTGCCAGTTAATCAACAAGATGAAACCATGGTGGATGAAAAGCTGGACATGAGCTGGGCAACATGCACTCGCAGGCCAGAAGGCCCTGGGCTGCATCAGAAGCAGCATGGCCAACAGGTCAAGGAAGGTGATTCTGCCCCTCTGCTCTGCTCTGGTGAGACCCCACCTGGAGTACTGCGTCCAGTGCTGGAGCCCTCAGCACAGGAAAGACATGGACCTCTTGGAGCGGGACCAGAAGAAGGCCACAAAAATAAGAGGGATGGAGCACCTCTCCTATAAGGACAGGCTGAGAAAGTTGGGGCTATTCAGCCTGGAGAAGAGAAAGCTCCAGGGAGACCTTATTGCGGCCTTTCAGTACTTAAGGGCTTATAAGAAAGATAGGGACAAACTTTTTAGCAGTGTCTGTTGTGATAAGACAAGGGGTAATGGTTTTAACCTAAAAGAAGGTAGATTTAGACTAGATATAAGGAAGAAATTTTATTACAATGAGGATGGTGAAACACTGGCCCAGGTTGCCCAGAGAGGCAGTAGATGCCCCATCCCTAGACACATTCAAGGTCAGGCTGGACAGGGCTCTGAGCAACCTGATCTAGTTGAAGATGTCCCTGCTCACTGCAGGGAGGCTGGAATAGATGACCTTTAAAGGCCTCTTTCAACCCAAACTATTTTATGATTCTATAAGGAAAACTGAGCATAAGGCTGAAAGTATGAAAGGGAACACGTCACAACTGGACAACAGTCACAAACCATCAAATGACAATTATACATCTTTAAGTAACAAGCAAACCACTTCCCCTTTCTGGTTTCAAAGCAAAAAATCCTCAATTCTACAGTCTCTAAACGAGTATAAATCAATAGGAACCAGAAAGCAAATCGTAAGGAAAGCTACAAATGAGAACAGAGATGGTGAATGTGAGAGTTTATAAACAATGTGAAACTTTTACCAGGACTCCCCATTTTACAAACAGATCTCGTCTGATACTAATACTCTGATTCCCCTTTGCATCAAAGGATTTATGCTTAGGTCAACACTGAAGCCAACAAATCCATCCGCTCGGTTTGTGCAGCCAAAACAATCGCTCTTTTGGTAGCTATCTACTTTTTGATAACTGCTGCTAGTAATGGAAGTTCATAATGTACTACTGTATTCTAAATTAAAACAAACAAAAGAAACAACCCCCACTGTCAATCTGAATCTGCAAGCAAAGAGAATGAACATAACTGCAAGAAAAAACATTCAGTTTGATAGCAGCAGAACACACTAGTTCCTACTTAATTAAAAAACTGTTAAAAACCCCAATGTTTTGAGACCAGTGCATCTAACACAGTCAATAACCATCAGATAATTTGCAAATGATGCAGTTAAGAGGGAAGAGAAATTCGCCTTGTAGTATCTGTTCCCTCTTGTCACAGGTAGCTTATAATCCACACACTCAGCTATAGAAAGAGACTGTATTAGTATTAGCTGAGGTACAATTTTTTTTCTATAGCGGTTACTCCAATCTAAGTTCTTGCTGACACTTTCTCTGGAATGATCAGAAGGTTTTTTGGCTCATCTTAAGCCTTTTCTAAAGTACTTTCTAAAGTATTATAAAACCCCGAAAATGTCCTGTTGTTTGATGTATTACTGCCTCAAAGCTGCTCATCACTGCCTAGCTGCTGCAGTTCACCAATCCCACAAGAAAAAAAGTGGTAAAATCAGATATGCGAACTTCCATGTTGGTTATCATACCTAAAAATCTCCAGTCCAGTCAGCAAACTGGATGGTATTTCTCTTCATATGAAAACAGCAGGTCAAAAATACAGCCCTGTTAAGACAGTATACTGGGAAGGACAGTAAGTTTTCATCTTACTGTGTTACCTTCCTTCTGTAAATAATACTGTGACTTCGTATTTGAGAGAAAAATTAATCTATGTGGAAGCAGAAATATGATTATTTGCATAATTCAATTAGTTGCAGAGCAATAAAATGCCACCAACTCCATATCCATAATATCTCACACTTAATATCAATCATAAATAAATCATAGGTTTTGTATTAAATACATGGGAAATCTGAATAGTGACTATACAAATTGGTTAAAGCATGAAAAGTAAATTATGATGATTCAGTGTTCCCTGCAGACCTACTCTAACTTTCAGTGGTATTCGGAATGTAATTCACCACATTAAGAATGTTCACAGCCTTTCCAATTCCAATATATTGGATTTTAGCTCTATCTGCCCAAATCTATCTGAATGTGTTCACGACCTGAGCAGATTTTTTTTTTCCCCTATTGCCACTGGATAGTACTAGTTTTCATGTTTTAAGTACTAATCTTTAAACAGAAATAAAACTTAACAATTTGTCATAGGACCACAATTTATCTTCACATCAGAAATATCCAGACAAAGAAACTATGTGGAGCAACTGTCAATGCAAGTTCATCTTGATATTCAAATGCCTCTTGAATACCCAAAGTTTGTTGTGTGTACCTCAGGCAACTGAATACAGCAGATACCTCCTTTATAAGGCGAGATACAGAGAACTCAAGAAAAGGTAAAAGGTTTTGTGTGAAAGTAGCTTAAAATGATCAACATTGCCAGCCTAGTAGTAGCTAGTTGAAATGAAACATGCTAGTATTTGACTGTTTCACATCAAACATACAAATACAGCAAGTCCCAGATAATATTTGGACACCAGATACATATTTGATAGCAGCTCCATGTCTTTCCAGGGTTCGTATCTATCTTCTATTACCCTACCCATCCTTACAAGCGACTCCCAAAACCAGGGAAGTAATAAGGTCATGGTGTCACTCTTACAAAATACTGCACTAAGGAAACAAAATAGCTTAGTATCTTTTACAATGTCTTCAGAAAGCATCAAAATCAATCACAAAAGGCAAATCCTGAGTCAAGCAGACCAACTGTTTTATGTAATGATATCTTGTAAATGCATCAGACAAGCAAATCACGGTAGGTCAGCATACGGTATCTTGAGCGATAGCAAAGTGCCAGGTGAGCACCGGCTGACCTTCTTGCACTGTTTCGCTAGGCTTCTACCTTCAACCATTTGCTCTGCTCCTTCCTCAGGGTTGATCATCATCTGAACAGTATGGCAGGAGTGTCTCGCTCCTCAGTCCCCTCCATGAGATGTTTGCCTTACCCTCACAGCGGACGTCCCTTCTGCTGCCGATGCCACAGGAGAATGTCATCACTACCACATCAGCTTAAAACGCCCAGGGTAAGAACTTCTCAAAGTACCGTTTTGAGATTAGCCCAGCCCAAGCTTGCCTGCCTGCATACCTTGAATAACAAGCCATCTCGTGAAACTGCCAGACACCTAGTGTGGCATGTGGAAAGCTTTCTGTCACTGGCTTATAACACTTTCTGCTGCTGTGACAGAGCTCTCGGCACTCACACAACTGGTTTGACCAGTCCTCCTCTGTTCTACAGCTCACAATTATTTTGACACTCAAACACAACTTCCCCGCGTTCCTGCCCCTATTCTAAAGCTAACGAGACAGGAGACAGCCGTCTGTGTTTCCCCACAATGCAGGAATACAAAGCAAAGCAAGTGGAAACGCATCAATTCAAAACTTGGTGATGTGAGTAGCAGAGAATGAGGAACACCAACACAGGTCAGCCAAGCTTCCTTTACAGCCATAATGGGTCCATGGGCCCAGTTTGCACAAGCAAACAAAACACCTCTCTGCATAAATACATTAGAATACAGACAAGCCGTACCCTTCAAAAAACAACATTTTGTGGGTTTGTTTTTTTTTTTTTTTTAAAAAAAAAAACAACAACAAACCTAGGCACTGTTTTTCTCATTATAGATGTGTTCTTCAAACAAGCAATGAGCTTGCATACTTTTCCTCATTATCTCATGGTATTCACAAAATTTAAGTTTAAATCTGCATCAGCACATATTATGTCCATTTTAAATATTGCATTAGTACTTGGAGAAGTAGTTAAACTGCAGCCACAGGACACACAACATTGAAGGCTAGTACTGGCATGGGTTGCAACCATTTCTCATGCTACTGTAACTGAGATGTGCTTATCTGCTAAATCGCTGATAGCAAAACTGCCTGGAATCAAAAGCAAGGAGCAGAGAGCCTGCCCATACAATGAGCAGCCAGCACACCAACTTTTTAAGGCAGAAATGTCTCATAGGCAAAGGAAAGCACTCAGGAAACAGTATCTCTTTCATCCACTTCCTTTGTTATGCAGTAGAAACATCCTCTATTAACTGCTAATCAAATGACAAAAATAAGAACAAATGTGGCAATCCATCATTTAAAGCTCTCCAATGAAGTATGACACAACATAAGTATTGATTTTCTAGGGAGAACACTGAAAACCTTGATACATGGTCCTGTAACATGCCAAAAAAAAAGAAGAAAAAATATTTCTTCTGGCTACCTTCAGTAGCAGTCATCCTAAGTGGTTGTTCAGCCCTGGCCTCAGGGGCCATTCATAGATAAGAAGTTAGAAACATATAAAATAATCTTGCAGAATCATTGCATATAAAAAGGTAAAACTCGCAGATGAATATAAAGTGTACAAGCTACTGAAATTTATCGGGATATTTCCAGTTACACTCTACTGTCCACAAGTAATCTATCTCAAGGTTTAAAATTACTTAATTTAAGTCAAATAATGTTTAATACTTAGCTATTTTAACAGTACAGACCTGTTCTGCAAACTACCAGTACGTAGGACAAAGGTCTTAACTTGTTCTGCTAAATCAATCTGCTAAGTGGACAAGTCAAGTAACTTTTCCTTATGTAAGATTTGGTCTCACTCTTGCAAGCTGAGTATATACTAGGCTACATCGTGTTAGTTGGATTTCTGGAATAAAAAACTATAATAATCGTGCTACATCGTTGCTATGATAATTTTGATAATTAGCTACTTGTTTATAACTTAATTTTTACAGTGAAATGAAAATAGAATTTCCAGAAGAGCCACTAATATCATGTTTGAACACTAATTTGACTGTTTATGAATCCAAGATTTATTAAACTACATAAAATAACTGTACAAGAAAGTATACGATCAGACATTAATATTTAGTTCCTGGACTAAAACCATAGCAACTACCTGCAGAAATAAAAAGTCAATTAACAGCTAGAAGATAAATGCCATTAATTTTAAAAGCTCCTCCAATACAAATTCTGATCTTAATACAACTATACATTCTGATAAATTAGGTTATGAGAATTATTTTCACATGTGATAACAAAGTTTAATTATCCTTGTTTTAACATCACTCTTCCAACTATACTCTTAGATATAACATCAAACACACAGATGCCAGAACACAAGCCAGCAATGAATAGCTTCTAGAGGTACAACTCTAGAAACAAGATTACAAATAAAAAAATACCTCAAGCAATACCTACACTAATCCACCATACTAACTCCTCTATTCAACTTTACTGGAAGAACACTTTGTCTGAAAATTTAAGAACTCTCTATTTTTCTGTATTAGCAGACAACTAAGACCTATCATTTCAACATCAAAAATTTAAGCCCTTTCTTCCTCCCTCTCCCTTCTTTTCTTCCCCCTCTTTCTGGCCATTACCCGCTATAAAGTGAAAGAAAATGCTGCAATAAAAATAGAAGACGGGGAGGGGGGGGAGTATCAAAGTTGTTCCTTTCCATACATGCTTTACCAGTAAATTCTCACTTCAGAGTCTGTTCACTGGCATGGAGAGAAAAGCAGTTTCTCTAACAGTCAATCCTCCTCTTTCCCCTGCTGAAAAGTACCTACACTCTTACTTTTTAAGGAAGCTGTTGATACCTTCATCCCTTGGCTGTCCATCAGGTTATCCACTGTACCAGTTGAAACTTTTCCCCCCTATTCTAGTACTGCTAATTCCCAGCCACTAGAAGGTAATTCATGATAAAAGCAATTCCCTGTATGCTTCCTACTGTCTGCACAGATCTAATTAGGAACACAACCTTTCCCAGTTATAGCCTGTTAGTCTGTTATTACAGGCATGCACTGAGAATCTGGTACATTTTAATTCAATATTATGTCATTTCAAACTGCCTGTCTTTTCAATCTTCTTATGCAGCACAAATATGATTCTTTTAAATCCCTGACTACAAAGGACTTTTCTAAGCAAATGCACTATTAATGCTAGCATTTAATTTCATAAAAGATAGCTTGACCCAAGCTATCAACGCTTATGTTGTAAGTAGTCAAGGAGGAAATTACTTTGTTTCAGCCAACTTCAAAATACATGAGATGACATCTAAAGAAACATATTAAATGATAACTACAGGAAGCATTTTCTGCGGTGTGGCTTCCTAGAAGAATTCACTAACAACAAGGGGAAAAAAAGAAAGTCTGTGCCTTGTCACCTAGTAACTATCACAATGGGGCTCTTTTACAATAAACAGACTAAAGAATGACAGAATTGTGTGCCTGGGACTGTTCTGTAAGTAAACAGACTGACGGTCAAGGTCCCAAGAAATAAAAATCACTGCTCTAAGAGAAAAAAAAATATATTTAAGCTACAAAGGTTAAACATACTGTAGAGAAAGGTGCAAGAAAAGGAAGGAGGGACTAATGCTTCACAGGTGTGTGCATATACAAAAACTTGTTCAAACCAGGGTGGTTTTTGAAAGAAAGTGAAGAGCATTGAGATAAGCGACTCTGAGGCACAAAACCTTCTGAAAGGGGAGTAATAACAGGAAGTTAATGCAGTAAATGCAGTTCACTAGGCAGCAGGGATATTCAACCATGCATTACATCATATAATGGCCAGTAGCAGCCAATTATGTCAGTTCCTTTCAACAAGGAAGGGTTTTGCATCATCTTTGGGTAGATGTTTTTTGCTCATAGCTGTGCTCTTAAGAGAGACCTTGTAGCAGAGTCACTGATGAGGAGAGAATAATCTACTCACCAAACAAGTACACATGCAATCCAGAAAATGGTGAAAACACAGTTCTCGCATCATCAGCTGAGACCATGGATGCTCTTCACCTCTGGACATGTAAAAAGCACCCAGACAGGTTTTATAGCATATGAAATCAGCTCATTTTTGAATAGAAGTACAACATAAATTCACAAAGTCATCCTCTTTCCCCTTCCATTTCCTATCTGTCACAGCAGAGTACTCAAATTTCCTTTAAGTAATAGACTAAAGTCTCAAAATGACTCAAAGCTGCAATACAGATATGGTGCATTTCAGAGAGTAGGTGGGGGACAAGAAAAGGAGTGGTGAAACGCTCCATGGCTCATGGACAGATGACTCCAACAGTTCGCAGGGTCCTAAGTACCACGACCAGGCAAGCAGCTAAGTGACAGAAAAATCTGGTGACACCAACACAAGCAGCCCGAGTCCCGAGAAGTCCCTACCACTCTTCTGTGGATGCCACCTCATCACTCCTAGTTGCATTGCCACTGTAGTCTGGTGCTGTAAACTTGCTAAGGAAACACTGTGTACCTCTGAACAAAGTCCACATATTTACAGGAAAAAAACCTACCTAGAAAATAAGCCCCTTGAAATTGCTTCAGAGCAATTCTCTTTACATTTGTAATTTGAGATCCTTATTTCCTGGTGCTTTCTCAAACTGTACTGGATTGGTAACTCACAAAATTGCTGCTGTTACTCTTTATTTTGTTTTCCAAGATGGCACCTTCTCAAGATAAGCTCCACTGGAAATTAACCATAAAAATCGACGCAAACACCCTTAAGCAGTAGGGTGCTCTGCAATTCTCACTAACCTTCCATACTGGTTCTAGTTTCTGAACGCATGGCAAACTAAAGTAAATTAAACTTCTCTTATTTCCTTTACTATGCAATTCAGGTTTAGTGTACAGTTTGCCTTGTCAGTTACTGGCAGAAGGGATAATGCATGTCCTTCGGCCAGCTTCTTATGAAGATAGCTAGAAAAAGGGTTTACTCTTAGTATCCTCAACCTGCCTAGTGAAAGCAAATCACTGCTTCTTTTGCCTAGTACTAGGCCAGAAGACTTGGGCAGCACTACGTAACCAACCAGCTGTCTATCCCAGGTGCTGTGTTACTGTTCTCTGTACCAGATTCCACCTTATTTTACAAACTTCTCTGTTCCTCTGTGTCCTCCTCTCCAATTCAACCAAAAACCACTCATTTGATCTATGGGTTTACACAGATTTTTTTGCTAGCAGATCCCAATGTTGTAGGAGTGAGTGAGGAAAGAATAGCTTCATTTTGATATTGGAGGTGTCAGATGCAGACACTTATGAATCATTCCAGTTTTAGCAAAGCTGAATTTAGGAAAGCAGATGTACAGCTTGCCTACATATTTAGAAAGTTATTGTTGCTACCTCTGTATAACCCAGGTGCTAGATGAACTGAAAATTCTATACCCCAGTTAAAACAGTTAGAAATGTAATGCTTTCATGATGACTGCGCTGTTTGTTCACCTGCAATTCTTTGGACAGTAAAGTGAGCACCAAGGCACCTGAAACTGTAGCTGATCTAAACAGATCTAAACAGAAACTGTTTCCTCTATTTTCATTACTGTAGCTTTCTAATAGGTCTCCAAACATCAAGAGGTCTGTTCATTGATATGTGTTATAGCTAAAGTAGAAATACTATCAACTATCATTGTGCAACCTTTCAAAGCTGATCCAATAATAAAAATAATAATTAAAAAAACCAAGACATACACACACAAAAAGGCCACTAAAAAATCCAAACAGGTGAATCTAGAATTGGGGAGGGGGGGATCTAGAAGACAGGCTTTTTTAAAAAATAAAAAGCATTAGCCTCATGGAACCATAGCTGCCAAAGAAAATATTGATTTTTATTTTTTTTCTGAATCAGCCAATAGTAAATTAAAATGCAGTCACATAAATTTCCAAGAGGAAGTTGCATGCATTTTACAGCCATTTTTAAAATTCACACTTACACCCCAAGTCACTTTGTAATACGTTTTGCCATTATTCCAGCCCTCCAACTACCAATTAAAGCTCTCAGCAACACGCCCGGCTGCACGTACCAACGTACACTGCTCTCCTGGACTCGACTGCAAATGCAGCTTCCATTACTTGTCTTTACACCGTTCTGTGTCTTGACCTGAAAAGCACTGAGGACTAGAAGCTCCCCTTCTTTAGCAAACACGCAACTTGGAGATGAGCTGGAACTTCAGCTCTTTTTGCAAAGATGGACCCTAACAATTACTTTTGCATGCAACTGAGGACTGATTAATCCAGTAATACTGAGCAGTATGTTTCAAAACATGCCTTTCTTCTGAAATTATTTTCAAAAATTCATATAAAGAAAGATCAGCAGTGTCCTAAATCAATCCTGAGATAGCAGGTTCACACTCATCCCTTGGAAATTGTGACTCAACAGTAACTGTGATTTTAAAAAGGAGTAATATGACATTATAGTGTACATACAAATGCATCATCAATATGTACTCCACCATTTAAAGAACTCTGCCTCCTATTCACTCATGTTAAGCACATGTAATATTAAATTCCAATCCACAGATTGATTTTCACAAGTGGTTCATTACACTCAAGCAGAATACCAACTCAGAAGCACCCCTCTTCATGTAAACAGCTACTAAAGCAAAGACAAATATGTAACTTTAACAAAACCACATTTACCATTTATACTTCAATAATGCGTTGGCTCTTTCCCCGATCATTGCAGTATAGACTAAAGGCTCTGGTAATGAGATTTTTTTATACTGCCTTATGTTTCAACTTATGCATCTATGAAATGAAGTGACATATGACTGAAGTTTCAACAGTCAAAAAGGCTTTTCTCAAGGAAGCTCTGATGTTCATCAGAAAACCCCAGCAAAAGCAAAAACTGCACATCAGCACCATTTTAACAGTTCAGTTACAGACCCACTTCCCTCTTGCAGGGTCCTGGGCAACAAAAAGACAGAGTCCAAGCGATTTAGCCAGTCTTCAAATCCAATGTAACACTGGAGATGACCTTTATTTCAAAGAGTTAATTAAGATTTATTGGCCAAAGAATACTGAAGAGAATGGTAATGATTTTTAGAGTTTTCTTGACAAATCCCACACATATGAAGCAACCAGCAACCAAAGTAATACTTAATAAAGTTACAAGCAAAAAAGCTTCACAAATGCCATAGCATTTATTAGGAAGACTATAATTTATTTGTCTGAACGGTTTGTTATACAAAGGACCATTCCTCTCCTTTAAATATCATGCTACAAAACATTCTATTAGAAACATTATCTTAGATGAATCACAATAGAATTATAAGTACTTTCTATTATCTTTAAACAGATTATCCTAAGACAGAGACATTAAAGTAACCATTAACAACCAGACAAGTGTTAGAATCCCAAAACTGCCACTTCATTTCAACTCAGGTTTAATTTCCAAACTATTACACTTGGGTAAGAGATGAAACTGTAGTACAGTTTACATGCTATCGTATGTACAATGACACTCCAACACAACTGCTAAAGAAATAACTGATTTGGGGGTATGAGAACGTTTTTTTCTTCTTATAGTTGTATTGTTTGTTGTAAAGCCCAAGATAAATCTCTTCAAAAACTTTTCACATCTTTACTAGACAATAATCATTATTTGAGCAAACTAAAATGCTTTTCCAAGTCAGTGCCAACCTGTCATTGCACTAGAACTCTTGCTAAAAATTTTACATAAGACTAAAAAGAAAATGGAAGAGAAATCTTACAGTTTGTGTTAGTAGTTAGCCGTAGTATAACCTTAATAATACTTTCACCTAAACTAAACTGAACACATCTTTCTACTCCACTTGTTGGGTGAGGTTTTTTGTTTCAAAGATTTCAACTTAATGGAAAGGAACTGGCACAGAAAGGTCCACAAAGCCAGATATTTTACATAACCTAGAGTGAGATGTATAAACATGAAGGACTGTTTGAAATGCATTTGATTACTTCTCCACATCAGAGCAGCAAGCCACCCAACTCTGGAAGTGATGAAACACAATAAACGGAGATTAACTGGATTGAAAAGCATCACAACGCCTAAGAAAAAGTCAGAAAAATAACAGGTTAAGAAGACATGATGTTGATCACCACTGCCTGTATTTCATACAAAACAGATAGAGGGTGGTCTTGAGGTCTCATACACTGATGGCCTTCCTGTGTTTACAGATCGCACATATAGGAAACAAAACACACTTCAGTCCCACCTACACTAGTTCTCCCAATATTAATTCACTTTTCCCCAAGACCGAATACAAGATACTGCTCTAATTCAGAGAAAATATTACTGGGATATCACCTAGTATTGCTGAGAAGGAAAATGCAACATAACATGGTCCCGTCTACGCAGAAAAGCTAGAGGACTGCAATACAGACAGGACAACTGTGACTCACAGTACAAATGGTAAAGCTGGCCGTTTACTGGGACACGAAGTCCTCCAGCCTAGGCATAACTTGACACAGCTCCCCGATTCAGCTCACACAAAGACACACTTTGATGCACATGCTTGAAGGGAGGGGAGCGGAACAGTGCAGACACACAGTGGGTACTCTCAGGATTTCCTTATCAGTTTAATACTTAATCTCAATTATTTTTCTCTTTTTTTAATCTGACTTTTTATAAACACAGATTACATAGCCCTATAGCAATACCAAAGTGCAAAGCTCAGCATTTCTAGCAATTCTTTTAATATCAGTCAAGTACTTCAGAAGATAAGGTTTACTCAAACTTCATCTTTGCTTTTCTCTTCTTATGTCACAAGTTAGATAGTTGAGCAATATTGTATGAATTCCTTCAAGGCATCACTGGGTTTTCTACCAATGTCATGCAAGTGGTTAATATTAAGGTTGTATTAACTCCACATACGGAGTCAAGTAACAGCGCAACTCCAAAATAAAGTTCATCAGTTAAGGTTTAACAAGCAGGACGGGATTTGTTCCTATTACAACACAAGTCATGGGGTATACCTCGAGAGTGTTATTTTTTGTCATACTAGTCTCAAGGTTGGAAGCTCAGAGGAAAACTATATACTAGCATCAGCATCCTTTACCGTGAACTTCAAACAAGACTTGGATAGTTAAGGGTTTATGCACAGACTTGTAATGTTCTGTTAATAGAGTGTTTTCAGCACAGAAAAACTCTTACTCTTCTAAGAACACCAGTCTCTCCTTCAGCAACTGATGCAATGCCAGCAACAGCACTACTGTAACCATTCAGGATTTTAGCATCATGCCTTCAACTCTGCTTACAGCAAGGCTAGTACCAGCCAGTTAGTCATGACCACTACCCTGTTTGCATTCACGTTCTGACACATCACCTGTACAAAGAAGAATGTTTTAAGAGAGGGGAAGAAATCAAATTTATGATTGAGTTCACAACCTGGACAAAGTATACATTCTATGACAGCTCTTATCCACCTGAGTCATAACTCTCATTCACACTATACAAGTTATAGCACCGGCAGACGTTCTTACAAAATTGTAGTGTCATGGTATTGGTAAGATATGGGTCTTAGCATATTTGGCATTGACAATGCCAGCATATTTGCTATCAATGGCTGTTTTCAAATGTTGTTTCCAGAACACGCAACAGGGTTGTAGAATTCCAACCATGGCATGACTGTCTCTGCCTGACCACTGCATACTGAAAAACACCATTCATGAAGATGGTAAGGCTCTACTGTTTTCAAACCTGATTTTCCTACACAGTTTCTCCAGTATCCCTGGAAACAAACAAGCAAAAAACTTCGATCCTTTAAGGATGTGAATGAGTCAACTGTGAGCTCTACAGAAGACTGATTTCTGCTAATTAATGTAAGAGGCAGCATTATATACAACATCATTACATATAAAAACCAAATCAGTATTCCATGTACTTCTTGAAATTAAAAGTCTTGAAATTAAAGTCTTGATTTTCTTCTCTTTTCTGACACCAATTTGTTTCTGATGAGATTAGTTTTTTCACCCTCAATTGGAGGCAGCAGGGTCTTGGTCTATGACTTGAAGATAAGAATTATCCATAAGCCTTTCAAGTATTGTTTTTGGCAACAGGAAAGTAAGTTCAGAACAAGCCAACCCAGAACTGAGTACAAGATATTGCCTACTGGAGCCCACACGCTAGCAAAAATTGCAGATTACTGATTTAATCTATTTTTCCTGCCTAATAACACTACTAAGTCCAGAAAAGCGCTTGCTTCTTTCTATAGCTCTTTAAAAGGCCAGCTTCGTGAAATTCAATATTAACCTTGGGTAGCGATAAGCAAAACAGCTGCTAATTAGGACCAAAGAAACCACTCTCTGTATTTGGTTCTTCAGTCCTTTTCTCAACACCGTGAAATAGTGAACTTCACAATACCCACAAATACCTGTCAACGACGCCACATCAAGTCTTATAAAACAATAGAAAATATCGTTTTAGAGCCAAGTCAAGAACGGACAACTGAAGAATTTCAGAAAAAGAAGAGAAGGAGACAAAGACAATACAGAACAGGACTACTTTTCTTTATTTTTCATAAAATGGATGACATTTCAAATTGACACTCTCTTGAAACATAGTCAGACTTTCAGTTTCTCATACTTCTAGAGCTTAACCATCTCCTAAAGTCAATGGCAACAGAAGCATTCATAGCAGCCAGTGATTACATTTCCTTGTAGGTATAAAAACACAGCTGTGGCTCATGCTGTTTCAACAATTTCCTCATACGACAAAACATACTGGGACACTGGTCACATGTGGGTTTTTTAGTGTATTCTGCTTGCAACATTTTAACTTCTGAAAAGTAGTTTTACAAGAACATAAAGCAAACCACCAATAAAGCTAGACTACCGTATTTCTAATCTTACACACAGATTTCAATTCTGCAAGAGATCCTCTCCTGGTATGCAGAGTCTCACTGGAAGTATACCCGTATCAGACTCACCTGTGCAGACTATTTTCCAGGACAAGAGCCAAAATCTGCAAGCCTACATCATAATCATCTCGCTGAATTTGCACTAAAGCTTCCTGCTTTAAAGCCTAGAAGGGCAAGCAGCTTTTGCAAATACCATCTGCAAAAACAAGGACACGTACTCTACCGCAACGCTGCAGCCGGCTCTAAAAAATAACCTTCATACTGGTGTAACAGTGGCCGCGATTTGCTATCGAATTATTTAATCACACAGTTAAATCACGACACAGCCAACGAAACAGGACAACCTAATTACTAAGCCGGAGAAGAAAGCTGTCAAGAAACAAAGAGTCTAGCAGCCAGCGCAGGAGCCACAGCTACGCGCTCGGGAGGTCCTGACTCACCAGGCGCCGCTCACAGGACTTTACCCCCCCAGACCTCACGTCCTTTCGCCCCACTCCTCCCCGTGGAACCTCAGCCTCACCCACAGACCTGGCGCGACCGCTGCCAGCCAAGTGTCCCCCCACCTGCACACGCAGAACCCCTCGCAGCGGCCACGGCGGCGACAGGGCACCGGGGGAAGCCTCCCTCCGCCCCCGCGGCCCCTTGCCAGGCCGGCGCGGCCACCTCCCCTCGGGGTTTACCGCCCGCTAACTCCGCCACGCCGCGGGAGGTGACCGAAGCGGCTCCCCGGCACCGCCGCCCCCTCCCCGAGCCCGCCGGGGAGCGCCGAGCCGCCCCGCCTCGCCCCGGCCTCCTCGGCCGCCGGTGCCCCCCCGCGCCGCCCCCTCAGGGATCCCGGCAGCGCCTCTAAGGCTGAGGGGCGCCGGCCGCAAGCACCCGCGCACCCACTCGCCCGCCTTTCCGCTCGCCCTCCGGCGCGGCCGCTCACCCGCTCACTACGAGGCCGGCAGTGAAGGCGGCAGCTCCCCCATGGCCGCGGCGCGTCCCGCCGGCCGCGGCCGCCCCGGCCAGCTGACACATCAACAAAGATGGCGGCGGCAGGCGGTGCTCCAGCTCGGGAGGGGGGGGGCGCGCTCGGGGGCGTGCCCAGCCCGGCGGCCTGCCCGCAGTGGGCAGGGCCGGGAGCCCGGCAGGGGCAGTGTGTACCCCCGGCCGGGCCGCAGCCCCCGGGGCGACGGGGCCAGCCCCGCTGTGCGGGGAGCCGCGGGCCGGCTTTACGACGCTGCCCTTCTGAACGGGCGGTGGGGCGAACGGCCCGCTACCCGGAGCAGCGCACTTTTTCTCCAGGTGTCCCCCTTCAGAGGAAATTCTCCCCCATGTTCACGGTGGGGGCGGTCAGGCGCTGGAGCCGGTGGCCCCGAGGGGCTGGGACATCTCCGTCCCTGGAGGTGTCCAAGGGCCGTCTGGAGCGCCCCGCGGTGGCGGCGTGACTCCTCTCGCCGCCTCCTCCCCCCGCCGGGAGCCGCCGCTGTGCTCCACCCCCGCTGCCGAAGGCGCGAGAGCCAGGGCCGGACGGACGGGAACGAAACGGGACACGAGCTGAAGGTGCTGAATTTCACACATTAGGTAATTTACAGTGTATGTATAAATATTATTTCAATCGGGAGGGGTTTTTTTTTTTCTCATTTAAACGTACAAGGGCAAGGGATCTCGTGTCAGGCATTTCATGGTGCCACCCGAGACCACAGCCCTGAGGAGCTGCCGTACAGGACTTCTTCACCCCAACAGTATTTAGAGATGGTCACAAAGATACCTCCCCTTTTTGCAAGACCGGTGCACGATTAATAAGAGTCTCTTCTTCCCTAAGTAAACAGCATCTGGTTTTCCAGAACCAACCCCACACACGACGTCCAAAGGCCCTGCACCCACGTGCCATGTCAGCGGAAATCCAGTCACGCTCATCAACGGAGCCCAGCGTCAGGCGACGCCTGCCGGTACGTCATTCTGGCGGGATACAAAAAGAATTGTGGAAAATTTGCTGGGCGTGAAAAATCCGGAGTATGTTTCACTGCTAGAAGCAGCAATTTCTCTGTGGAACACACAGCCTTTTGGAATCCAGAGCACCACATAAATGCCATTTTATTTTATTTAATAAAAAATAAATTGAAAAAACTACCATAGCAGACAAGCTGTTAAGTGAAAACAGTTGCATTTACTATAGCAGATCAGGTAAAGTGAGCAATGGCAGCTTTCCTGCAGGAACTTCTTAAACATAACAACAGAAAAGCAAGTTAAAAAAACTGAATAATTTGGGTTGGAAGGGACCTCAGGAGTGTATCTAGTCCAATCCCCTACTCGTGGCAGGGCTAACTGATGTTAGATCAGATTGCTCCTTTGTTTTGGCTAATTTACTTTTATATACATATAAAACGAAACACATATGCTGTGTACCTATAAAACACAGCAATGATTTCTTCTTGGATGACTTCGAAAACAAAATGTGCTGCATAGGTTTACTTACAAACATTAATTGGGAGCTTTATTTCAGAGCAAGTTGTTTTTCTCCTTATTCTTTCCAGGTAATTGGAATTTCAAAAATCACAAATGCAAATTTTGGGGTCCTAGAAAATATCCCTTGAAACCTTTTTACAGATCCTTAAAAACAACACTGGGATCTTAGAGAAAATCAATCTGCAAACCATTCAGAGCTCACAACCATAAACCTTTGGATTTTCATTATTTTGGGAAAGCTAATACTGCTTCAGATAATTAAACATTAATATCCTAACCATCACCTCTCAAGCAGTGAGTCAGATGAAGGCATATGCCTTTAAAAACATTATTTAGGTGAGAGCATAAACTAGAGTAGGTTGTGGAGAGAACTCATGGCCTCAGCTTTAACCTCCAAATGATATTTTCAAGGCAAAAATCTAGCCATTGCTTTGCTCATAATATGCTGTGCATTCCATATTGCTAAAAATACATTAAAAAATCAGGTGTGGAATAGAGATAAGCAAAAATTGTTCATTTTCAGAATGCAGTGCCACGCAACACTCACTTGCTAACTGCCATGCCACCCAAGTCTGAGCTTTGCTTTCAGAAATGCTGCTTTGCCACTCCTGCTCCTGGTTCTGCAGCTGAGCGGGAAAGTTCACCCAGCCTTGCTGCTCTGTAACGCAGTCACTTCAGTGCCCAAATGCTTCTTATTTGGTCTTCTCTCCTAGTTATTTACAGGCAACTGCAGAGACACCAGTGTACTCTGGCCCCAGTCTTTCTAAGATTTATGCTTCTGCTTTGCTGTACACTTTGTCTGCAGTTCCACGGACGTTAATTGTATGAGGCTTTGTGTGTCCCACCAGACCTGGCAGAATTTCAGCTGATTTCACCTTTTATTCTGGACATTTTTTTCAGCACGACTGAAATCAGGTTGAGAAAATCAAGCCTGGTTAGCGGAATTCTTCCTTAAAGGCAGGCAAAAAGGATTTTTTTGTACTTAGCTAGACTCCTCACAGCTTTAGTCCCTGCACTGATGCTTAGACAGTTCTGGCTTTTATGTACCTGTACTTCGGGCAAATTTTCATCTAAACAGTATTTTATCCCAAAGAGACAGCCACAGATACTTAGGGAATGATAATGACAGAACACAGAGAGAGCCCCTTCCCCAAGTCATCTGCATTCGTATTAAATAAGAATGACTGAATTACTGTAACTCTTAGCCAGCCATAGCTCTCATTTGGCATGTACAAATGCTGAGGTAGACAATTTCTGAGTGAGAGAACTTATCATCTGAAATATAGACAGTCATACACAACAGCCTTCTCTTCTGCTGCAGACATAAACTGCATTGCAGAGGCAGAAGCAGAATTTGGCCCGTATTTTCAAAAGGCTGTAGTTCTGGCTTTTGTCTCATGCTTTGGTATCTAAGAAATTGTAATTGCTCAATTTCCAGGTGACGTTTATTAATCATACATAGCATTTTTATAGCTTTGCCCACCGGAGGGGCATACAATCCTATGCTTTCTCCTTCAACTAAAAAACTGTGAGCAACTCCACTCTTAAGGGAGAACAACAAGGTGGCTGAAACAGCAGAGGTGCTGAACACCCCACACTCCTGCTGTACCAAACACTGCAAACTTAATAGATATTTGCAAGCAGCTGCACACCCATGGATGGCAGCACTAAATGTAGAAGACACATTATTTATGGTTCCCTTGAAGAAAAAGTTTGCTTTCACTTGGGAGGGAATACAAGATACCTTTAATAGACTTCCACAGGGGTATAGACATTCACCCACAACTGCTCATACTGCTCATACTGTACTTGCTGAACTTTTACAGCCTCACTCCCTCAAGATGTGAAGTTGTTCCAATACATAGATGATATTCTGACTGGAGGAACTTCTTCTGAGAAGGTGGGGGAAGTGGCAGCACCAGTATGGCAAGCACTAAATAAAGCACAAAGTGAGATTCTACCCAGAAAATGTCAGGGACCAAGTAAAGAAGTAGAATTTTAGGTACTTGGCGGACGCAGGCAGTGCAGTGATTAATCCAGATACCTTAAGAAAAAACAAAGAGCTGTAAATGCCCCAATCAAGGAAGGCGTTACAACAATCAATGGGAACTTCAGAATATTGGAAGAAGCATGTGTTTGCATTTTCTATAGTTTCCTGTCCATTATACTCACTCTTAAGAAAGGCAAACCCTGGGAGTGGAAACTGGAATATAAAAAGGCAGTCAAAACTCTAACTGAAGAATTAAACACGTATCAGTCACTGGGACCAGTACACCCCTGTGACCCTATTATAGCCAAATGGGGTTTCATCGAACATGCTACTTGCTGTAACGTGCTCCAAACTGGCCCTGATGGGCCCAAAACACCTTTATTGTTTAGCTGAACCACATTTAAAGAAACAGAACAATGATACTCTGAATGGGAAAAGGGACTTTCATCTTTAGTCTGAGCAGTTAAACAAGTTGAGAAAATAAATCAGGGACAACCTGTGCAAACTGGAGGACTATTTAATTTACTAGAAGCAATCCTCAAGGGGACTGCTCCCCCAGGAGTTGCACAAAACCCCACTACCAGAAAATGGTAAGCCTGCCTAACAGGAGTTGCAGAAAATCCGCAATAAGTGAAGGACACACTAAGGTTTCCAAATTGCAGATGCCCATAAACACTGACCCTTTAGCATTACAACCACCTTTAAAACCTTCACCCATTCTGAATGCACTGCCCTTCACTGAGGGTACACCAACAGAAAACATTTGGTTTACGGATGCTTCAGCAACCCTCAAACCCTAACAATGCTGTTTACCCCCATTTCGGTCTTGTGATATATTGCCTCAGTGGGAAAGAATTAATGAAAGGGACTACCAATTGATTCTGGATGCACTTGGTGTAGCCCAAAATAATGCTTCTCTAGCTCTTAGTTGTATCCAAGCTCAACTGTGGATGCCATCTATGGTAGCAGCAATTAGAAGGTGAAGAGGGCACCTTACCCACTGAAATTCAAAAGATAATTTCAGATAACGCAACTAAATTTGAGAAAGAATTCCAATCCTGGTGGTATTTAGTCAATTTTCCTTATGACCCCATGAACAGTGAGGCCACAGCTTTTGCCTTAACCGTATGCAATGCTTAAATATATACCATACACCAAATCATTGCATTAGGATCAAATCACAATGGAAGTGTACTCTATCCATTAGAGTCTGGGCCCAATGAAATGGAAACAAATGGCAAACTGTCAATGTTAACACACGCGTTGTATGGAACAGCAAGGATTTATTTGTGAGAGTAACACTGTAAAATTGCCTTGACACTGAACAAAATGTTTGTCATTTTGAAATGCATCCCAGTGAAACCCCTGAAACAGTACTTGTATATATTGGAAAAGGACGTTTGTATGAGAACCGTTTGTGATTTTATAGTTGTAGATAACATCACTGTAGATACAAGCAATCACTCAAATATTTGTAACTTTACTGATGTTATGGGATGTGACTTTATTTATTCAGCTCCTGTTACGTCCTATCAATTGTTACAATCTAACTATGCGTTAAGATTTATTGCCTATCACCATCAGAATGAATCTTACAATGGTGAAGAAACTACAACACAATGACCTGTGTCAGCTGCTAGAACAAGTCTGAAACAACAGACACAAAACTCCAATCACCGTTCATCACGATACCGAAGAGATACACGGTGTCTTGGAAAGAGTGAAGAAGGATGAAGAATACTACTGGTGGGAAACTCTTCTGGGATAGTCACCAACAGCAATGGGAATGTTTAATCTTAAACTTCACCCAATTGTGATTTTACAGACTCTACCTTTAATATGTTTATTGCTTCTAATTCTGTTGCACATAAAGTTTTGGTACATGATAAAACAAATAACCCAACTTCAACTAACCAATACACACAAATCAACAAACAGCAGTGCTTCACTGCCTGTACCACCACTCTGTGAAAGTAAGATGAATTGACTGTAGTCATGGGGTGGAGTGTGGCGGTGTGCTCCACCTCCCCATTTACACCATACCCACCACTGGGGGTCACAATAGCAGCATCCAGCTTATGCTGGACTTTGGGAGACAGTTGGAAACATGGTAGCCAAAGGCTGGCTGGAACAGGGACCTAGATGTCTCGCTGGTATGCAAATATGACTGTAGGTCAATCATCTTACTCTATGGCAGACAGCTCAGAGCCTGTTGAGCTCTCCTGAACAACAGTGGGCTGCAAGCAAGGATCTCCCCTTGAGTAGGGATGCCTCTCAAGGTTCCTCCTTGAGGGTGAGAGAATCCTTATCATGTCAGATACTCTGTTAAGTGAACTGGGAATAAGCACGCTGAAATTTTGAAATCTTAGTGAAGTGATATAAAGGAGTGATTGCGCATATGTAATCCTTTAGACATAAACTGTTGACCAAGTCTGGGACTAGGATTTGATCCAGCCACACCTAGACTCCTCTCTGGAAAGGAGTTTAGAAAGCAAGGGGGTCCTTTCTGAACCTCATGACTCAGTGGGAGGGTCTCCCTGGCAGTTTTGTATGACACTGTCCTCTATGCAGTAAATAAACAAGTGTACCTTGCCATCAAATCTTGTTAAACCACTGTCGCATTTACCACTGAACTTTGTTAACTCACTGTTTTATATCAATAAAGTATATTGTTGCTTCTCTCTTATGAGTGAAGTGCGTGACTCCATCCATGACAGGCTGGCATTGCCGAGGAGGAGCTGGGAGCAGAGTCCAGGTTGCCTGACTCCCATCCTCTGCATTCGTCACAAGGCCGGTCTGTTATAATGTAATTACTGCAGGCTGATTTGATTCCTGTATTTCACATCACAGCAAGATTACATAAAAAGTTACTGTTTTCTTCATTAGGAATTGCTTTCATTGTCTAACTATTTTATTCTAAGCAAGTACAGTTTGCCAGGTGTCTTCAGGGAGCACCATCCACAAAGCCCCAGGAGCCCTGTCTTCCCTCCATGTGTCAGGTAGGGACAGCAGCACTGCTGAAGCTGCAGTCCCAGTACTAAGGCCTTGCCACCGCTGTCGTGTCTGATGCATGCACAGTATAGTTAATCCTAAGTGTGACTGTGATTACACAAGTGCTCTGATTAAGTTATACCTGGAAAAAAACTATTTTCATTATATGTTGTTTGGACTGTCCTTTCAAAGTTCAGCATGTAGCACAGTGGTGTCCCAGCTAGTTCCTAGGCACTTAGACCCTACAAATTAGAGCTAATGACACACTGGTACAGTTATTACAGAACCTACATGTAGGCAAGCTCAGAGCTCTTGCTAAAAATTGTAGGCAAGACACATCAAGCTCCCACAGCTCCTGTGATGTGGCTCCTGTCCAGCCTCCATGCTAACAGCCCTCTCCCCAGTTCCCTCTGACACTCCTTGGCATTTATCTTTTTCCACTGCTACAGCCAGGCCTCTACTGCTGTCATTTCCTGCCCTTTCTTCTTGCAGTACCCTGAGGCATGGAAAGTCCCAAATGACTGACATTTAAGAACCAAAAACAATGAAAACATTTGCCCTGGCTCAATCATTCTTTGCAACTTGTAACTGCAAGAAAACTTTGTGCCACTTCACGTGCTGATGAAGTTCTGTCTCCAGAGCAATACTTGATTTTCCTTTTCATTGCATCCTGTCAATATACTTCCAGCACACTCTGTAGTGTTAATTAGTGTCATTTCAAAGGACTGTTCAAACTGGCAGCATTATTTTGATTCAGCAGGCCTTGGGGATCAAAATGGCTAGCCAGCTAAATGTACTAGAAAAGTGGATATTTTAAGTCACAGTCTAATTTTTTTTTTTTTTTGAGAGGTTTGAATGACAGAAAAGTATTTCTTAATGCTTCACTGGTATTAGTGGTTCCTAGGCACGAGGATTATTGGTTTAATCTTGGGGACAGAGGAACAAGGTGCAGGGAGGTAATGGAGCCTGCACAACCGTAATTGCCCTGTCTCCCCACAACCTCCCGTGTGTGCCTACTCTGATACACAATGCTAGGAAATTTGGCAAATGGATTTCCTGAAATCCCACCTAACCCTACCTAATTTCTCCTCCTTCTTTCAGAGCACCCTCCGATACTGTCAGCTTCTACTCAGATTGCAGCTGAGGGCTGAAGTTCATTGGAGCCAGGAAGAGTCTCTCCTCTGACTTTGATAGGTAGTATCTAAACCACCTAGAAAAAATTCAGCAAACCTTTGATGCGTTGTTCCCTTTTCTTCTGAGAATGCTTAGCAGGGAACAATAGTTTGGCAGACAGGATCCTAGACTTAAACAGGGAAGACTTAGACTGAAATGCTGTCACAGCCAGACTCCAAATGACTTTAAGGCAAAACAGCTGTGCTTCAGTTTCTTCTCTGTGAACAGAGATAATTATTCCCTGCACCACAGAACTTGTAAGAATAAAATCCATCACTGATTTTATACACTTTAATAATAACTACAACAGTGTAGGCACTAAAATAGACCAGATTCATTTATTTTTGGTGAAAGTTTAATTGCACAGCACTGGGAACAACTGAAAGCACATCTAAGCAGTAGCGTAACTGCAGTAGTGTTGAGGATGAAGTATGTTTTCCAGTGTAGATAGAGACATGAGGAGGGGAAACAAAGGTTAAAAGAAGAAACAAGGAAAACACCTTGTATAGAAAAAAAGAGAAAGGGCAAATGAAAGCAGAGAACAGGTTGGAAATGGGAGATGAAGTGATGTATTTTCTAGGCTGCAGGGCAAAATTAAATTATTTTAAAATACAAATGCATCAATTTGATGTATCAAATTTCATCATTCGTGCATAGACCTTACAATCACCTTCTGACTTTGTATGAAACAAGGTTGTCTAACCGATGTCCTGAGAGAATTATCGTTTTATTGCAGAAATTGCAGAAAGCACCTATACACCCTTCCTGCTGAACTACGAACATCCGGCCCGAGATGTGGGTATGCCTGCTGCTGTGCACCACTGACAGGCCGAGGCAGGAGAAGCTGCTCAAGCACAGAGTTCTGAGTATAACCTTTAGTTTTTCTGAAATTAAAAGCGAAGAGCAGTGCTACTCATTGCTCTCTGTAGGTAGTATTTTGTAACTCTTAATCTTTTTGCATCGGTAAGAGCAGTACAGTACATGGATCCCCAAGGAACGCCATGGGGTTACTAGTGCAACCATGGATGTTTCACTGTCTCTCACCAAATTCTGCTGAAGACAGAGTGAGAAAATCAGTACTGCTTTTGAGTAATAAAACAAAAGCAGTCTCTTGCAACACGCCAGGTGTAACACAATTTATAACTCACACATTTTTGGCCAGGGCTCTGACAACGATGCTGTAGCTCCACGTGAAAACAACAGCGTTCTAGCTCTCAAGCCTTGGGACAGGCGACATGACCAGAGTGGCACCCATGAGGAGGTGACAATGATGGCGCCCACCCACAGCCGGGTGTCTCCTCAGCGCCTGTACCTGCCGTTTCCTCACTCAGGCCGCCGCCACGCGTGTCGCTCTAAAGCACACCGTGCCAGGGGTTGCTCCGCTCGCTCCTCCCAGGGTAAGATGGCGGCGCAGCCGCGGAGCGCCGGATCCCGCCGGCTCCCGCCGGCCGGGCAGCACGTGCCCCCGCCCCGCCCACGGGCCGCCGCTGGGCGGGACGAGCGCGGCGCGACGGCGGGGAGGGCAGAGCCGCAGAGAACCGTCGTTCCCCTCCGAGGGCCGGTCCTTCCTCTCTAGCCGAGGAGTCCTGGAGTGAGGGGCCAGCCCGGCCTCCCGTCTGGCGCCACGGGGGCGGGGGGGACTCCCTGGGGGCGAGCACTGCCCTGAGGGAGGGAGGGAAGGGACTCGGGGCGGGCGGGCGGCCGAGGGTCTGGCGCCCCGGCCTTCGCCGGCAGCGGCCGAGCCTTGGCTGGAGGCTGTGGGGTGGGGGTGTTTAATTTTATTCTGAGCTAATTAAAATAGCATGTAGCGGTACTGCTCGTTTGCAGTTGTGAAGGCTCGTTTCTGGTCGAGTTGATTGCAGCGTCAGTTCGTGCAGCCAAAGACTGCTCTGCTTTATTTGCAAGTTCATTTTAATTCGGTTTCTCCCATATGGTGTAGCAAGAGAGTGTTCTTGTATTTAAAACAATTATATTGCAGGTTGACATTGGGAAAGCAGGTGCCAAAAGCTTGTTTTGGCAGAGCCCGGGGCAGTGGTTGCCCCTCAGGCGATGGCGCTGCCCATTCAACCTGGTGGGTGTCCCAGGGCCTTCACCGGCGGCCGCCCTCCCAGTCGCCTGGAACCCATCGGAGCAGCTTATGCTTCAGTGTAGGGGGCGATTTATCTACACCAGAGTGAGGTCTCCTCAAGAGAGGTGGGGCCTTCGTGAGTCCAGTGAGCTTAAGGTGCAGGTTGTGACAGGCCTCCTGCTCCTCAGTGCTCTCCTCTCCTAAAGGACTCTTCGTCGGTTGTTTTTAATCTGAAGTGTTCATTGTGGAAATCTTTAACGCAGAAAGCATTTTACTTTTTACTGTACAAATTAAAGAAATAGTAGAGAATTAGCCTTCCAAAACTGATGCTTAAGTATAGCTTCAGAACATGACTTTAAAATATTTTAATACTTGTGTGCCTGCCTGAATTAATCTTTAAATCCATGCTTTTGTAGTTACCTGGCCTACAACCACCTTTTGTCGTACAGCCACCTTGCGTCGTACTCTGATGTGAACATCTACATGATGGCAGAACCGCTTCATGTGAAGAGCAAAGGTAATAAAGTTGTAGGTGGAGGTTAAAGCAGCAGAATCACAACTGCAGACTTCCTGTTGAAAAGCTCTCAGTTTTGAGGCTGAAGTTCTGAAATAGCTAACAAAAGTAAGTATTTTGTGGACAAACAGTACAGGGTGTTTTTTGCCAAGTGTTGAAACTATACAGAAAGTTTTAACTGCAGCACAAGTGCAATAAAGGAGAGACTTTGTCCAAAGTTTGACAAAGGTATCTTGACTTTGTTCTTCTGTAATTGTGTGTATGCTTGATTATTGATAAACATCATCAGTATGAGCATGGCTTATAAATATAGCTAACTCCTAATTATCCAAATTGCATGGGCTGGAATGTCTTAAATAATTGAAGAAACAGCATAATTGGAGTACTGGGGAATTTGGCGCAGATACGTGCAGTGGGAGTTGGAGTTCCTTTAGCAGTGTTTCTTGCCTTCGTCAGTGCCTCAGTACTGTCTGATCCATGTTCTCTTTTACTCCAGATAGGCAGGGAAGGGGGGGAAAAGGCTTGAATCTGGGAGGTCTGAGATAGCTTGGTATGCAGCCATCTTGGGTCTGGAGTGTACATGAAACTTGATTTTGTGTTAGGCAAGAGTTTTAGTTTAGGCAAAGTGTACAAGATTAACTTGCTTCCAGATGGGGAAAAAAGGCCACGTAGGCTCTATGTTGGCTTAGTGGAGAACTAATAAGCCTGCCAGACTGGACCAAGCTCCGAATGGCATGTGTAGTCTCCAACTGAAAAAAGTTCTTTGTGAGTAAATGAGTTGCCCATCTATAAAAACATAGTTCCTAGTATATTGGTATGCAGGCTTAGCTGAATGTTTGTCTTGTAAGAGTGGTTTGATAAACTCACTGGAAAGGCCACAAGGCTTTTAAGGCACTCATTGGAAAGTCAAAATCTCTTGTTTCAGAGTACTTTGTTTCTGAATACTTCTTGATGTGACAAAACTATGCATAAGTATAAACTTAACATAGGCTACATGATCAACAGTATTGAAAGAAACTTTTTCTGTTTTGGCTACTGTAAAATTGCTTATTCTGAATTTTTCCCCTATGGATGTTGGAAACTATGTAAATTTTTTTGTTCCTGCTGAACAAATTTAATTGAAACAAATTTATGGATGGAGAATGTTAAGACTTATATTGAATGATAAGCACAGAGTGGTAAAACTGTTGCTTTAATAATATCACTGACAGTAGGTTTGAATAAACATAGTATCGGAGTGATAACAAGAAGTGACTTCCAGAGTGTGACATGGTCCTAGCATCTCCATTCGCTCAAACATGCTAGCAGAATAGTAGGAGTAGATAAGAGCCTCATGTCTTCCTACAAATACTCCATAACACATGTATACATTGGCATTGTTAATCATAAGCCTTTGCAAATACTTCTGCTTCTAGGAAGTTCCATGGAAGGCATAACTGGTAGAGGGAACTTGCTGTTGACAGCTGCAGCTGATAAAGGAAATACTGTGAGTTATTGCACTTCATAATTGCCCCAAATACTCTGAACATTTCTAGACAGTGGAAAAGACCAGCATGTATTGCTCCTTCTAGAACTTTGACACATTGTCTTTCTTTGTTGTCACGTTTTGGTATACTAGAATATTTTTACCCTAATGGGCAGCTTTTTTCTGTTAAGAATCACTTAAGATTTTCTTCCACAGGTGTCACGTTCTGATTTGATTCATGAGAAGCCGAAGAAATTGCAATATTCCTCTGAAAATGTTTTCTGTATTGGCTATGAGAAGAGTCTCTTTAGTTCATTAGTATCACCCCCTCAAATGAGGACTTGCCATCATTGTGGTCTGTTTGGTAAGTGCCTATCATCCTGTAGTTTGTGATGCATAGTATATTTATCCGTGAAACCAGATGAGAAGGTTTATTTAGAAATGTCTTTAAATGGATGTATGTTTTTATCTGTCAGATGCTGCAAGTATAGTGACTATTCAGAACATAGTTGGAGTTACAGAACTGATAAACAGAAGAGAGCATCTCCTTAATGAAAAATGTTTTTGGTTGATTTTTTTTTTTTCCTTCTTAAATATAGAAGGAATTTGGGACATCTTGGGCAGTAATGTCCGATAGCTATATGTGAATACAAATACCTATTTGTATGTGCTTAGAACTGTAGTGGAACTGTCTTGTAAAGCAGTTATTTAATAATACATGGAGTCTGTATCTTAACAGCTGTTGTCTCTTCTGATGTAGATATTTCTCTCTGACTTTCGTTGTTTTTTTTTTTTTTTAGGATCCCTCAGATGTTCCCAATGCAAGCAAATATACTATTGCTCTGCAGATTGTCAGAAGAAAGATTGGTCAGCACATAGTGTTGTATGCGAGCCAGTTAAACAGAAGTAAGTTTGTTAAAAGTTCTGCCAAATAATCTTTACTGAAAGACAGTATCCCTCCCAATACAACTTAAATGAACGTGTAAAGGCACTATTACAGTAAAATATGTTGCCTGTTCTTAGGCCAATATTACATTACTTCATACTTGTCAGAAAACTCAGTTCTGCTGTTTTAGAAGGGTGACTTGAAAGATATTTTTTGAGTTTTTGAGGTGTTCTGTAGTGTGATTTAAAGCAAAAGCATTATTTTTACTTGCGTCAGAACTATGTGAGCATGCAGTAAGAATATCAGCTTATCACATGACTATTATTGCTGTTGATGATGTAGGGAAGGGAGGACAAATGAGACTGTGCTTTTCAGCAGTGGCATGGTTAATGGATTGCATTTAACAAACTCTGAAGAGGCACCCTTTGAATCTAACTGTAGCCTCAGTGAACTTCATGGATATTTTGTCTTCAATGAGCTCAGCTCAATTAGAAGAAGTTGTCTCAGCCAGGCCGTTCTCTACCTGCTCATTATTGCTTTTTGACATTCTAGTTTAGATGCTCAAGAGATCACTCTCTAATCTGTGTGAATTAAAGTAAGCACCATTAGGTTATGACACAGAACAAATTAACTGGCTGGCTTTGGAACAGTTTAGGGGAGTGATGAGACCATTTCAGCCAACCATCTCTAGCATCATGATGGCAGTTCAGTGAATCTGCAACCAGGTGTCCATAATCAAAGTTTAAAAGAGATACGGGTTTTTTCCACAAGTTTTTCTACAGTGACTGAGTGGGGGGAACATGGGGACAATCTGGCATATGTGTTATCTGGATATTGCTTTTGTATTCAATTGAAATAGAACATTTCTTTTTTATGATTTTATAGTTCTTAAGGTTTGCTTGGGTTTGGAGTGTTAGCAGAACTCTACAACAACATTCTCCATTTTAATCAAAATTAATTTAGTTTTTGCTGATGGCATTGGGAAAAACACACCAAGTATTGCATTACAGGGATCTAACAAATCTACCATTCTACATTTTCTTGGAGGAGGAATAAGGGTTGACAAAGCCCACATACTATGAACACAGTCTTTTTGTTTTATTTGCAAGTAAGTATTATGAATGCTACTTGTCTATCTTTAGTTCTTCAAAATTAACCTTTTTTTTTTTTCTTAATTACAGTGTAAGTAATAACAATGGAGGCAAGTTACCTGCTAAAACTGAGAAGGGAGTTTATCTTAAGGTATAGAGTACGATTTTCGCTATGTCTTGAATGGGTCTGCTGTGAGCTAGTTGCAATATGCTTAATTTAACGTGTACAGGAAAGGACTAAATTCCAGATATTATAATCTACTCACTTTAGAAAATCAATGCTTTAAATCAAAAGTTAATGGGAGAAGCATTCAGAAATATGTTACTTCCAGAGCCCTTAGCAATGCTACCAGACATCTCGGTTTTGTTTGAAAAAAACACTTGTGAAAAAGTTAAAAATCAAGACATATGATGTTGCTAGAGAAGTATTTTAGGAACGAAACAGATGTAGCTTGTCCAATTCAGAAAAATTCTGCGTATCTTCTTGTTTTCTGTGTAGATCATGAACTGATGCCTGTAGCCTTGTAAATTATTTGAGAAATAAATTGAATGTAGTATTGTATAGTAAGAGATGCAGATAAGCTTTTATTTCTTTGCTGTAGCAGGAATTAAACGTGACACAGTTCTCCTTTGTAATGTTCTGAAGCCTCTCTTGATCTTACTTTTCAGCCAAAGATTTTCTGTAGTCTTCCTGTGAAGTCTTCTGCAGTAGATCGTTTTGCTGCCTTCATGGTTTCTTGGGATGGTATTTAGGTGACTAAATATGCGTACCTCCAAGTAGCTCCATATTTACGCTGTACAAGAAAACTCCTTTGTCATACACTTCAAAGTAGCTCATTCATCTGCTTAACTTTTTGAAAGAATTTAGAAAGGAGGCTTCATTTTCGGTCATGAGATTTCTGTTAGTTCATCTTGGTATCTTTCGGCTGTGTATACTTATGACTGTTCTAGTAAAACTGATCAACTGATAGCAAGGGACCTTTATACCAAGAGGACATACAATATGAGTAAACAATTTGTAGCAAATCCATTTTGAAATAACAGAAGATTTTATTTTTCCCTGATTCATGTGAATCTCGAGCAAGTTCTGCAGAAGGAAGAGAGCTTATATTGCGTATTGAACAATCTTCAATGTATTATGCTATTGTACTGTGAGATGTGTTTTAATGCAAAATGTTCTAGAGGGATCTTTGTTGCAAGTAAACAATTAATTTGGCAGTTGTAACAGTAATCTTGGTCATTGTGCATTGTCTGCAATATGTTCATCCAAATGTAAAAGTGGTTTTCCCTAACTATGTGTTTAAGATTATTTTTCTAATGTTTTTAGGCTGTCACAGGCACAGATGGTATGCATTAGGCAGGTTACACTAAATGTTTCAACTTAAAAAAAAAAAAAATGCCTGCAGTTAAAGCAGTAGCTATAATCCACTTTGTGGTGTTAAGGCTACAATGAAGCAGGTGGAATTCAGTTCCTCCTACTTGTAAGAACATCACAAGTGGGAAATACAGCTCAGTTGTCCTGTAAAACAGGTGTGAAAGGAAGAGGTGAATGTGTGAGACTTCAGCTCTTGTTTTTCATTGTCTGTTCAATTATCTCTATGATAATGTTTTACATTATTTTCAAGAGTAATACAAACTCTGTAAGACTTCTTATTGAAAGTCAAGAAAAGCACTGTTTTTACATGCTTTTTGAAATGATAAAAAGTTCTTTTTTCATTTGTTACTACAAGGAGCTACAGCTGAACAACTGCAGTTTAAACATAACTTGTAACTGTTTTAAATAGGGTAATTCAACATCTGTGGAGTCCCTCAAGACAGAAGAGCCCATCAAGAAAATAATGCTTTCGGATCTCCAGGCTCTAGGGATCAAAAAAGCTATGGAAGTACAGGTACTTTTATTTTGGAAGAACCCTACAATGCTTTGTTAGGTTGCATTTGAAGCTTTGTTAAGCATATATAGCTGCATGTCACCTCAGCTCTTTGTCTTATTTTGCTTACATGTAAAATTCCTTTATTTTTAAAAGATGAGTAAATGCAAGCAGGGTCAGTAAGTGAGGAAGATTCTTTCTGTTAAGGTCAACATAGCTGGTTTTGTTCCCTGCAGTTAATTACTTCTATGTTCAAAACAAAAGAAGAAAATTGGTTATAGGTTGAAATGCATTTATTGAAATGAACACTGGTCCTGAATAATATACTGTAGGTTATTCTTGCATAAGTATCATCTGCTGTGGCTTTTCTTTTTAGGGTACAGTAACAGAGTTCAAGAGTCCAAGTGAATTTTATATACAGATGAGTTCTCCAGAAGTTTTAGACCAGATCAGTAAGCTTTATGTGAAACTGCAAGATTCTTACGCTAACACAGTTATTCAAGAACAATATATTGCTATCAAAGGGGAAGTGTGTGTTGCAAGGTGTTCTTTGGATCAGGTAATATCTGATTGTCCATAAAATAACCATTCTATGTTGAGCTCATTGTGTTTTGCATGTTTTGCTTTTGAGTCTCTACCAGTGGAGGCTGCTAATTAGAAATCAGTTTATTTTGGTGGAATTGTGGTACTAACTAACTTTATAACATCTGGAACTCAAATTTAAGGTACTGATTTTTTTGCCCCCTTTAAAAAGCTTACTTCTGTGTGTTTAGGTACATGACCCTTATAGGTACTGTTTGTCCTACTGCTGCTTGAAGGCTGTGTGTGTTCTTTGCAAATTTAAACTACTGTAGTTAGAACAGTTTGGAATATGACCCTGCTTACTAACTTTTTTAAGTTATTCTTACATAATTTCTTACCTGACTCTTCTATTTGCATTTCTATAGCTACATCTAGTTCGTTTACTTTCCCACCCTTTTTTTTTTTTTTTTTTTTTTTTTTTTTTTTT
>VFFE01007601.1:2798717-2828553 GCA_008921705.1 Burhinus oedicnemus
TTTTTTTTTTTTTTTTTATTTCTTCCCACCTTTCTCCTTCGTTGTTAGCAGATTCTTGATTTACTGTACGGTACCCAGTATCCATAGGAGTAGAATTTTATCTTCACAGCAGTCAAGACTACAGTGAGTTGTGTTCATTTGCATTTCTTCAGAATTGGTCAGTGCCTTTGTTGTTAAACAAACCTGATGAAGTAAAGCAAAATATGTTGTGTTCTTACTAAGATGATCATTTATTCCTACACAGACCTGGAATAGAGCACTGGTAAAAGATGTGGATATATTGCAAAAGAAAGCACAAGTGTTCTATATAGATCATGGAAATGAGGAAAATATTCCACTCTCCTGGATTAAAGCTCTGCACAAAGACATCGAACTGTTGTTTCCTCCGTGTGTGAGTTCTATTTTTCTAAAAGTAGCTGAGGTATATTATTTACTCAGTAGGAGTAGGGAAGTGATTGTGCCCCTGTACTCAGCGCTAGTGAGGCCACAGCTTGAGTACTGTGTTCAGTTTTGGGCATATAGAAGGGACATTGAGGTGCTGGAGCATGTCCAGAGAAGGGCAACAAAGCTGGTGAGGGGTCTGGAGAACATGCCTTACAAGGAGCGGCTGAAGGAATTAGGGTTGTTTAGTCTGGAGAAGAGAAGGTTGAGGGGAGACCTTATTGCTCTCTACAACTACCTGAAAGGAGGTTGTAGTGAGATGGGCGCTCGTCTCTTCTCCCAAGTAACTAGTGATAGGACAAGAGGAAACGTGTTCAAGTTGTACCAGGGGAGGTTTAGGCTAGACATTAGGAAAAAATTTTTCACGGAAAGAGTTATCAAACGTTGGAACAGGCTGCCCAGGGAGGTGGTCGAGTCACCATCCCTAGATGTGTTTAAAAGTCGTGTAGATGTGGTGCTTAGAGACATGGTTTAGTGGCAGACCTGGTAGAGTAGGGTCAATGGTTGGACTAGATGATCTTAAAGGTCTTTTTCCAACCTAAATGATTCTATGAAATGAATTGCTCTGCAATGAGTGTAACTCGTGTTTCAGAGTAACTGTCACTATCACAGTGTTTTGTGTTCAGTGAAAGTGATGCATAAAAACTGGTATACTACACTAAGTTTCACCTTTTCAAATGTTCTCTAGCTATTCCCATAGGAATGAGGAAGGCTACCTGGCTTTTTTTCTCCCTAGTCACAGAATTCTTGGGTTCTGAACTGATAAAAAAAAAAACAAACCATGCAGGGCAGTTAAGTCTGCATGGCCCTTACGTGCTAGAGGACAGCAGGGGAAACATGCTGCCTGGGTATTCTAATCTGATCTCATGCAGTACTGAAAAATCGCTTGTAGTTTGGGCAAACTTTGGAGTAAAGACAGCTGGTGGTCTGAGTTCATTGCCATACTATGTGAATGTCTTCCATTGCAAATTAGATGGTCTAGCTTTAATTTGTGAGTAAAACTAGTGTGTTTAACTGTACATGAAGAATAGAGAAGCATTCTGTCAAGCAGTGACAACTATGACTGGAAGCTACTGCACAATAGTCTTTCATAGGTTGTTCACATGACTTTGTGCTGGGTCGGTAAAAGATTTTGAGAGCTGTTTGAATCTTGGCATAAAGCCCTCGGTGTCTGCTGAGGTCAAGTTAGGACATGCACCTGTGATCAGATGTGATGTGTGATAGAACCATGCTTTACATAAGACCACATAAATAGTGAGAGAATCAGAGGAAATGCAGTTTCCATTTTGAACTTAGTTTCCTAATTCTTAACTCTCTTGTAAAAAAGTTATTTGAAATGATAGTGCTTCAAATTTGAACAGCAGCTTTAAATTTATATGCAAGATAACATTTCTGAGGGCCTTAACAACCCCCTATTCCCTCTTGTTCTAATTGTAATTCTTTCCAGGCCATTAAGTGTTCCTTTGCTAATTATGATCCCAAAGAAAAAGGATGGAATGAAGCCATCGCCACCTTTTCTGCCCGGCTCATGGGAAAGCACTGTTCAGTAACTGTTGTTGACGTATTACAGGAGGAAATGATGTTGAGTTTTGCTGTAGATATTGTTCTTCCAGATTTTGGTAAGTACTTGGTAGTGTGGGGGCAAAAAACCCTAACACAATTGATAAGGCTTTCCTGTTCACTTTCCCTACCCTGACACAATACCTTTAAAAGAGGAGAGTTTTTTCTCTTGCTGTCCTCCTTCTTGTCACTCTCCCGACCTGCCCCTTGATTCATTTATTTATTTTTAATTTTCTTTCATTTCACCTTTCTAGAGAGGGGTCATTTTAAAATGTCTGTACCTGAAATATCTTGTTATGCTTAATAACCTTAAATTTTAGTAAGGTTACTTTTCCAGTAGAATTGTAAAAAATTCAGCGTTTTCTGGATTGTCTTGTTTATTTTTCTGTTTTAATAGATACATGCAAATTTGGGACCATATTGCTCCTTTCATCTCATGCGTTTTTAACTCTTTTTAAAAATGATAGTATCAATTTCTAGTTTCACTAAGAATTTTACCAGCTTTTGCTATATTTCATACATGCTCACTAAACAAGTATCCCAAAGAAAGTGCAACCACTGGATATGGTTGTATCTAGTTGGAGAACTCTAAGCACTTTTATATTTCTAACTTAGCAAGCCTCAGTGGATAGAGACATCAGAGCACCTGACCTTTGAGGAGTCTGAATTCAGATTTTCAGTTGAGCTGGAAGGGTGGCTTTGATTGTGGAGCCAGATCAATACAGAGGAGGTGTGGCCTGTTGTCATTATTTGGGGGGCTGTTTTATTTGGGGTTTTTTCTGTCTGCAGAGCAAGATAAATATAGTGCTAAGAGCATGTTCTTGTCATTGCTGTGGAGCCCACAGAAACTTTGAAGGAAGTGATGATTGATCCTCTTAGCTTGCTAAAATTCCTGATGTGCAGGAAGCTTATCTTCATGTCATAGTCCCTGCACTCTGTAAAATGATGGTTCACCTTAGTCTTGTGTAAATTCAACTGATTGAGGGTTGTGCTGGGCATATTTCACATTTGGTTGCTTTACAGCACACTAATAGCAAAGCAATACAACTTGCCAACCTCTTGGAGAGAAGATCACAAAAATATGATTGCATTCGTGAATTGTTGCATGCATTTATTCCATGACTTTACAAGCAGCTTAGGCACCTGTATTCAGATTTTCAGTTGAAAACAATTATACTGAAACTTGGAATACTGCTTCATGCATCAGAAATGCAATACGTAGTAGCTAAGAAACTCAAAATTTCTTTGTAAATCTTGGTAACTCGTTGCGTACTCAGTGTTGTAAATATGGAGGTAAGTTGTGAATCCTTGTGTGAAAAGCTGTAATCAGTTTTTCAGCCAAAAGTCTTAGCGACTACAAGTAAATGTTGATTGTTACTGCTTTGCTCATTTTATTTAGTCAAACAGTCTTGGATCTGTGAATGTCTTGAGAAAACTTAAGGAGCTGAGTTGCTCTGAAACTACTTTTATTTTGCATTCGGAACGTATTAAGTGCTCAACAAGTAAGTAGAACATGCTCATGTTGTGATAGGGATAAAGGTCAGGCTCAGAAGATGTTTCTGAAATGAAACTAAGTGATGACTGTCTTGTCTGGTAAATAAATTTTGTTTCTCACTTCTGTATTTTAGGAGACTGCCTAGGTAAAGTACCTTTAGAAATGAGGTCTGATTTAACTCCAGGAAGTAATGCCAAAGGAGCAGACTCTCAAACAGGTAAGCAAGCAAATCAAACTTCTTAGTAAGAGATGGAAAAAACTTGGGGAATTTTAAGTCCTCCTGTGTCACATGATATTCTGAATGTAGTAATGTTCTAGCTGTTCACTAGCGTCACCTCCGACTTAAAAACATGGGCTAGTAGAGCTTCCTTCAGTTCAATAGTGACAGTAGCACATATCATAGAATCCTAGAATGGTTTGGGTTGGAAGGGATCTTAAAGATCATCTAGTTCCAACCCCCCTGCCATGGGATAGGACACCTTCCACTAGACCAGGTTGCTCAAAGCCCCATCCAACCTGGCCTTGAACACCTCCAGGGATAGAGTCTCTGCAACTTCCCTGAGCAACCTGTTCCAGTGTCTCACCATCCTAACAGATTAGATATTAGGAAGAAATTCTTTACTAAATCTCCACCCTTTCAGTTTAAAACCATTACCCCTCATCCTATCACTACGCTTTCTGATAGAGTCCCTCCCCATCTTTCCTGTAGGCCCGCTTCAGGTACTGGAAGGGGCTATAAGGTCTTCCCAGAGCCTTCTCGTCTCCAGGCTGAACAACCCTAACTCTCTCAGCCTGTCTTCATTGGAAAGATACTCCAGCCCTCTGATCGTTTTCATGGCCGTCCTCTGGACTCGCTCCAACAGGTCCATGTCCTTATGTTGGGGGCCCAGAGCTGGACGCAGTACTCCAGGTGGGATCTCATGAGAATGGAGTTGAGTAGAGGGGCAGAATCACCTGCCTAGACCTGCTGGCCACATTTCTTTTGATGCAGCCCAGGATATGGTTGGCCTTCTGTGCTGCAAGTGCACATTGCTGGCTCATGTTGAGCTTCTCATCAACCAACACCTCCAAGTCCTTCTCATCAGGGCTGCTCTCAATCCATTCTCCACTCAGTCTATATTTATGCTTGGGCTTGGCCTGATGCAGGTGTAGGACCTTGCACTTGGCCTTGTTGAACTTTGAGGTTGGCACAGGCCCACCTCTCAAGCCTGTCCAGGTCCCTCTGGATGGCATCCCTTCCCTCCAGCATGTTGACTGCTCCACACAGCTTGGTGTCATCGACGTAACTCTATCTGGGCTTTAGCTTTCCTAACCTCATCCCTGGCTTCTCAGTCAGTTTCTCTGTATTCCTCCCAGACTACCTGTCCTTGCTTCCACCATCTGTAGGCTTCCTTTTTGTCTTTGAGTTTCTCGAGGAGCTTGTGGTTCATCCATGCAGGCTTCCTGGTGTTTTTGCTTGACTTCCTCTTTGCTGGGATGCATTGCTCCTCAGTTTGGAGGAGGTGATCCTTGAATATTAACCAGGTTTCTTGGGCCCCTCTTACCTCCAGGGCTTTATCCCATGCTACTCTACCAAGCAGATCCCTGACAAGACTAAAGTCTGCTCTCCTGAAGGCCAGGGTAGTGAGCTTGCTGTGTGCCCTCCTCACTGCCCTAAGCATCTTGAACTCCACCACTTTATGGTCACTGCAGCCAAAGCTGCCCTTGACCTTCACATTCCCCACCAGCCCCTCCTTGTTGGTGAGAACAAGGTCCAGCATCGCACCTCTCCTCATTGGCTCCTATGTCACTTGGAGAAGGAAGTTATCATCAGCACATTCCAGGAACCTCCTGGATTGCTTATGCCCTGCTATGTTGTCCCTCCAACCAATACCAAGGTAATTGAAATCCTCCATGAGGACTGGGGCTTGGGAACATGAGGCTGCTCCCATCTGTCTGTAGAGGGCCTCATCCGCTCAGTCTTCCTGGTCCAGTAGCCTGTAGTAGACCCCCCACTGTAATGTCACCTGTCCCTGCACTCCCTTTAATCCTGACCCATAAGCTCTCAGTCTGCTTCTCATCAATCCCCAGGTGGAGCTCTACGCACTCCTTGGTATAGAGGGTGACACTCCCTCCTAGTCTCCCCTGCCTGTTCTTTCTGAAGAGCCTATACCCTTCCATTCCAACACTCCAGTCATATGAGCCATCCCGCCATGTCTCCATGATGCCACTAAGATCATAGTCCTGCAGGCGTGCTACGTCTCTAACTCGTGTTTATTCCCCATGCTATGTGCATTTGCATAGAGGCATTTAAGTTGGGCCCCGCTGAAGCTGACTGGAGTGGCTGGAATTCCTTTGTGCTGCACTCCAGGTGCTCTCCTGCTGGCCTGTGATCCCTCTCCAGGCTCTAGGCATCTATTGCTGGCACTGGCATCAGACTGGTAGGAGTGGGATGGATTGAGGTTCTCCTGCCATGCTTTTTAATAGTATAAAGTACTTGTTTAGTGATTATGTGAGCATTAATTCCATGGATAGTGTGATAGGAGCCTTCAAAGTTCAAAGAGTCAGCAAAAAGAATAAACTGCTTCAGTGTGTTTAAATTTTGTAGTTTAATTCAGCACAGTTTTTAAGTCTCTAAATCCTGGCTGGTGAGGTTGCACATTTCAAAGTCATCTAGCTTTTGATCGGTAACCTCTTTTTTTTTTTTCTTTTCTCTCCCCCCATGTACAGTGTCAGAAAACCGTTCTAAGGGAAGTAAAGAAAAAGTACCTGAAGATGAAGAATTTCTTCACTGTGCTAATTCAGTTACAGAGTGTGTCTCTGTATGTATCGGAGATGCATTTTCCGGTGTGGTTTCCTGCATTCAAAATCCAGAAGACTTTTTCTGTCAGCAGATACACAATGCCCGTAAGTGACGTATTGAAAATGGGATCTAAGATACCTAGGATGGCATTTTTCTCTTCAGTAGAGAGTGGCTGGAGAGAGATGTTGCTAGTCTTGTAGTTTGACCTGAAATGGTGATTCCCTGTAGCATCAGGCCATGCCTCAGTCAGTTAAGAGCCATGGTGTTGTAGAGGATGTTTTTGGCAGTGTTAGCCATTAATACCACTCACCTGTAAGGTGATAATTTGTAGGCAGTCTGAGTAGTGCAAAGTAGAAAGGTGGTGTGGCATGGATTTTAGCAATCTGAAGTCAATTTGTATCAGAAGTATTTAATGTTAAATATGTTCTCTCATGTGTTCCAGAAATGTGGAGTTTCTAATTACTTTGTTTATCCCTATGATGCCTTGTTGCTTTACTACTGGAGGGAAGTGTTTCCTTATAGACTGGGTTCATGGACTGAACTTCTTTGTTACATAGTATGGGGAGAATATCTGAGTATAAGAAGGCCAGATAATAGTGCCCAAACTGTGCTTTGGTGTCTTCTGATACAGTAAAACATAAGACCATAAGTAACACTGTAGTGGGCCAGAGTACTAGGCTGCAGGGATTTGTGGTGCATCTCCCACAATGCCCATGAACAGATGTCTGGGGAGAATAGGAGCAGAGTAAATTTGTGGGATGTGTCCTCCTTGTGCTGTTGGAGCCAGCATTTTTTTTATTTTCAGCTAAAAGGGCTTTTGCAGCTGGATGTGATCTGGTGTATCTCCTACAGTGGATTTCTCTTCTATATAATTGTGCAGCCTTTGAATTCTGGGTAGACTCATAGCATAACGTGTCCTTCAGCAAGAAGTGACACTCATCATCTGCCTGTTGTTTAAAGAGCTGTCTGCCTTGGTTTCTTTCTAGCATGCCTCCACTGGCTTGATTTCAGTACCTACTGGCTTCAGTTTTGTTCCTGTGTTGAAAAAGTCTGTAACTGGTTTTCCCTGTCTGTTCTCTTTACCACTGTGATTCCTTAGACTTACATGAGGACTTTCTTTGATCTTACTGATTGAAGAGTCCTAGTCTTATCACTATTTTGGTATTATGTTAAACATTATGTGAAATATTCTCCATCGTATTGCAAGATGTTCTTCCAGGCTTTGAACTTGAGATTTGTGTACTTTTATAATAATTACAAGATGGCATATGTTCCAAAACCTATATATTTTAACATTAGGTCAACTTGCTGAGCTTCAGGTGTCTCTTAATGAACATTGTGACAAATTTCCCCGTAGTCCAGCTTTCCATCCTGCCATTGGAAATGTGTGCTGTGCCCAGTTCACAGGTAAAAATGGATTGAAAATATGGCTCTTAATTTATGTCATTTTATTACAAAACCACCCCACATTTTATAATTATGTTTAGAAATGTTTCATATAGAGTTTATTTATTTGTGTCTGGTTTTAGCTGTGGATAGCATTTGGTAGTGATTTTCAAAAATTATTAATAGCAAACAATGACGTCTGTAAAATACTAGTTTAAAAAAAGACCATAAAATGGTCCTGTCATTGAGGAAACTCTTATCACTGGGTTCATCTTTGTATAAAGGAGCTTTTTAAGAGACCATGAAGAAATTTGTTTTTTTATGTTGGTGAGCACTATATCCTGTGGCTGGAAATAAATACAGACATTTTAGACCCCAAAAAAGGGACAGAAGAAGTGGGATTATATGTAATGATTCTGCTCTGATAGACTTCTAAGAATGTCATTTAGCCAAAACCTGATAGTCCTAAACTGTATGTTCATAACTTAGTTTCCACCTGACAGTTGTCACTGATGTCAAGTTTCTACAAGTCCCATGACATAATTGAATCTTGCCTAAACATAGGCTAGTATTCTGCATAAAGGAGTGTTTTGTGCTAGTAGTTGGTAGGTCTTATATGAAAGAAATACCTTTTATGTATTAGAATCTGAAGTCCTGTTTGCCTGAGTGCAGTAGGATGAAGATGAATCTCTTCCTCACAGGTCATTCTCCTTTTCATCCAGCTTTTAACAAGAAAAATCCCCACACATTGCTGTTCTTGAGCCTTTTTTCTGGTTGGAAATGTTGCTGCTATAACTTCCTTATGTGTTTGATAAACATTCCTGGTCATTTATTTCTTTCCTTTTCATGTGATTTTGCTGCTTTGAATAAATTAGCTGTGGGAATGAACAGATAAGCTGAAATAAGTAGGTTTTTTGCACATTCAGAAGAAGCTAGTGCTGCCAATAAGCTGTCTTGGCGTTTAAATGGGCACTGGTTTCAGGTGCCTGGCTAGGGAAAGCTATCAGTTCAGTACCTCAGTTGTTTTGATAATCTTGAGTAAGCTTGTATTTCTGTTTCTCAAATATTTTAATTGAATTGAAATACTTAAATTATTTGATCTGTTGTGGGACCTTTGAATTGCATGTCATTGTGGTCAGCTGAGATAGTTTGTGGTTTGTTTAAATGTATTGAACTTAAGCACTACCTCCACATAATGTAGTCAATTCTTTGTTGCCATATGTGTTTGTGAGGGGGTGGGGTTCTTTATGGAAACACTCAAGTCATACAAGGGGTGGTGGTGGTAGATGTTGCATCCAGAAGGGTTTTGTGAAGGTTTGTGTGAACTGTAATGCTGCTGTTTTTTATGCTGAGATTGGCATTGTATTTTTGTAGCGGTCTGCCCAAACAATCATTCTGTTCTCAGAAGTTAAAAAAAAAGTACAATGAACATCTGTATCTTCCTTTGTAGAAGATAGTCTTTGGTATCGTGCTGCTGTTATAGAATATGTTTCTGAAGATACTGTTTTGGTGGGCTATATAGACTATGGCAATTGTGAAGTTCTTCCACTGACTAGACTTCGTCCTATGATTCCAAGATTAATGGACTTGCCAGCTCAAGCCATAAGATGTACCTTGGCAGGTATGAAATAAATTATAAGCTCTTTCAAACTGGATAGAGGCCAAATAAGTGGGGTTAGATAACGATCACATCTGTAGTGTCTTATACTTAAATATGAGGAAGGGTGGAAGTAACAGTAAGTATTATTTCCAGATTTCTTAATTGTTGTAGCGTATCTAGAAAATGTGACAAATCTTTCCTAATGTACCTGATGATCTGCAGTTGTATGTTTGGAAAACTGTGTTGTATTAACATACCTGTTAGGTTTTGCATGTGCTTTTGTTCTAAGCAAAATTGTCACCTACTGGATTTGTGGAATTCTTAAATCTGTTGTGGTTCTAACACTGCAGGGGAAGGTAAAATTTAATTTTATATACTGAAATTCAGAACTGTATCTGTCCCCCTCCCCTGGGGCAAATCTAGAGAAACTACTGGTAGGCTCCTCTCTATAGGCTTGTGAAATCTGTCAAGTTGGAAAGGACTTTATTGCTTCCTAGTTCATCCTTCTGTCTCAAGCCAGGATCATAATCTGTTGTTTTTGAGATACTTATTGTATGTCGTACATACAACAGCATAACCTGCTGTTGGAAAATTTTTTTTCCTCTTTGTTCCCATCACTATGCAAGATAGTCCACCCCTTTGCTTCAGTACCCTTCCTTTAGAATACTTCGATGTCTGTCCTTCTTTCACAATACTTGATATTTAACCTACTTTTCAAATGTTTTGCTGAAGTTCAGAGCAGCATTCTAGCTTCTTACTTTGGAGGAAAACATAAAACAATGCTTCCTGTGTATGTAGAGATGGAACCAATGCATATGGAATGTGACCTAAAGAAGTCTCCTTTCTGGGGCAAATCACAATGCCTATAGCTGCTAATGAGTGTTCTTAGGACTAAGGAAGGTCCAAAACACAACATGGACACAAAAAAGTGATTAGACAAGATGTTTCCTGATTAGAGTCAAGGATTACTGCTACATACAATATATCTTTCTGGAAGCCAACTTCTGCCAATCTGTTACTATAAAGTTCTGGTTATAACTTGCATTTTAGAAATAAATTTAGTAGCATGAAGAGTGAACATTTAAGGAGGAAGAAGCCTATAGTATCATATGCATTGGCTGAGAGATGGTTAATGTTGTTCAAAACTATAGGTTGAATTCATGGGATCCAAAGACTGACACTTCTTACACAGTCATACTAAGGAAGTATTAAATCTGGATTTACGCTTCTCTGATTTTTGATAAATCCAAGTACTACAAAAGTTCAGAATCTAAATAAATGGGTTTGGAATCTTGTTACAAGCATGAGGAATCTGGGCACGTTACTTGGTATATCTGCTGCTTAGTCTATTGTTTTAAACAGTGTTGTTGTACCTTTTCACATATTGTTGAGACTTGGACTGTTCTCAGAACCTTTCCATACTATGTGACTTTCTAGGTATAAAGCCACCAGCAGGAGCCTGGACCTCAAAAACTACTTTTTTTATGAACCAACTGGTGAAAGACAAAGTGTTCACAGTAAAAGTAGTGGATAAAGAGAGTGTTAGATCTGTTGTGGAGCTTGTAGATGCGTCAGTTACTCCAGTAATAAATATATCGAGCCATCTCATAGAGAAAGGCTGTGCAGCTGAGCAATCGAGGATGGCCTTACCAGCAATGAGAATGAGTGATGTTAAGCAACCAAATGGTGAGTACAAGCACAGCCTGCTGAACTGGCATTGTTTAACCTCCTACTAGAGTGGTTACAAAGAAAGCAAGTTCTTAACTGGGAAGAACTTTCCGGTCTGGCTCATGAAGTCTAGCCTTCACGGCTCAAAGTTTGGCCATGGCAACTTTGCCATGAAGAAGTTGTGTGTTTGCTTATGTGTATGTATGTATGCATACATAACGAAGTTGCAATTGCTTACTTCTGGAAGACCATGCTAGTATTTCAGTTTCTCTGGTTAGAAGCCGTACAATTTCCAGTTGAAGTAGGATATGACTGATTAGTACCGGCTTGTTCTTATGCCCTCGTCCTTTAACTCAAATAGTATTTCATCTTCATTGACCTGTATTTTACACCTAAACCCACATATTCAGTCCTTGAAAATTTGGTTGACTGCAGTAGCCTATACAACTTCAACACTATGCCTGAATTGCCTTTTCTGCATTTAGTGACAAAAGCTTCAGTTTGAGAGACTTGCAAATTCTTTGTCAGATTGCTTTGTATTGTGGAAAGATTTCTAGCTTCTGTCATATGAAACGTGTTAAGCCCCTCTTTTCTATCTCGTATCTGGTAAAACTATATATTCTCTCCTTATCAGTCTGTACTGAAAACTGGGGGAAGTCTTTTTGTCAAGGCTATGTCAAAATCCCTTAATTTTGATCTTCCTCACTAAATGCTTTGTGGCCAGGACATGGTTATTCCTTATCTTTGTTCAGAAGGGTAAGGAATCTTGTATAAAATTCAGATGAACGGTAACTTTCATGATTATATCCAAACACATGTTGATCTGTGGCCATCATCATGGACCTGTTTTGTACTTTATGGGTTTCTTGGTTACTTTTCACCTTTTTTTAATTTCTCGCACCACATGGGAGCTTTTGAATGCACGTTCTAAACAGATTATCAACTTTTGTCATGTGTGTTTTAAAATGTGCTTTTTATATTGGAATTTCAACAGATACATTTATCTGTCAACTTGCAAAGTAATTTTTCATTAACTTATTTGGTTTATTTAAACTTAGTGATTAAATCTGTGATTGCTGGATGCAGCATGGTGTAAGAGTAGATTTTGGTGAACTTGCCAGAAATTAATAAACAATGTATTTTTTGGTTTAGAGAACTACTTGGAAGAAATCTTACCATCATATGAAAGAATAAACAATTACATTTCACAGTTGTTAAGCATCCTAAAGCTTTCTCTAAACTTTGATCCATTTGTTAATTTTTATTTTTCTTGTTAATCTTTCTTCCTTCTGGAGTGGAAAATTCAACCAGCTTCTACTTTTTTGAGCCTATTTCTCAAAGTATGCTGACTGTGCTTTATCCCTTCCAATAGGGGTCTGGCAGTTGCTTACAGTGTGAAGGACAGTCTTGTATTCCACTGAAAATAAAGAAGAGTTGAGAACCTGTTTTGATATTTGCTTATTAAATTTTGGGGGGTGGGCTTGTTTTGTGGTTCATTTTCTTTGCCTGTTGGCAATGTGACTTCCTAAAGTAATCTACTGTCAGACATGGTACTGGGCAGATGGAACAGCATCTCAGAGTGGCCATCCTTGAAGCTCAGAACGTTCTTGAGCTTCATTTTCAGGAAAAAACCCCAAACACTTAAAACTGGAAAGGTCTACCAAAGTTGGAGGCCAGCCACTTGAACTTAAGTCTTAAAAGGCTGACAGTATTTCTGCATGCTGCTGCCTACCACAAGCTGTAACAAACAACAGCTATGAAAAATACAGGAAGATTTAATAATGGAGGAAATGATGGCTTCTCCAGTGTGCTGTAATTTAGTTTTCACATGATCTATTCTAAAACTTGTGTTAAATAATAAGCTTCTTTCAGGTACCTTATAATAATACACAGTGCAAATCCCTGCAACCAGTCTTTCTATTAACCTTTTTGTTCTTTCTCCTCCTTAGACGTTTCCGGTACTCTCAGTGACAGCTGTTTCCCTCTTCTATGCCCCCTACCCTGTTTCCCAGGAACCCAGGTTGCCCAGAGTCCCTCTTGCTCAGGTTATTGCCACCTAGTCTGTATCTCTTTGTGTCATTATTCTTCCCTGCTCATCTATGGCTTGCCCTTCTAAGTAGCGAACAAATACATTAAGCAACTGGCACATTTCTTTTACTTGCTTTTATTCTGCAAAGAGGCTTTCATTGGTAATCAGTCTGTTGGATTATTTATAACAAGAAATTTGAGGACATGAATGAGCATGTAGGATGTACAATTTTTTTTGTTTTCCCCTGTAAAAATTCCTTTAATTTCTCTTCCTTCCTCTACTTCTCTCTTCGCTATCCTCTCTAGAGGACACAGCGAACAAAAGAACTTGCAAGTGGAGTAAATTAACTCTTAAACAAACAGTAGATGTCGTAGTGTGTACGCTGTACAATCCTGGAGAATTCTACTGTCAGATTTCAAATAACAGTGGTAAGTTTATTCAGCTTTTTTTTTTCTGCTTGTTTCTTTGCTTCCTGATTTGTCATTTGTTATAGTGCTAATGCATTACTGTTTCAAGTGAGCTTATAGCACCGAAGCTTACCTCTAGGTTTTTTATCTAAGAATACTAGTGGAATGACAAAGAAATTGGATCATGGTATGTAGTGACTCTGAGATTGAAATCTGAATATGCTGAAGGTAAGCAGTTGAATAAAACTTAATCTAAGAATATAGAGAAAAGTGAAAAGAGCTACCATAACCTAGGCAAAGGATATCTAAACAAAAGATAGCAAATAAGAGACTTGTTCCCTGTGCCCATACAATATTGACTGGAGCTCTCTTCTAGTACTCTGTCCTCTTCTAATTTATAACTACTTACAAAGATTCAAAAGGGATATAGTAACATGAAGATGAGAAAATGCAGCTTTTGAGACTTGACTTCCTCTTGCGTAAGCTAAAAAAACCCAACTTGTTCCTCTATTTGCATGTATAAAGGCTTCTGATAGCCACTGGCTTTTTAACCTACTAGAAAAAGAACATGATGAAATTTAGTGGCTGGCAGTGGAAGTTAAATGCATTCAAACCAAAACCATAGGGCAGATCTCAAAAAGTGAGGGAAGTTTATTCCTTGACTTATCTAGGGATAGTATAGATTCTTCATGGCTTATCACCTTTAAAACATGCGTGAATTCCTCCCTAGAAGTGATGTTGTAGAGCAGACTAGAGGACTTGATGTAAAAAATAAATCATCAAGCAGGGTGAGATCCCATAATGTGTCATATGCACTGGCTGAACTAGATAATTCCTGTGGTCTTATCTGGCTGTAAAATATACTTTAGATTTTTGAGTGAAGGGTGCTTGGTGGATTAGCAGGAAGAATTACTGGTTACTTTGCTATCATGCTGAACTAATTTGTTAGTAAATATCAGCTATCTCACCTCTTCCTTTTAGTAAGTCTATCTAGTAAGTTAAACAGTTAATTCAGTGTCAACAGTTCTATTTTTTTTTTAAATGAAATTACAAAATGGGCAGAAATCTATCAAATCTTTTGTAAGCAAGCTATACAGCAAACAGTATTGATGAACTTCAAGTCAGCTTATTTCGTTGATCTTGTCTTTGTTTCCTTTCTAATTTTCAGAGTTACTTGCTCTGAACTTGCTTAACAAATCATTGTCTGAATACTGTCAGAGAACTCCACCAAATATTACTAAGCCTGAGAAAGGAGAACCTTGCTGTGCTTTTTTCTCTGGTAAGTAACAGACTAAAATTTTTTTTTTTTTAACAGAGTGAACATAAAGGAAATAAAAGAAGACATAGCTGATAGTTTGCACTGACAGAAGATAGCAGAGAATTGGATTTATTTACTAAAAAGTAAATGCTGGTAAACCTGCTAAATGTGTGAAGTAATTTATTTTTTTTCTTTTGTAAACTTTTTAAAAATTAGATGATGGTAACTGGTATCGTGCATTGGTGCAAAATGTTACTTCAGATGGAACTGTTAAAGTATTCTTTGTGGACTATGGAAATGTTGAGGAAGTACCACTGGATAAAATACGGCAGATCTCATCCTCATTCCTGAAACTTCCATTTCAAGGAATCAAATGCTGGCTCTCAGGTGGATCTTCTTACAGATTCTTTCTCTTATAAGAGCTATTGCATTTAGATACTTGCTGCTTTGGGGGAAGGAGGTGATGACAGGGTATACTTCACAGAATTGTCTTTTTTGGGGGGGTTGTTTTTATAATAAATGTCTGTGTTGCTTTCAGCTTCTGGAAATTGTGGGAGCCATTGTTTTAGCCTTATTACACAGCAAACTGGCATTTAACAGAATGGTGGGTCTTTCCTGAGCTCCTGACAGTGCTGTGGAGTGATCTGCGTGGAGGTTACTTACTGATTTACCAGTCAAAGGGAACTTGTTTAGTTCTGCTTCATCTGTAGTGCTTACTAGCTTTTGGTTGCTGCCTTGGTAGGAGTAAATGTGCTTTTGCGCAATTTAATTATTTCTCAGAATTTTTGCAGGCAAAGGAGCTCATCTGTTTTTATGAAGCAAGTTGGCCTTTCAGTTCTCTGTAGGGATGCTTCATTTGATTCCTGCAGAGTTTGGCACCATACTGCTGTTTCTCAGTCTTCTACCAATTCTCTGCCTCTTCCTTTTCCATACCAAATCACTCAAAACTCTACAGAATTATTCTTTCTTTCTAAAGTAGTCTACTTAGTTTAAAAATAAAAAATGTGCAAACAGGAAAAAGCTCAAAACCACAGTTTGTCAAGGTGTCTTCTGCTGTTTGATTTTTTTTGTGTCTTAAAACACTTTGGGTTTCTGCTCCTTTGATAAAAGGCTATGTTAAAGTGATTCATAAATAGTATTAACAGTGTTGTTTGTGCTAAGGCACAAGGATTTACTTGACAGAATATCATAAAATGTAGAAAACAAAACTTGGGAGCGCTGAGGAACTGTGTTATTTTAGAAGAAAGGAGGAAGAAGGAGATGAGTTAACAGGGTGAAGTACAATGTGTATCCCTAAGATAATAAAGGTAGCCTGGTATTTTGAACTGTGCTTTAAAAAAAAAAAAAAAGGATTTTTTTAAATGAAAATACAACGTTGAAGAAAGTCACTTAATGTGGAAGTATTTTGAACAGTTCTTCTACCTCCTAGGTATAAAGCCTGGTAATAGCAAATGGATTCCAGAAGCTACAGAAAGATTTCACATGTACGCTGCAGGGATAAAGCTTCAAGCCAGAGTAACTTCTCTTTCCAGAGATGGGGCAGGTGTAGAGCTTATTGACAATTCCACAGGTCATCCAAAAGTGATCAATGAGATACTAACTTCTGAAAAATTAGCTGTAAAGGAAGTTCTACAAGATAAAAATAACTTCCCAAAAAAGTCTGTTGACAAAAAAGGTAATTAAACAAATATTAACTTTTAGATCGAACAAGAGTTTTCACTCTTCCAGCCTTTAACCATGATCTTGCTGTTTAACTATAGTTAATAATAAACATGCATAGTCTTGATTATATTGTCAGTTTTTACAGTTAAACACAAGCTGCCCTGTAGGTGGCATTATAGACAAAAAGAGAAAGATAAAAATTGCTGGGTTTGTCTTAAATGAATGCTATTTGAATATTTGATAGTAGAGCATTACAAATTTGCTATGACTGAAACTTTTCCCTTGTTTAGTTTCCAATATCTTGTTTTTCTGAGGTGTTTTTTACTTTAGCTACTTTTACATGCCAATAGTTTATGAACAGCAAATTAAGGAAGAATTATCTTGGTTTAGATTTCTGTTCTTGAAGTGAAGACGTGGAGTTGTCTGTAAAATTCAAAAAGATATTCTGTAACAGTTACTTATAGTATCTACATGTTTGGAGGAAGGTGGTACACTGCATTTTCTTACTATTTCTATATAGAAACCTCACTTGGGCACTGGAAGTCAATTGAATTGGCTGTAGATGAAACCGTATCTGTCTGTGTAACAGAAGTTGTAAGCCCAGACTTGTTCTACGCTGTGCCAGTTCAAACTAAACGTAAGAAAAAGTGTTCACTGTTCCTAATATCAGTAAGAAGACACTGTTGCAAGCTAGTTAATAGAACTAATGCCTATAGCAACTGAACTGTGTGGAAATGTAGCTTGGACAGTAGAAAAATGTAAAAAATGCAAAAGGTGGGAACAAGGGAGCTTAAAAGTAAGTATGCTCTTCATTATACCCAAATATGGTTAGTTATCAGATTCTTTTTTTTTTTTCTGTAGATCAAGAGAAGCTATATAGGCAGTTGATTGAACTAGAAGGCTATTGTAAATCTTGTGAGAACCAGCTCTTCAAACCAAAACTGGGTGAAGCCTGTTGTGCCAGATTTTCAGGTGAGGCAGTTGTTTGTTCTTGTGTTTTCCTTGACCAGTAAAACACAACTTTCGTTTTTGCTTTAGAAAAAGGAAAAATGCCACCTTTAAAGTGCTTACAGATCTCTTAATTCTGTTACGAAGGATAGCCTGGGCTTGCTTCTTGTTAAGTGGCCTTTTGTGTATACCAGAGTATTTAAAAATTCCTGGAAAACTACACAGATTCTTGTTCTCAGGATAAGCTGTGTTTATAATATGGTACTTCATATGTGATTCTTCTTGTCCCAATCTTTTCAGGTGATGGCCGTTGGTACAGAGCTCTTGTTCTAAAAGCTTCTCAGTCTGTAGTGAAAGTACTATACGCAGACTATGGGAACACAGAAACTTTACCACTTTCAGAGGTGCTGCCAATCACTGATTCATACTTAAAGCTGCCTTTTCAGACAATTCCATGTTCACTTGCAGGTAAAAAAAAAAAAACAAAGAAACCAACAACAAAACAAAAAAACCCTGCACCCCCAAAAACCCATACCCAAAAAGCCCTGGCTGGTTTTCTTGAACACCGTAAGTCTGTACCTATTCAGATGATAGTGTTCATTCCTTAATACTGATAAACAACATGATGTTCTGCTGAAATAGTATACTGGTTAATACTGCGAAAGCTGTTTTAGAAAGTATGTTCCTAGTTAATTATCTGTAGAATCTAAGCTATTTATATTAGGAAAACTTAGCATCACATTTTCAAAAACAGTGATAGCATTACATGTAAGATTCAAGTCATAGCATAAAGGAATTCTTTATAGAACAAACTTGATTGTACTTTTTTTTTTTTTGCAGGAATAGAGAAAGCTGAGTGGTCTCCATTATTACTTGACAAGTTGAAAGAAATGTTATTGAATAAATATGTCACAATTACAGTGAAAGGGATTAATGGAAATATTAATTTAGTAACAGTGGAGAAACTTTGTGAAAATGGTAGTCTGAATGTAGCTGACAAACTAGTAATGGAAGGTTTGGTCAAGTCCTGCAGCGCTGAAAACTTACATACTGAACATCAAGGTATATACTTTCACTTAATTACTTCAGATTACTTAAATTGAAGAACTGTGGGTACGTGGGATGCCTTAGTGACTCTTCCTTCTAAAGATCTTCGAGAATTCCACACGTCACTTCTTAAATTAGGGAAACAGTGTCCATGTGTATTTTGCTCATTCACTTGCTTTGTTTTTTGTAGGCAATGGAGGTGAGACCAAATGCTGCTGCACAGAATTAAAAATGCAAGTAAGATTTAGTCCAAGCAATACTAATTTTTTTTTTTACGTTTCCAGAATTTAAAAGAAGCCCCATGTGGGAAGCAAAGGGGAGTAGGGAGATAATAGCTAACCAAAACATTGAAGATACACAAAGTGAATATCCCAGCACTTTTTCTCAGCTTGTTTTGTATGTGGTAAATTATTAGAGCACCTTGAAGCTGAGGGAGGATAGCATATAGATCACACAGACTTCATTAGTCTATGTTTTGCCATACATATAGCTCTTCTTTTTGTTTTTCTAGAGTATGAAGGCTCAGGAGACTTGCTTTTGTCTGTTGTGTGAAGGTAGTTGCAGTATTTTGCACAAACTGTGTCATTTGGACAAAGGGCAGCTGGATTTTTTTCAGTAGTAAGGCTGTTTTGCTGTGGATACAACTTGACAGACAGCTGCACATGTAAGAAAATTCTTACAACGTGTATTTTGGGTAGCAGAGATTGATACTAATATGTGCCACAGTTTCAGTCATGGAGCTAGGGCTGAGAATCTGAGTTCAGTAGAATACTGGAATTTGTTACAGTGTTTGCCAGTTGCAAGATTTTTATTTTTTTTTCCTTTTGAAAAAAAAAAAAGAAGTATCTCTTACAGATACAGCATATTCCTGTAATTTTTGAAAGCTTTCTGGTTTTAAGCTTTCTCATTTTCTATTTTAACTTAGGCTATTTATCAAAAATTAGAACTTTAGATTACTAAAAGTAACTTAAGGTATACCAGAAAAGATGCATCAGCCTTTCTCAAATGGAGGATCTTTGTCAGAGGAATGAGCAAAATTTTGAGTTTTAAAGCCAGACACTCTTTTCAAGGGTGGTTCAGATTTCCCCCTCTCCCCAGCCAGAAGCAGCAAGGCCAAAAGCAAAAATAGGCACTATGATATTTTGGAGGTAGGAAAAGAACATTTCTGTTCAGGGTCATTTAGATCTTTACTGCTTCAGAGTAAGCATAGTTACCAGCAGTTTAGTGGCAGAATGGCAGTAGAACTATGCTGTTCCTGAATGTAGTTGATTTCTCTATCCCACTGTAGGCAGTTGAACCTCCTTTTCCCTTCCCCCTCTGTATCTCTTTGATCTTCCAGTTTGATCTAGCTAATGCCTTTTCTGACTTCAATTTGGTCACTTTGTTTTCTGTCATCATTCCTTACCTGGATAAGTTTGTCTCCAAGTCTCATGACAGATGAACAGAAGACAGAAGATTCCAGTATAACTGAAAACATAGGAAATAGGCATGTGTGAATAACCAGGTTTAAGATCCTGATCTCAGTCCTAATTTGAGTATTTCATCAGTTTGGTTCAAGGAAGTTTCTTCTTCAGGAAAAAAAAAAAGGGGCTGGGGGGGCCAAGGGGAAGTCAGCTACAGTTCTGCTGGCTTTTTGCCTCTCCAGAAGATTTTACAGCTAAAAGGATCTGCATATTCATTGAACTAATATGGGACTTAGCTGAGTTTGTGGTTTTAGGATCTACCCTAATCTTGAAATCAGCAATTTAGAAGCAAAGGATTGTATATTTCTAATTCTTTCTGCTTATCCCACAGCTTAAAAAACATGAACAGATCCTACTCTTCCTTTTAAACAAGTATGAAAATCCAGATGGATTCACTGAAATGAAAAAACTGTTGGATCACTGAGTCTCTGACATGTGCCATTTCATTTGTATGTATGCCAGGTTGCTGCCATTCCCTTTTGGAAGAGCGAGTGTATTCATCAGCTTAAAAATGAGAGTCGCTTTGTAGAAATTCTGCTGTTTATGTACCTGTATTTCTCTGTATGCTTGGATTGTTATTGTGAAATAAGTATGTAACTTGAAAGATTTCAAAGCTGCAAGCTAAATTTTCTGTTCTGTTTTTGTTTTATACCATGTGCTGCTAAGATTTTTTTTTTTGTTGTTATTTTGCTGTTGAACGCACATAACTATGGAATGGCCGTTGCATTGTGAGTCCGTTCTGCAAACTTTGAAATTATTGAAGTAAGCTTTACAATTACAACTGTAACTGTATCTTATCTTGATTAGTCGTCTTTCAACTTCATTTCTGGTCTGAAGTTACAGTGAAAATAGTTCTTCATAAACTTGGTTTTAGTATCACTAAAAGCTGAATCTTGTCTTGGACTGCATATAAGTAGTTCTCTTTAAAATTGGTAAACACTTAAATGTGCACAGTTCTTTATTTACACTTGTGCTGTGTAATATGCATCTGTGAATAATGTTTTGAGGTAAATTGTATTAGAGCTGTTTTGTCTGTAGCTATGTTGTCAGGATTTCTACCCCATCAGGTTTTTTCACATCATAATAAAAAGTCCTCTTCTGGGCTATAACAAAAACACTGAATCAAATTACTAACGGATTTTCAGTATTTCTCTAAGATGTAGCTGATACCTAGTTGTCATTTCTGACTAATCCAGTGGTGATGTTACTAAGGAATGCCAAATTACTCTTCATAGAGCACAGTAGACAATTACTTATTGAAACTGCAGGGTCAGCTTTTTTTGTCCGCTTGAAGTATATATTTTAAGTTTGGGCTTTGTGCAAATTGGAAAGATCTTAAGATTAAACCTGTTGTGAAAGTGAAATATATTTGTTTGACTTAATGTTTTACTACACTTAAATTGCCTCATTTTTTTCCTATGTCTTAGTTTTTGTTGCCTCATGCTCTTGCAGTATTTAATAATTAGATGAACTCTTGCACTTGAGTCTCTAGAGTTCTTTTTGTGCCCCTGGTTCTGAACCAAGATTGCGGCTGTTTCAAGTGTTCTTTGACTTCCTGGAACAAGTGTGGCTTTCACAAGCATTTGCACACGTGCAAAGCAACTTGCTGATGCTTTAGTCCTCCCATGGCTCTTGTTCACCTTTCTGCATACCACCTCTCCTAGCAACTAGTCGTTGCGTTTCAGAAGGTGACTTTGCAGTAGCTGAAAGCAGTCACTTCGTCTACAGTTTATAAGCAGGAGAACGGAAAAAGGAATCTTTGCTTGTTCTACTCAGGCAAAAACCACGGAAAGCAGTGGCTGGTGTCGCACTTGGAGATGTATGCATGGTGCGGCACAAAGGTACCTGGCAGTATTCCTTCTAGACAGTGGAAGGAAAGGAGAAGTAAGGGACTTCAAACGGTTCAGAGACTTAGTTGCACTCCTTAATTTAAGATGAAGTCTTTGGGAACTTTGATGTAGAGACAAATCAACAAGAAATGTGGAAACCTTTTGAACTTCTTGATGTAGCTTTGGGTTCGTCTTGCTTTGTTTTTCTCTGCTACTTTTAACCTGTAATTGAAATCTGTTCTTGAAGTGGTAAACTATCAGCTATGGATTATATTTATCTAAATGCTAGTATAGAATTTAATTTCAAAGTAAATTTCCATGTGTGATTACGTGTGAACAAAGGTTATTATGTGGAACACTTAAACTATACTATCCATGCTCTTGGTAAATAAAATTTCTTAATTCTTCTCCATCTTTGGAGAAGAAAAACAAAAGTGAACTGGAACTCTAGAATAACATAGCTAGGGAAGGGAAGTAGTATAGATTTAATAAAAATTAAATAGCACTGAAAAACAACAGCATTTTTAATCCTTAAAAGGTCATTTTCATTTATGAATCACTGTTGGAGGAACTAGAGTATACTTTGTTCATTGGGTTTGACTGAAATTTTTTATTTATTTATTATTTAGCACTTGGTGTTATGTTCCATTCCCAACTTTACATACTGTGAGGTAGATGCAAGGGAGTGTTTTGTCTGTATCCCCCAATCCCCCCATAATTTTTAAAATGGCCCCCCTAAATAATAATTCTAGGTGCAGTAGGTGTGAGTATGGTACTTTTACTCAAAGGGGGAGAGTAGTTTTCTGTGAAAAAACAAGCATTAGGGAAAACATTCTCAAAAAAAAATAAAATGTTGAAGATACTTTATGGCTGTTGGTGGTGCACTGTGACCTGCACTAACCTGTGGGTTTGCTTCTGCTCTGTGTTGCTGCCAGGCCTGGTAGCTGCGCCCAGGAAGAGTGCTCCAGGGGTGCTGACACCTTCAGCTGTACTTCTGGGATGAGCAGATACAACAGTGTGACTCTTAAATGTAACCTAGAGCAACGTGTGTGTTCTTGGGTTTGGTTTTTTCCTCTAAATCGTAATTGTAGGTGGCAGGATGTGATGGATGATGAGGAGAGGCTGTCACAGCTGAACGCGATATAAATCCAAGCGTGAAGGAGGCTGCTTATAGACCCATCAGGTGCACAAGGACTGCGCAACACAGAGCCTTGCAGAGAAAAGGTAAAAGCTCAAAACCCTCTCCCCCTACCCTTTTTTAGTCGATAACAACTTAAACCTCTGACTTAGAGGTTAGGGACCACGTGGGAAAGCAGAGGTGCTGACAGTAAGCTCGCTGGCCGGAGCTGGGTGTGCGCCGGGGGCTGCGGGTCCGTCCCGGCCCTGCGGCAGAGAGGAGGGGGCCGAGGGCAGCGGGACGGGCAGCCCCCGCCCGGCTCCTCCTCCGCCCGCCCCGGCTCTGCCGGGCGGGGCCGGGCCGGCAGCCGCGGCGGGGTGCGCGGAGCCCGGGTAAGCGGCGCAGGGGCGGGCGAGCAGGGGCCGGCGGCTGCCGAGCGGGACGAGCAAGGGATGGCGCCTGGGCGAGTCTTCCCCGGGCGGATCGGGGGGGGTCTCGGCCGGGGCGGCCCTCGGGGGTAGCGCCGGGTCGGTGCCGGCGGCGGTGAAGCTTTTTTTGTCACCTCCGCGGGGTGCGAGGGGGGGGACGACGTACCGCTTCTGCGGCGGGCATCTCAAAGCCCGTGTGCCAGTCGGGATCAAGGGAGGCGAAGGTAGATGGCACCCAAAAGCTCCGTTGGCCAGCCGAGGTCCCGTCCCAGGTCAGCAGAAGACCTGGCACCCGGGGCAAGTTGAGCCCCAGCCTCTGTGTGTTTTGCCCCAGCGAGCACAGGCTTTGTGGCTGTAGTCGGTAACGGGGATTGAGTCTGACTCGTCTTGAGCAAGGGATGAATTTGTTCACTGGAGTGAATAAATAGTGCCATGCTGGGTTATTAAAACAATGAAATAAAAGAAAAAAAAAAGACCACCACCACCTAGAAAACCAGACCTAGCCCATGCTGTAATGCTTTAATTAACTTGTTTCTAGCAGTTTTGGGGTGCGGCCAGGGGAAAGTGCTGAACGTGCCGGGGCAGGCTTTCAGACAGGTTGTGTCTCACGTCCTTAATAAAAACCTTTCTGCAGAAGACACAAAGACAACTTGATCAAGTCTTGATCAAGCAATGACTGAAGGACCTGTAATGATACCTGTAATATGCCCAGACACTTGTACTTCATTAAAGAAATTCAGGTAGCTCCTGTCTTTGAGTACATGCGAGAGCGGCTTTTCCTGATGTGGTGTAATGGCTAGAGGAGGACTCTGGGGCCGGTTCCCAGATGTGCTACAAATTTCATGCACCTGTGAGTAAGTCACTTGGTTTCTCTGTATCTTGCTTTCTCTGTATGTTAAAGAGGGATGGGGATGCCTTTCCCCGTGGCCTGGCATAGAAAGGAAATGGGGAGCTTCCAAGTTACCTGGAGCAACGTAAGAAGACATTAAAATATGACCTGGAAATTGTGAAAATGATTTTACAGGGACTTCTACTAAGTTGACTTCCATTTTGTTTGTTGATTTGCATAGTGAAGATGAGGCATCACTGGGTGACACATCTGTCCCACATGCAACCACATTTTCCCACTTTCTCCAGAGAGGGCTGTGCTGGAGGGGCGGTGTGTGTGCTGACCCACTCCTCACGTACTGCGTGCTGGGGTAGTTGACCGCATCATCTTCAGTGTGTGCTCCTGAAGATGTTTGGGTCTTCTAGGAAGACTCTAAGAGGAATAAGTAGATGGAATGACTTAAAAAACAAAAAACTTTTTTGACCCTGCCCTAGTTCTGCAGAAAAAAACTGTAGAAGATTCCTGCTTTCTAAAGCTCCTTTAGGAAGGGCCTGCAGTCCTCCATCCTGAAAATGCTTGCAGGTAACAGCTTGTACGTGTTTGCAGGAGTGGTGCCATGGAGAAAATTGCCAGGCTGTGGCTTGTCCCTGGGGCTCACAGAGATGCAGCAGGAGGATAAGGTGTGAATTGGGGTTAGTTTTGTAAAAAGGGCTGGGTGCGCAATGATCAGGGCGATCTTGGCATCGTGCATGCTGAGGTGAGGACAGACTGTCTCGTGTTCCGAGAACTAAATTGAATACCAGAGATGTCAAAAAAGGATTTTCCCCCCCTCCCTCCAGCCTCTGCTGTAGGTAATCACTGCAACTGACTGGCTTGGAAAGGCAGAATTCCTCCTCTTCTGCAGTATTGGGTGTTTGGGGAAGGACAGACCAGAACTTGGTTTCCTCAAGAGGGAGGTTTGTCATAGCAGTCTTTTAAGTTCTCATTCCTGCTTGTGGTACTCTGAGGCTTGTCCTTCTAAGCCAGCCAGCAGGTGCCTATGCTTTGAGGCCTGGCTTCGTTAGCAACCAGCTTGATGCTCTTTGGCCGATGCTTTGCTTGTGCCGCAGGCAGGGAGCTGCCAGGAGCACATCGCCTCTGCGTTCTGCCTGTGGAGGAGGCTCTCGGGACAGTGATGCTGCCGAGTGAAGTAACAGAGGTTTTTTTGTCTTGTGAGACAAGATGACAGAACCTAAGGTCTTCCTGCCCCTCTGGGAAGCTTTTGGACAAAGACATCTGTGTGGCATGGTGGTAGCTCTAAGGAATAAAGCGGAGAGATGTCTTCTTGCCAATAGGCACAAGCGAGCTGCCTGCTGCAGGGAGCGCGATGCTCTCCCACCTCGTTCTTTGGCAACCACTCACACCTGCTCATGGTGTAGGTGGGTCAGTAGTTGACCACCTCAGGTGTGGATGGTTGTGGCTGGTGCAAGGCAATGCAGATCAGGCCCCGAGCCAAGCACCCAGCTCTAGGCTTCCCAGATTTGCACAGCTCGGGGCGGGGGGGCGGCAGGGGACAATTACAGTAATTGCACTGGAACCCGTAGCCTTGAATTAGTAGTTCTTAGCAGGGTATGTGACCAAGTTATCTGCATTCTTTCATAACCTCAATATAATTACATGGTTTGCGTATTTATTTTCTTATGCTGCCGTTGGTTTGTCCTGAGACGCCAAGTTCCTACAGATGACTGTACCCCTTTTCTCAGCCACCGCACAAAGCGTTTCTTCCCAGCGTCCGCACTAGCTGCGGGCTGCTGCGAGCAAGCCCGAGCGCTTGCAATGCTGAGGCAGGCTCCGGCTCCCTTGGGTGGTCTTCCATGTGCCATCCAGCAAAGGATAAAAAAGATGAGACATTCATGGAGACGCTCCCGCTGTTTTAGCCACAGGCAAAGTCAGTAGCGTGAGCACTTCTGTTGGAAAAAAACTACACAATAAGTTTAGCACAAGCTCTTTGGGTCAGGAAAGTGTCTTTTATTCCATAACTCGTGGGTCGTACAGGACCTGATCTGCAGTGTGTTGATTTTGACAGCACCCCATGTGTGCAGTGCTGCAAGATCAAGGTCTCTTTATGTACGGGAGCCCTTATTGCACGGGGGAAAAGAGCCTGTCAAAACTGTTCCTCGCTGCGGAACCGGGGGGGTGAATAAACAAGCTGGTTTTGCAGCACGTCTTATGGAAATTTAATCTTGTTTATCACTTGGAGAAAAAAAATTGTCAAAGGTTTTAGACTGAAATTTGTGATGTTTGTTTTAAGAAGTTGTTAAACATTTCTCTGTCATCTTCCTCCTCCCCCCTTCAGTTTCGGCTCCTGCCATTAACTGCCCCAGCCCCAGGCAGTGCCTGGAGCCGGGCAGAGGGGATGCCTGGAATTCCCAATAGAGGTGCCTCCAAACCTGGGCAAGAAGAAAAATGTAAAATTTACTTATAGAAAACAGGCTGAGGAAGACTGAAAGAGGAGAGCAGCAAATTTAGCCTCCTCTCTTCCCTCCCTACACCTAAACATCAGACAAGCCCCTAGCAGTGGGCTCCCCCCCCCCCCAGCAGAAGGGAACCACAGATTTACAGCTGCAGTGACAGGGGGTTGCTTGGCTCATTAAGAATATGCTTTAATGAATATGCAGTATAATCTTTTCTGCTTTCTCCCCTAATATTAAATAAAAGGAGGGCAGTTTGAAAAATGCGCTGGAGGTGCATTTTGTTGCAAGCCAGGTCTCTGAGATGAGAAGAGGTAGTAATTAATTAAAGTGTCTGACTGGTACTTTTAAGTATCTTCTTCTTGTCCCAGTACAAGAGTAACATTTGCCCCAAAATAGTGCACGTGATACCAACCGTTCTGGTTACAGTCTGTAGAACTGGGGTGTGTTCATACAGATATACACAGGGCAGCATCTCCTGGTGGTGGTTCATGCCAGGCAAGTTTAGCAAGGTGCGTGACATCAGCTGCGAGCCTGTTTCACCTTCTTACAGAGACACCAGCCCACAGTATTTTTTGGATCCCCTCTGAGCCAGGCTCTTGGCCCATTGCAGGCACAGCTGTGCTGTCAGATCTGATTCCATATCCAGGTGACCATGGTGGCTGGTCGTGCTTGGTTCAATGTGTTTTCAGTTCACAGTTTGGTTCTGTCTCATTAGTAAGACTAAGCAAGCTCAGATATTTTGCAGATGGTGAAAGACACATTGGGAAGATGCTTGTCAAGAAGAGCTTTTCCCCCCTCTACCTCTCCCCTTTCCTGTCTCACTCCTCCAAATAAGGTACATGTGGTTACACTCTTACTTAGCTTTACTTAAGTTGTCATCATATTTATGTGGCCAAGTAAGAATCTGGGTACAAAAAGTAGGAGTTTTGACTGAGTGTGATTAAAAAAAAAAATACTCTTTTTGACCCAGTACTAATGCAGACGTTTTTGAAATTCCCTTTCTTAATGGCCAAGAAGATAAAATGAAAAGGTCCTTCACTCACCACCCCATCCCCCAGCAAAGCTGCTGCCTAAAGTTGCTTGGCTGCTGGGCTAATGCTGACGAGCAGCAGGTGATGATGGAACTTTCTTTCAGTTCCTGCTGCTGAGAGTCTAGCTGGGCTGAAAGGCAAAGAATTCATCCTGCAAATTGATCTGAGCCCAAGATAAGACCAAGTTGTAGAAACATCTCGACCTGTGGATGTTTTCTATGAAAACAACCTGAAATCCCCCCACACCTGTCACATCTGGTTACAAGCAGAGGCTTGTCCTCCTTTGGGTGTTGTGTGCTCTGGAATTAGCTCCTGGAAAGAATGTCCTTGGAGCATGGCAAAAGGATGACCTTACTTCCGTGGCATGTACCAGGGCTTGAAGCTACTGAGGGACACAAGGGCTTCCTTGATGAAGTCATGTTTTGTGTTTACCTCCCTTTACTTCAGCAAGCTTGGGATCTGTCAATTTGGCAGCGGCAGTCTGGTGGGGGTGTTGAGAGGATGCATTGAAGGGTGATGCACTAGGAGCTGGGTAAAGAACTGCAAGACAGAGGGTTATTGTGTCTGTAATTCCTGATGACAATTCTTTAATCTCTTCTTCGTTCTGGACCCGTGCAGGTAACTCAGCATGGGTTATCTTGATATCTTGCTACAGATACTTTGCTTCGTCTGATTTGAGGTGTGTGAGGTGCAGGCAGCTGCATGGGCTTAATGGGTTCTTGCTCTGACCAGGTGTGTCTGGGACGGGTGCTAGAGGTTCCCCTGGCAGAGGGAAGGGTCAGAGACTGATGATCTGGTACGAGACAGAGGGATGCCCGTTGCTTCACGTGTCTCACCTACTCTTCTGAAGAGAAAAGCCTGCCCAGAGGAGAAGTTTCTGTTGCTTAAAGCTTGGCTTGTGTCCTGGGCTTTAAAGTGTTACATGCCCCTGGACTCCTGGGAGTACCCATAGGAGAGTCTTCCCACCTATGGAAACACAGGGGTGCTGGCACACGATTTCAAAAACTGGGGAAACTGAGGAAGTGAAATGCTGGCACTGAACATTAAATCCAGGGTTAAACAATAAGACAGAGAGAGGAACCACAGCCTCTGACTCAATGGGTTCCTTCCTGTAGGAGCTAATACAAAAGACGTGTCCGAGGGTGGTAGCAGTGGAAGGCTGGACTGGCACAGGCAGCGTGGGGGCCCCGCGGGACACTCCGGGAAGCCGTTTCCTGACCCCCACTGCCCTGACGCGTGAGGTTTGCCAGATAATGCTGTCAAAGATTGGCACCTGGAGTGATGGGAATGGGCCTGTTCTGGCAATTTCACTAACAAACATCAGTTCTTCCCTGCTGTTTGTTAAAGACATCATTTGCTGCAGAGACAAGTCTTTCCTGAGAAAAAGCCCTCTCTATTTTCTTGGAAAAACAATTGGTTAATAGAGCTAGTTATGAAGAAATGCATTTATTTGTCTTTAACTACATGAAGAAAATCTGCTTTTGCAGTGAAAGAGGCAGAGGCCCAGCATGAATCTGGTCAAATTTGCTTTAGTGGGTGCACCCAGTGCTTTTAATCTGGAGAAAAAATAAATATACATGTTTTAAATAGAAAGCCAAGGCCTCTGCCAGACGTGCTCGGTCTAAATCTGGGCATGCTTGAAAGTGTCATTGAAGTCCACCTACAACGTGATGGCAGCCTTGCTGATTTCAAAGGAAAAATGAGCAGAAAATTGACTTTGCTGGACACATACATAAAAACATCTCCCCAGAAAGCCAGTCCTCAGAAAATGTAAGGCATGAAAGAGCCTGTGGTTGAGTGTTGTTGAAGACCCGTGATGAGGATGGGCAGCAGCGCTGGTGGTGGCAGGCCCCTCGGGACAGGTCCCCCTCTGCTGTGCTCCACAGCAGGGATGTCTCAGCTGGAGCCCCGAGCGATGGTGGGGTTGGGGGAACGTGGTTCTGCCCTGTGCTCGGTGAACCCCCGGAGGAGCCGTGTTCGGCTCTCCACCGGCTCCCCGAGGGCAGCGGGGGCCCTGGTGGGACTTGGCTTTGAGAGGGAGGTGCAGTGAAGAGGAAGGAGGTGTAGGGAGGAGAATAGCAGTCTGGGTGGCCATGGAGGGAAGGAGAGGCGGGGAGGCTGGGCAGTCCCTCCCTCCCCTGCGAAGCCTGCTTTCTCTAGTTTTGACAGGAAAGGAGATGAGTATGTAGGGAGACTTTCTTTTCTATCATTCCCTCATTTTCATGCTTTTTCCTTCTGTCTGTTTCCCACCCTTCTCCCCAGGGCAGGAGTTGGTTTTGCGCCTCAGACCAGATATTTCTGAACTCATCTCATGAGACAACCAGCAAGGAGATGATCAGCTGCAGGTAAAGAAACCAGCTTTAGGAATTGGATTAATATTCCTCTCTTTTTTTTTTTTTTTTT